>KZ308643.1:470166-578348 GCA_000376725.2 Ladona fulva | reverse complement strand
TATTTTGAAAACCTGGCCCGCGGGCTATATATTGTAGAATCCTGGTCTAAATGAAAAGATTTCTATTAGGTATATGAAATCTATAGTAAATTCATGAGTGATTGCGTGTAGAATCTTCTCTTGTCCTCGTAATTTGAAACCTAGGCTCCTGCGTATCTTGGCTTTAGGAATGGGAAGGGATGTAAAAATTTGCGCTAACGTTTGTGCTTGTATTTGCGTTCGCCACGAGAAGTGGCTTTCGAGATGTTATCTGCGGTGGGCCGCGGAACCTCAGCCACCGCCAGAGCACGCCTCCGAAAAAGGCCCCACCTTCTCCCTCTCCTAACATTTTCCCTTCTTTCATCTCCTCACCATCGCCTTCTTCCCTCGACTTTACCATTTACTTGCGTATCCTCTTACCATATTTTTCCTTATGTTAACAGAACTCATCCTTGACAGCATAATATCTTTACATTTTCAATAAATATTGGAAGTAAGTTTCTAGTCAAATAATGATGATATTATATAAAATATACCCTATATTAAATATGAAATCGTATTCTCTTGGTGTTGAAAAGTTAGCGTGCTAAGTATTCTGCTGTAAATGTCAGCACGATCATTAACGTAAAATAATGAAATTAAATATATATTTATATAAAAAAATTATTATTGAATAAGTATCTGAAACATGAAAATGTATCTAGTAATTTTTTTGAAAGTTATGACTAATATTTCTATAATTGTAGATCTTCCGTATTAATGTAAATATTTTATATAAATCTATTTTTTTAATAATACTTAATGTTTCTTATAATTAGTAATGAAAGGATTTTCGATGGAAAGGATGATCGAAGCCCTTAACAAAATTATCTTTAAAGGAAAACGAAATTGATTTGAGTATCATACAACGCAACTATGATGTATCCACCAATTTATCGTTCAATATACGTTACTGATGAAATGTACTGGATATGATACGATATTATAATGAGCAATCCTTTCATCGGTTAGAATATACTTTCATTGCCAAGTAATATATACTCTGATGTTTATACTCTGTGTTAATTCAAAAAGATTAATTCTCAGGAATTAATGCATATTTTTGTTTGCGAGTAATAAAAGATTCAAGAAAAGTTATATCGATTTATCGACGATTTTTTGGATAATCTTCTTTCACTGAGTATGTCGTATCAACATAAAGGAAAAGCGAATAAAGCATCTCGAAAGACTTTCCTAAAACCCATGTTTTTACAGATTTCATAGTAAAGCTGTTGTTTTATCTCTTATTTCTTATGTATGATTAGTTGATTGCTTTAAAATTATGCGGTTTATGCGCAGCACATTTGGAAAACAATTTGTCGAATCTAGGCGAGGTCCAAATTCCCTCATTTAACCCTCTGAAAAAAGAAGATTCTTTTTCGGATTCACCAGCTTCGCTTCATGAATTAGAGGAAATCCTCCTTCCTTCTTTCACTTAGATAAAAAAGAGGCTTCCCATCATGCCTCCCGTTCGGTGCAGCCTCCGGACCAATCCCATTCACATTTTTGCTACCTCGTACATAACACCCCTCCCAAGGATCTCCCTTCCCGCTCACGACATCGATATCCGCCCTTCTCCCTTTTTTTGGGCATCCGCCCTTCAGCCCGAAAGGGCGAGAAAGATGGAAAGGGTGGAAGGTGAAAAAGGGAGATAAAGGAGGAAGAAATAGAAAGGGATGATCTGGTGAGCCACCGGCATGGAACCATACGTCTTTCCTTCCCCTTCTCTACACCCACGCACCCCCTACATTTCCTCTTTCATCGCGGTGCCCATTCTTTTCGCCAAGCGCCAAATCTCTCTCTCCCGGACACTCTCCTATTCCGCATTTGGTCTTTACTTCCACGTTTTCCTGAGTGAATAGACTCTTTGAGAGGCATGGAGCTGATTTCTACAGATGGAAATTTGATCAGGAAAAGCGGGGGTAATTCGTCGAGAGCGAGAGTTTGTGTGGGGGTTTCGTTGTGGCTTTTGGCTTCCTTACGGTTGTGGGCTTGTTGACTTGATGGGGGGTTTTATAGTCCGATTGCTGTCGTATTAGGATCGATTTATGTCCTCAATTTGGCGCCAAATTAGACGGAGATTTGTAGAAATCTCCTGGCGGAAAACGTGAGAAATATTAGACTCTTGAGTCGCCGAAAAAAGGATTTTTGCGACGGAGGATTGTAGTCAGAGCATCGCGGATACGTTAATTCTTCAAGCCATCGTCTTTATAATTGTTATTTATTTCTTGGGAACCCCACAAACAACCATTCTTGGAGTATTACTGTGGGGCAATGAAAAAAAAGAGGGAAAAACTGAAACAACCGTTAGGTTAGCACCAACCAGGTAAAACCTGGGCATGCCGGGACTCGAACCCGGGATATTTACGGTAGTAATGATTCCAACCACTTGGTAGGCAAAACGGTTAGCATCTAGAATGGTTATTTATCTAGGAAATAGAAATCCTGAAGCTAAACGAAGTCATTTTCGGAGGTACTGAGGATTTATAATTATATATAATAATAGAGAGTGAGGATATATACTTTTCTACATTTTTTTATTAGACTACTTGTTTCGGCGTTACACAGACATCGTCAGGTCACGTACTAAAGATCAACAGGCATATGAAATAACCCTTCAGGGGAGGATAAGAGAGGAAGGGGGAGTAGTATTTTTGTTGTGAATTGATTTTTTGTATGTGGTTTGACGATGGCTGTGTAACGCCGAAACCGGTAGTCTCTATTAAAACATTTTTTGTGGAGAAGTATATATCTTTACTCTCTCATGGATTTCGACAACATCACGGCCTTTTCCGTAGATTTATACATAATAATATTTTGTAGCATATCCGGAGAGTAAACAGGTAAATATCTTTAACGCAATGATATAATTAGGAAGGATGATGGTAACTATTTATGATTACATTTTAAACTCTTACCGATTCTAAAACATTTGTATCGCCTGTATTTAATACGAACATTTTAAAAATCTTGTAATGGTAAGAAAATATGTAATGGAGTCCAGTATGTAAATATCCAGATTGTTGTTTGTTTTACGTGAATAATTGTGATCAAAAAGAGACATCATGTTGAAATCGAGCGCTAACTGGCAGAAAGGTTACTAAATCACTAGATAATGTACAGCGATGTTCATCCCCACATTTCAACGGGGGCGATTGATTTAATTGGTGGGAAAGCATGCATGGAACGAAAGAATTATTCCTGTGAGAAGCTAGCTGGAGAAAAAATGGTGAGGGATAAAGGAGTCTTTTGCGAAAATTCGAGCAGCCGTCAGTGTTGGCCGAGATGGGAGTTAAAGCGGCAGGAAAAAACGTCGCTAAGCCGCAAGATCCCTTGAGCGGGCGCTGCTCCACAGGTGGCTGAGATAGACTGTCCTACTTGGCGGAAAATGGGCCGTGGGTGTGGAAGCGAAAATCACCTCTGTTAAAAGCTTTTGCGTCTTATAAACGTTTCTTTTCTAGCGTATTACGAATCCAATATATCCTCTTCTAGCTCTATGTGCAAACATTCTCGCGGGTAATTCTTTCGTGATGTATGAGAAAATTTTGTGAGGGTAAAACACTTCTAAAGTCAATTGTTCGAAAATATCTAAACTTTCCGTGATTTGTAATAGCTGAATTACTCAAATGTTTTTTTATTTAAAAAATTTGTTCTATTAATTTTTAGTTTTGTTTGACGAATTCATATCCACATATAACTAGCCACTGTTAGGTTATCGCTCAGATTTTAAATTAGTTATCAGAATGGTATCCTTTCATTCGGTTACTTCCTTGTATACGTGGACCGTATTCTGACTTAAGGGAAAGGGTAAGGTATTTACTTTGCATATTAAAGTGTGCGCCTTAAAACCCAAGTGGTAAGAATACCTGCCCAAAAAGTGGGAGATCTGGGTTTGAGTCCTAGTCATATCGCTATTTTCACATCTTTATCCTTGCCTATTCTGTTTTCGAATTTTCTAAAAACGTCATCTTTTATTTCATTTTCTCTATTCCAAATACTCGGTTAGGTTGTTTTAAAATCTAGACACTTAACGTTGATGTATTCTAATTATATATTATTTGCCTATGTTTTTGTTTTCGGGAGAAGGCACCAAGTTTAACAGGTATGAATCCCGGGGATAAGAATTTCATAGATAATATCCCTGCAACATTACTTATCTACTTCTCGCCTAGTCCGTCATGAGATCCTCAAATCCTCCGCTCAAAAAGCCGGAGCACCTTTTGTTCTGACCTTCGATGACAGATTGGGAATCGGCCGAAAAGCATGTCCTTTCCCGGAAAGAATTCTCGCTGAGAAGAGAGAGGGAGAAAAACGAGCAGATAAGGCATCTCGGAGCCGCGAAACGCAAGAATAAAAAAGTCAGTGGGGGAGAAGGGGAGGAACGTCGTAGGTGAAAATCGGTCTGCAAAAAAATACACACAAGCAGTCGACAAGAAACAACCAGAAAGCAAATAGGCGGGAAAAGATATAAGGGGAGGAGGGAGAGAGTTAAAGGGAAGGAAGGGGAAATCTCGGAGTTGAGAGGTAAATTTGTAGCTCCAGTAGGAGAGGCTGCGAGGGTTAAGAGAAAGGAAAACTAAGACTGGGAGGACAAGGATAAGAAGCGGTTGCGGGGGAGGCAGAGGGGCTTTCGTTTCAAGAGCGTGCGGAACGCGCAGCCTGGTTGGAGGAGAAGACGGCAGGGAAATAAGAAGAGTTGTCGGAAACAAAACGAAAGCGTTAAAGGCGGGCGAGGGAGGAGATGAATGAAGTCGGGCGGGCGTCTGAGGTTAAAGGGTGAAGGAGGGGAAGTCACGAGTGCACGGAGTGAGGGTTATACTATGGATTTTGCGTAGGAGTATGGATTGGCCTCAAATCCAGATTAGTCTTTCGGACGGGGTGTGAGGTTGGTGGAGGTCGCAGGGAGGAGGGGAGTGAGAGAGAGTTGTGTACCCGAGGGTGTAGGACATCGGTGCCAGACGAGTCTCGAATTATGTGAGAATACTAAAGGTCGGGAGGCGATGCAATGTTTAGAAGGTAAAATAAGAAGGCGTTGGATGCTGGTCCTAATAAAACAAAAGAGAAACGACGTTCTATCTTTTCAAGCATTGTCTGCACACTAGGAAGTTTTTCTCGACGTCTTAATGATGGATAATACGTTGCTTTTTACTCTAGTTTTTATTCGTAGCTTCCTAATAATAGTCTTGTTAAATTAAGTTTCGAATTAAATGTTATGTAAATATCTAACGGCGGTTATACTAATGTCGTAGTATCATCCTGATGCATCTTGTGAAGTAACTTTATGATCATACTTGTTTTATAGGGTCACTGTCGTGATTTGGGCTCATTGCTTAAAATTTTGACATATTTTATTAATGGTAGTATATGGTTTCCATAGTATTAGACTTTTATCTATTTTCTCAATGTTGTATGATTTTATTTTCATTACTCTGGATTTGCCTTTATTATGATGGGCATCTTCCTAAGAAAAAGTCATTGAACTAAATATGTTGGCCATGTATAGTTTACTGTGCTACCTTTGATCATTGCTGTTTTAGGTATTATTTTTTAGGAAGTACTCATTGAAGCATACCTTGACATTTTCCTTTAATTGAATTTTAATTTATTTTCCTTCAACCACTCTAACCCCCGGATTTGTTATTCAAACTCATATTACTCTCCGTGAAATTAAGCAGCGATTATTCTTTGTCATCCATCGACCACCGTGACGCATTCAGTTGAAATTCACGTTATTTCTCCAACATTCGTCAAGGCTCTGCAACTTATTGAAAATGCTAAAGGCTGGGCAACTACGCACATATTCTCACCCTCCATTCGCTCATTGAAGTTCCAAGCGCTATCAGGTATTTTCTCCCCCTCTCGTCCTTTCTCTCCTCTTTAATCCGAAACGTCGATCTTCTTTAACCAATTGCTTCCGAAGGCGCGTTCATTGCTTCCCGCGCAGAAGAATTCTCTCGCGCCTGCGCACAACGCCCCGCGATGCATTCGAACGCGTGGCACTTGGCCTATCCATCGGCCGCTCCACCCTTTCATCGCCTCGGGTACTCCCTTTATAGAAGCGGAGAATCCTTGTGCAGCAAGTTGGCAAGAGGTCATTCCGCAATTCATTTGCGGCTAATGGTTAGAGCGAGTGAATGATGGGAGAATGCCATAGAATCCAATTGGGAAATTAAACTTTTAAGACCAATTCATTCCGAAGGAGGAGATCGCGAGCATGGGCGGAACCAATAAGTTCCTGCAGAGCTAAGGAATTTGATTGCCACCGTTTTTCTACAGGATTTTCGTCAAAAGATTTGTAATATATGCTCGGTTATAGTCGAAGACATTTTGATGAATTTTCGCGTGTAAATGCAATCGAGGGCGACGACAGCGGGAGCATCATTCTTCTCTCTCATAGCTTCAATTTCAACTGTTTTTGTTGGAGGTGTCGGTCAATCAAATTTAATCGATCTCGAAAATTATTTCGCGATATTAAGTCTTTCATTTTGGTATTTTGTAAATCTAGCCGGTACTATCCGAAGAATCATCAATTTCAAAATTATTTTCTAAAAATTGATTTATCAAATATTGAAAATTGCCTTTACCCTCCCTCTTTAAATTTTAGTTTGATTTTTCCATGGATTTACCACTCTCTGAAATTCCATCTGAACTGAAATCGTTTATTTTTTAGTGTGATAATTTTCTGGTATGACCACATACTTAAGGATAATATTAGTATTATTAATATATAATGTAATATATTATTATTAATAGATGATAGTCAGAGAGTTTGTATATACTTATACTTTTATTTGTATATTTTACTTCAAGTGAAGTTTTTTCTTCTTTTGCTTTCCTTTTGTCCATAAATATTGTGCTCTTTTCTGTGACATGTTTAATTTGATTTCAGCATTGGCAAAGTAGTTCAACCTATGCCTTCAGGCACGACATTGTTGGAGGACTTCATCATATAATGCAAGGAAACAAACTTTTCACATAGAAAAAGCTTTGTTTGCACTCTTCGTTTGTTATGTAAACCCCTCATTCGCATCAAGTCGGATTCCTTCCTTCATTGTTATCTCCGGCGACTATAATGCAGAATATTTACTCTTTCAATGATCTATCAAATTATGTTTCGATTCGAGCTAATTTTTATAGTGACAGTTTTGGTTCCCGCGTGGATTTCTCCCTACACGCACGCAGGAAACGATAAACTTGCACTTCGGAAGAAGTATTCTTCTCTTCCACCATTATTCTATTAACAATCCGCTATGTCCGAGCGGCAGGAAGGGGAAGTCGCATAAAATCTAATTAAAAGCAAGTACGCTCGCGGCTTGAGGATGCAAATAACTCGGACGGAGTGGCATTTGTTCTGCATCGCCGGAACTAGATGAGCGAGCGGGAGTGAAAAAAAGGGGAGGCGGTGTGTACGTCGTGGCGGATCTATATTGTCGTTAAGACTCTGTACACGGCGTCTTGGGAGCAGAAAATAGCTGGGAAGAGGGAGATGAAAGAGGAGAGGCGACACGAAGAAGAGAGAGGCGATGGAAACGAGAAGGAGAGATAAGGGAGGAATTCGGTGGGTGGGTTGGGTTGAGAGAGAAAGAGAGAGAGAGGGTGGTTAGAATGAGCAGGTACAAGCGAGGGAGAAAAGCGCGCGAGTATATTGGTGACGGCCATTTTTACCGCACTTCCCTTTTACATCCCCTTCCTTTTGTTTATAGATCCGAAGATATCGGTGGAAAGAGAAAGGCGGATTTATTGTGCAGGAGATAAGATTTTTACTCGCAGCATCTCTATCGAGCTCGTATAATAAAGCGATTGGCATATAATAAATTGCGGCGGCTCCGTTTTCCGAATGCTCGAGGAATCGGTGGTGTAATGATGCCGAGGAATCCTCCAAGAATTGCTTCAAGTGTCTATATCCGGGGAATATGGCGAAAAGAGGGTGTGGATGTCCAAATTCTGTCTCATTGCGAGGGAGCTGTTTTATAATAGCGGTTCATCGTTAGCTAGTGTGAAGATAGCATGCTACGCATCTTATGTTATCCTGTTTACTTCGCTCTCTTCATGATCGTAAAGAATGAAAACGGTCTCAAAATTTTCCGAAGAGCGCAATCCCTAAGAAGCATTCATGTCGATCTATTCGGTTAATCGGAGAAAACATATTCTTTCAGTTAAACTCGACAGTCGAGTGAAGGTCGATCTGTGAAACGTAACTGCCAATTCCCGCTATAGACTGATTTCTTCAGAATCGTAGGATTACTAAAATTCGGAAGGTAAATGCTGCGGTTTCCGATCTTTTATATTTTGAAAATTAGTAGACAATGAAGGTTAAGATGCTTCCTATATTTTTAAACTATTAATGACATTATTTACAACTTTCTATCGGTTTTTCTTTTTCTGAGACACTTCCACTCTACTCATCATGCTATAAAGCCGGACGTTCGCATGAGTGAATTTGATGGAATTCTATCGTTTAATATCCAAAATTTATTTCCTTTGGAATACGTTCCATTCCCTTGGAACCAAAAGCGGTCTTTGAAACCGATAAAGTTTGACAATGCACGCACTATGTTTATTCGATTCAATGATGGTAATAATATAGGGAAATTGATTCAGGACGTCGTCGATCAACTCTGCAATCTACTGTTTTTGGAGTTGATATGCCTAGGCTTTTGCTTTAAACTGGTTAGAGAATTATATTGTAAAATTTCAGACGTTTACTTCGTGGAAGAAGACGATAGCGTAAGGAAGCCTAGCCTCACTTACCACAAACCGATTAAATAATCCCGATTAATCCCTGTAGTTCTTTCGCTCCCAGCGAGCTCCCTTTATCGGCATCCGTCCCTTGAAATAACGCACCCACGGGACAATCTGTTACGGCATTCCCCAGCGAGCCACCGAAGTCCACGGCGCTCGAGTATATTTGAAAGAGTGAACCTGGTGAACTTGGCGGGGAATATAATCAGGTGATAAAGAAGAGGTGGATAGAAGGTGATTTGGACGTTCGAGACTGGATGAATGGCTGGAGAGGCGCAGGGAATAGACGGGAAGCCATGGGAGAGATTGGGAGGATGTAAGGAGGGTTTAGGACGGGAGGAAAAATAGAGTGAGGGGGAGCAGTGCTGCCGGAGAGATAGACGGTTAGGTGTGGCATACAGCACAATCAGTTGACAGTTCCTTGGCACTCCCACCTTCTGTTGCCTTCTAAACCCTGCCACTCCCTCTTCCTCTCGTTTTCCTCATCTCTCTGCCTCTTGTTTTTTCGTCTTTTCTCCTCTCTTTCGCCTCCCGACTTATTTTCTCTCTCTCTCTCTTTCGAGTTCTCTTGCCCCGACGGGAGATTGTCATCGGAGAAAACCGTCGTTTCTTTTTTTTATTTTGACTCTTACCTCCCATTCAATAGAACCATGTGTCTCGCTGAGAATGATTCAGTGTGCGACTCGCTCTTTTCCTTCGGAGTTCGCTCCTCTCCTGCAATTTTCGACCAAATTTTGTTCAGCTCTACGCGTTCGTATCCTTATTCAGTTTAGTAATTTAATGTAATACGCCGACATCACATTTCCTATGAATTTCGGTGCTAAAGTCATTAATGTGTTTGAATTTCCAACCTGAGTTGAAATCGTTTGTTAATACGTATTCTGAATACTCTGAGAAAAACAGCTTTTTTCCTCGTTTGAAACATCCATAAATGATGCAACGACTCCTAAAATGTAAATTTAATAATAAAATGTCCTTATTGAAGGGTGAGATGAAGACTTTTTTGTCCTTTTATACATCTAACCCTTTGCCATTGAATATTTAAAAGAAACATATAGCTTAGATAGGAGATACAAATAAGAAAAAATCTACCAAAGAAAAGAAATATAATTTGGATTTAAAAAAGGCTAATTCTGAACTCGGGAAAAATAAAACCTTACAGAAAAACGCTTACGAGAAGGGGGCGTGAAGCACTGTCAAAATATGTTTTCTGTCGGAATTTCATTTCATCTATTTGCGATAATGTCGGAAACGTTTCTTGATTTCGGGAAGTCGGTATTCTTTTCTCTGCATTGACGTAAATTGAAAATGATATGTTATATTTAGCGTTATTAATTTATAAAATAATTGTCATCCATACCTTGCTATTTTACGTCGGTTTCACAAATCTATAGGAATATTCTGAAAGTTTATATCTCATTCATATGGAGTTTACTGCCAGCTTGAGAGGCTGTGCATTTTTTCAATAAAATATTCTCGAAATTTATTCGTCCACGCTCATCGATTGTGGGAGATACTCGTACGTATTAACGATAGCGTTTATCAATTTTTGTCTAACATAAGCATGAAAGTGGTTTATCTCACGATTGCCGTGTTCGAGGTTGCGGAATCCTTTATATTGAGCATAATTTCGGGCGTAACGAATAATTTGGATTTTAAAGGCCAAGTAGCTTGGTTACGCGTGAGGAGAACCTTTTTATAGTTTCGTTTTCTCTCTTCTCTCCGGCGCGAAAACACTTAGCGGCAGGATTGAGAGATCATTCAACCTCTTTCAACCCTTTCTGTTGTACCCTCCTCCTGCCATCCCTCGGGCGCGTTACCTCTTCCCATTGTTTGACCACTGAATGGCCCATCCCGTTAAAAAAATAAGTAAACATAAGGTGCCCCACCCCGAAAAAAGGTCGCGAGCAAGGATTCGAGGTATGGCGAGGGTGGCGGGTGCACTACTCTCGAGGAGAATGGGTGTTTCTTCCATCGCCTGACCTATGCGACCAAGACGAAGATTTGTTTTTACATTGTATGTATAATAAATGCAGTATTTTACGTCCTCTGGGGGAGGAGGGAGTTTCTGTGAGGAAACACCCTGAATGACATCGAGCTGATGTCTGTATTTTCTGTCCCTATGAAAGCATCCCGTTGTGCTATTGTTCCCTTTCTGTTTTGGCGTTTCGCTTTTTGTCTGCTGCTATAAATGGGCTTATCTTAAGCTGAGGAAATAATGCATATGGATTGTTGTTGAAAAATGAGGGATAAATATTATGAGAAGTATTTCTCGGAGATAATCATGTGTGCGATCTCTCCCGATTCATGCTTTCTTGGCATGCTTTTGTTACGAGGTATAAAGATTTATTAGTCATTTAGGAAAAGTACGCGGATTTGTGGAATTGAATGCAATTGATCCAGCTAATAAGCTTATTGGTTTAAGTTAACTGCAGCTGTTCGGTCAATTGAGGAAAAATGCCTCAATCTATAAATGTCCATTTGCTCACCACTAACGCTTGCCATATTCTTGAATATTTTCCGTTTAATAATTAGAATATTTTTAAGATCGCTTTTCTTTAACTAATTAGACTATAAAATTAAAATGTCCAAGCAAGACGTTTTGGAACTCAACACACATATTGAAAGAAAGAGTACTTAGTAATTTCCACATCAGGTTTTTATTCGAATGGTTCCGTCAACGAGTTGACATCTTTAGGACACGAGCTGACATCTTCAGGAAAGTGTCAACGAGTTGACATCTTCAGATATCAACGCGTTGACGAAACTAGTCAAATAAAATCATTTTGAGGAAATACTAGTTATTCATTCTTTCAATACAATTAGCCCATATCGTAAACTTGCATGTACCTAAGTAATTATATGCTATTTATTCTATGTAATTTATATAGTTGCTTCTTAACGTTACTGAATATCGATTTCTTTAATATTTATCCAATGTAAGGGCAAAATATTTTGAAAGTAATCGTTTCTATCTTCAGTTAGAGATGTAGTGCAGCTAAGCAAAATAATTCCTTGTAAAATAGCATATTTGCAATTAGTGTCATTTGTCATAAAACGCCTAAATTACTTATACCTACATGAATTACTGTGGGAATGAGAGGTAAAACTCCATCGTAATGGTTATCATAGGGCCATCAAATCAAGTAGTGATTAAGATACGAATTAAATACATGGATTTCAATAGGTGTAGTAACATTTACCATGATGGAATTATGAAGATGATGGATGTATATTTGATTCTATAATTTACCGCGCATCATTTCCTTTGTTTCTGAACGAAACGTCATCTTTTCGTAGTTGAAATACGATTTTACTGCTTCTCTTTAACCTGAAATTGTTTACTTTCCATGGCTTCCTTTTACTTCTTATCTCTTGTTTCACTGCAAAATAGTATTAAGTCGATATTTTTGGCATCCTATGGCTAATTTCAAGCTAAATCGTCGTATCTTTTGTCCTGAATGGTTGGAATGTGTTGTAAATAATTCTGTTGCAACGGTAAATTATTGAATTCATATAGGATTTGCCAAAATAGATGGAATAGTCATGTCCTTCAGATGTCACTTTAAGTGACACAGCAATTATTTCATTAGGAAATAGTTTTTCATAAGAAGCGTAAAATGATCTCAGCGACATCGAAAGTTTGAATCGTCTTGGTTTCAGCTGAGTATCTTATTTCGCTGTATCCCAAAAAAATGCTACATCCTCAAAAGGAAATTTTACGTTTCGCCTATCCTATTTTAGCCATACCTCGTTATTAGTCTAGGAAATATTTCTTCTGCCTCTTTCCTCATCAATTCTACGTATTCCGTTCAAGAAAAATTCCGCTCAAGGTGGTTGATTTACTCCCACTTTCGCAACTACATACTTTCAATTTTACTTCCTTCTTTGACATTTGCATCATTTCCTATTTCACAAAATGCTCGCAGTCGAACTATCATGTCTTTCTTGTTTCTCTCTCCCAGAGCATAAATAAAAAGAGTGATTCATTACTTACGAAATTTTGCTTCTTCTTTATTCGGATTTAGCTGCGTGTAATTTTTCTGTTATGTCAGATATTAGAAATATCTAATAATGTAAGTATCTGCTGATAACCTAAGAATCTAAATAAATATGTATCCTTAAAGGTTTTATCGCTGTATATTATTTGATTTCACTCTTCTACTTGATTCATCAATCTGATGTAAGCTGAGAGAAAAGAATAACGCGAGTTCAGCCTGCCGACATACTGCTTACGGAGTGCTTTTAAACCTCTGATGATGTAAGCTTCCCTTTCATTGATATTGTATAGGTTCAAAGTGTCTCCTAAATGCGATCTCCTATAGTAAAAGGATCGATTTAAAAAAATGTAAATGAATAATGATTGTATAATTGTTAATCCTTATTTCTATGTAACGATTGACGTAACTGTCCTTTCGATTAGGAATGATTTTATTTCTGGTTAGAAAGAAGAAAGCGGATTTCCATGATCATATATTTGAGTTTTCTCCTTGTTAAATAGTCGGAGAACTCCCACTTTTCTATTTAAATCCCATTTCCCCGGACTTTTTTCCTCTTTATGAGTATTGCTTTTACATTTTTGCCATCCTTGTTAACTTAAGAACATTTTGGATGTATCAGAAATAGTCTGCTACCAGACACAAGTTAACCTCCACATCCTTCGCCTTGCTTATATAGTTCGTTTTCTCAGGTTAATAGCGGGCTAAAACTTTTCCTGCAAATTTCCTAATAGAATGCAAATACTCTCCTCTAAATGCAGTACCGCCTTGGCATTTCTCGTCGCTGATTATATTTTTCTATTCATCGTCGCTGTGCAGCGATATCTCAAAATCGTTCTTAAGTCCATTCCCCGCGTGCGTGTCTATGAATTCGTTGAATTGTATCTATAAATCAGAACGTTCTTTTTTTATTTTCCTAAGATAGAATCTCTCCTTTCCGACCGTGGGATAAGTCTCATAAAAAGCATACCTTGTAAATACATCCAAATCCATCGCATTTTTATTGCGCTTGTATATCAGTCTCTCACGGTCCCCAGCCCTTTTCCTCTCCTCTTCCATATTCATTTATATACTTTTAACAACCTTTCCTTCGCCCATCTCGCATCATTCCCAAATCAGTCACCCTCTCTCTATTCCTTTACAGCGCTCTTGCGCCCTGACTCTTTGCAGTTTCCATTACGAGCACTTAAGTCTTTTCGCGTGCCTTAGAAATTGATTTACCGTGGCCTATATGCATATTAGTCGTCGAGTGGAGTGTATAGGAAATGCGTAGGATTGATGTAATGGGATAAAAGTGAAGGGAATGAATAAAGAGAATGGTCTGACAAACTTCGAGGAGTGGATGTTAGTGCTCAATGTTAGAATTAGATTGAAGAATAATCTGTGAATTAAAGGAATATATGGATTTGTGAATATAACGTAAACTTGATAAGTTGATGAATTCAACAAGAGAGTTGATATGTCGCACTGTCTCGAAATATTTCCAGAAGAGATTCAGGAAATATTTCGTGACATTGCCTCTGTAAATTCTGTTAGAAGAAGTAGTAATGTTGAAAGTGCTTCGATATCTGAGCGCGTTTCGCACAGATGGATCCCCATCGGGAATCGAACCCGACGAAAGGCATCCAACTTAGCTACCCAGGAGCCTTGTTCTGTCACTATCTGTGTATAAATTTCTTTTTGGGAGATTATGGCATCTGATATAGTGCAGTAGAGGCGGAGGAATTTTAGTTTTCCACATATAACTACTACATCTTTTGTCTTATGATTCTGTCTTATAATTCTGTCTTATAATTTATTTAAATTGATAAAACAATTCTCTAAATGTCTTTGCTGCTCTGCAGTATGGAATTACTAATTTATAAATTTCCTAATTTCCTTTTAAAAATTTTATAAACTTATTTTTTGTGATATTTTGTCATGTTTCATTTTGCTGAAATTTAAGTAGTTTTCTATTCACTCATCCTGACGGCAATTGTTTGAAAACATGCGGAAGTGAACCATGCCTGACGGAACGTTTAAAATAGCGAGCGGTTTTACATATCTCAAGGTACATACATTCGCATTCTATGTCATCTCTAAAGACTATGTAGTTAATCATCTTCTCACGTTTTACTATGGAGTTGGAAAGTAACTGTTTAGAGAAAATCTCGCTCAAAGATGATTTGCTGGACGTTCCATAGGAATTCACTTTGGTTGCCAAATATTTCATTCCGCTAAGAATAAGCCTGCTATAATGGAAATGGAACATCTCTAGAGTTATAAATGATCTAGTATAACTTTCAGGTATGGTTAGTTACCCTGAAGAAGCTCAGTACCATTGTTAATTATGTTTAGATTTTAAGGGAGCTCTATCCGTTTCATCAAAAGCAGCAATTAGGGTTTGTGTTAATTTTGTGCAACCTTTCGTTAGAAAGTTTCCGTCGCAAAAAACAGCCGCTGAAGTAATTTACCGGATGATTTCCGCTGACGTCCAATTATTAAAGGCATCTTCATCATCAGCGTATCGAAATGTCCCGCTTAGTATCTACCCCCCCCCCCCCCTTTACAATTCTCCCAACTGGTCTCATCTTGGAACCAATGAGTGATGCAAGGAGTAGGGCAAAAGGAAGAGAAAGTGATCGGGAAGGAAAATGAAGAGGGGAGACAGATATGGTGAAGGAAGGGGCCCCAAGAAAGCAGGAACTTCATGAAGGTCTCCGAGGTAGCGATTACAGGGCCTCTTTTTCTCTTGGTGAAGGGTTGACCACCTTAAAAGGAACGGGAAGGAGAGGTTGGGTGGGTGGACGGAGGGTTCGTCCGTTGACACATCGCCTAGGAATAATGGGAGGTCTTCATTAAGGACTCCCAGGGACCGTCGCATGCCACCAGTCCATCCATCTATCCCTGCTACTCTTCTCGAGCTATCTTCTTCGCGGCGAGCATCTCTAGCCTCCCTCATCCGTCGTTTCCTCGTCGGCTAATGTCTTCATTGATTTCTTTCTTAGACAAAAGGAATGTGGAAATATGTGCAATGTGATTGGCAAGATTGATAGTTTTTACGTTATTATCTTTGGATGACTTTTCTGAAGCTCGGAAGCTTCCGATCTTTGGGACTTTCCAGAAATCGGTAATCGGTTCCCGTTTGTCTCTTAGCGCGAGTTCCGCTTGCCAAAATATGGCTTACGGAGTGTTTTTAAGCCTCTAACGCTTATTCAATTTTATTCCCGTTGTATGCGTTTGCTATTATAATTCTGGTGTCCCGTCTGCTCATTAATGATTAGGTTAAAATTTATTTTCTTGGAGAAACTTGGACATTTTGTGCTCATTCAGAAAGAAAAAAATGTTGCGTTTCCTTGCAAAATTTTATTAATTTCTAACCGATAAATTTCGAACTGCTTAAGTATGAGTTGGCGTTATTTTTTTTATATAATCCTTGATAGATGACCATGACGATGATGCTCTGCCACGAAATACGTGGAATATCACTGTAAAGTATTGAACTAGTACTCTAACTTCTTTATTTCTCTTATATAATTTGTAGCAAAAAATCGAGTTTTACGTAAATATTTCCACCTTCTCCTTTAATGTGTAGTATTGATGCTAGAATATTCTGAATCACTATTTAGGCTAGAATATAGGATTTATTGATTTTTAGATGCTAGAATAAAGGATTTATTCATGCTAGAATATTCTGAACGAGCGCTTGCTTGGCTCAACGAACGAAGTTTATCATCCACCTCCATCCTTTGAAATGGTGTTATTAAATAAAATGCTGCTTCGTTTATTGCCATAGTATCTCGAAAAAAATAAAAATTCTGAAGTTGGTCCATTTTGTATATCATTTTATCGAAGATAAAATTTGATGGTATCATTTATCATTCTCGAACAGGTGCAATCAAGAGGGCGATAAATTTGATCGGAATAGTCCGATTAGCTGTCATATAGAAATTCTCGCAGACACACGAATATAAATATCTCTCGCGTAATTTTTGATCTGACCTTCCGGCGCATATAAATTGGATGAGGCGGAAATTAAGATCTTGTCTCCCTGAATATTTTCTCGGTATTTATTTAAAATTCCAATGAGATCGATGATTTTTCCTTCATAATAAATCTGTCTCTACCATACGTGTCTGTCAGTTCCGTCTTCTATGTAAAGTGGGTATTTCTGCATTTCTCTTCACCAGACACCAGACTTCCAGACACAGGGATGGCTCTCAAGGTAGCTCGCTAATGCAGAAGGAAAGTTTTAATTGGCGGTTTTTTTGTCACGTCACCGACTTGGCACGACTGAACAGAATGGGTGGAGGTTCTGCACAGTTTTATTCGCGAAAACTAAATGGCTCCGTTGGAAAACCAATCGATTACTCGTCGAGCGATGTAAACTCCACAGCTAATTGAAAAACAACCCCCAATTGAGATTAATCCCTTTTCTATCTTCAGTTATTTCTCAACAATCCCTCCGTCCCGTATCATCTACATCTCCTCCTTCTCCGCAGGAAGGAAAACTCATTTTTCACTCCTTCTCATCCTCCTCTTCCCTTCCGATTCCATCCACATCATTTCTTACGCCTTACGTCTGACGTCATCCCCTCCTCCCTTCTGGAAGCCATTCCGCCTGGCGGAAATGAGGTCACCAGCCGGTCACGTGATTCAATTTGAATGTTGATTGAAGTTATCGCTGATGGCCATCTAGTCTTATCGACAAGGAGCATCGATTGATGCCCCCATCTCCCCCTTCTGTCTTCCTCTTCCCTTCTCTGGCACGGCGCCCTCCGTTAACACGGGACGCCTTCCTCGCAGCCGCTCTTTGACGCTGTGCTCGCAACGGAAGGGTTGGAATTTCTGTTGTTAGGAAACAAAACTTTTGTTCCCCCGCGAGTGCATTGGATTACTGGCATACATCCACGTCACAATATCATTCGGAGCCATGGATGCCTTAAAAAGGAAAAGTTTCCAAAATTAGCGAATTTTTCTCAAACTTTCTTGGAAGGGTTCGCCCTCGTCAGTGTTATGTGTGTCAGTATGGATTAAAGACCTAAATATTACCGAAATTCTCTTGACATAGGAAAAAATAGGTTTGCAAGCTCTTACTCTTACTTACAAAAACGGAAAGTTAAAGTTTATTTGTCGAGTATAGCAGGTTACTATAATAGGCGATTAAGATTTTTCAAAACATGGCACTAAGTTTTTTTTTAATTTAAAATTTTGTTTTATTTCAGGATTTCTGAAGAAGGGAATGATTTCAGGTTGAAGCGTAACATTCCCATCCCATCGATGTATTTTTCGAGTTGCAATTCTTCAAACGATATAACGCGCCAGCAAAAATGTATAGGAGTAAATTATAGCTTTAGAGGAAATGTGCGAAATTTAACATTTACTACCTTTGTGAAACGTGAATTTTCACTAAACGTTCACCGCATATAAGGTTTAAAGCGCAACTTACGAGTCATTTTAGTTGCTATTTGCCAGAAAATTTAGCAGTATCAGAGATATGTTTATCTATTTTAATAATCTGATGTAAATTCTGATGATTTTCTACTCTAAGTTCGGTCAATTAGACTGACGAGTTACCTTAAACTGTACTTCATCAAAACGCTCAATTAAGTTCTTAACCATTTTCTAAATCTCTCTCGCCTACTATCTTTCTAATTTGATGTCAAGTATTTTTCCACTTTTTTGCTTACATTAGGGAAAGCTGCGAGGACACTGTATAGATGTGCTTTAGAATATTTTAAATTTCATTTCGTATTCATATTCACTAAATTCATTATTACTAATAAATAAAATTACTTTGGTTATAATTTGTATTTTACGTACTACATTGCCAGTATTATATGATTTTGTCAATATTTGACTTCGTAATTTGGTGATATAAATACTTAAAAAGTTGATAACATTGTGTTTTTGAAGGCGATTTATTAGCTCTTTTACTGAGTAGTTTAAAACTTATCTCTGAATTCCCTCTCATCTCTCACGTTATCAGTCTTGTTTTAAACACGATTTTCCTCTACTGTTTGCAGTTGTATCTTCATGTCAAGTTATCATTGCTATCCCATGAATATTTATCCTCAAGGTGATAGTTTTCATATTAAAAACGATGAGGGTATTGATTCCTCATCTTCATCACAAGGACGCCGTAGAAATGCCGCGCCTTACTGAGTGATAAAACAATTGGCATGGTGTGTCTATACCAGTGCTTCCATCAAGATACCTCTGTCCTTAACACGTGTATCCTTTTTAAGCTTTTTAAGTGCGAGTATACATCGAATAGACTTTATATAACGTACTGCTGGAAATAACAACCAGTTTTTTTACATTCTTAGTTAACCAGATAGATGATTGGGGTCGCACGATTTTATTCTCAATTTCTCTTATTTAAATAGTGTCACGCTAATATCGTAAACATGGGAATTACGATGAAATCATTAGGTCTGTATTATTTTGAAATGAATACATCATTATCTCAACAATAAAATATTATAATGAGAACCTGTAAAAGAAAGGAATCTCTGATAAATGATCTGATGATAAATCCCTTAAGCTATCACTTAATTCCGTCAGAACGCCTGTCCATCATATGGAAAATATTAATTTTTTTTAAACGAATGGCCTTAAAAACCTTTGAATTAAAGTTACAGCTTAGCTATATCTCAAATTATTATGACAATTTCTTAGGATTGTATATACGCGATGATATGATGATGCAAATTCAAGCTGATTTTCTTGGAACTGTTTTTAATAGCCTAATATCTGAATTTCATAATTTATATTTCAATTACGAATGAAGTTTACATCACTTTATTGAATATTATTGATATTAAAAGCATTGATAAATGGGAGCGTCTATTGTTTTTTTTTTTTTTTCTTACTTTTTGGCTTGTTAAAAATGTGTGACAAAAACGTATCCTCGGCATTTTATTTCCCAATTACGCTTAATATTATTACGCTGCTACTGTTTTTTTAGTATTATTCTTGAAATTTATAATTCCTTTTATTTTCTTTACAGGTGAGTTGCCTTCCACAAGCAATAGAAAAGCTACCTCACGGTAAATAAATTCTTAAAATTTTTTTAATTTAATAAATATCAGAGTCAAATGTAGAATTGGCAAACTTCTTTGGTATCCTATAATATTTCATAGAAGCGTAAAATATTCTTAACCAGTATGATTTATTATATATTAGTTTTATTCATACGGATACGAACGTAAATGCCCATTTGTTTGCTTGGTTTCATGGCCTTGTCATTAATCAGTAATTTTAACTATTTAAATATAGTTAAATAATTATGAGGAAGGTAATGTTCTGTAGAACTGCTGTTTTATTTGGTTTTATGGAATTTCGTAATGAAATCATATCTCTCCCAATTTCCATAAACTGTTATCAGCCCAAAGACACTCTTCCTCAACGCATGGAATTGTCTGAAATCAATTCCTTCTCTCTTCAAGGTGATATAATTATGATTTATCTATTATCGTCTATTTTTATTTATATCATATGTCCTTTTGTAGCGAAATCGATATTTTCTTGTTAATGAAGTTGCAATAAGAGGTAAAAATTCTTTGACTTGAAACTTGAACATGAAATGCAAATCTTATTTAAATTAATTTTTAATTAGTTTAATTAAAGTTAATCGTTTAAATGAAAATAACCCGAGAGATTCTATTAAGAATGTGATAGTATGGAAGTGTGTTGAGGGAGTCCAAAAGGTTCAGGATTTTTTAAAGTGAGAACGTTGCTCAATTGATACTCCCAAGTGGAATTAGATGAAGAAGATATGACTCTGATTGGCGTTTAAGCTTGCTTCGTAGGTTTTATCCTATTAAATCCCATGGAATTACTTAGTAGCCATTTCTGTTCAAAATGTTATGATTATCAACCTAAGGAATATATTATATTAACAACACCAATTGTAGAAATATCGCATGTAAGCCAAGAACAGCTTAAAAATATTCACGATATTGAAAATTCCTAGTTCATTTAAAGGCGGCTCTGCTCCTTCATTCTTGCTTAACTGCCGAGCTTCCAGCGCTAATTGCACGTATCTCTCAGGAACATTCGCAGGAGTGAAAACGTGACTTGCAAGAACGGTCATCCTCAATTCCTTCTCATGCTGCCAACGGAAATCATTACAGGAGCTTCATACTAACGCGCTTTCATTTCTTCATCAGCCTTCCTGCGGAAAAATTTCTCTCTCGGTCGTTGAAATCTCATCCACTCCTAATGCGGGAATTTCACTAAGTCACCATTATCTTCCCGAACATTTGGGCCGATTTTTCGCGACGAAAATATTTACGTTTTGTCCGTAAAATTTCCTCCCCTTTGTTTGCGGTTTCCGAACGTGATTCGGTTGAGTGGAAATATTTTCGTGAAAGTCCCTCCTCCGCGCACTATTTCCGTTCGTTACCGTACCAATCCCATATTCCTCCACCCCTAGCCATCTATCACCGCCTCCCCTTTGGCGACCCCCTCCACCCACGCACACCTCCCTTCCACGTCTGAGACGTGAGCCAGGGTGGGCGTCAGC
Source organism: Ladona fulva (assembly GCA_000376725.2). Lineage (NCBI taxonomy): Eukaryota > Metazoa > Arthropoda > Insecta > Odonata > Libellulidae > Ladona > Ladona fulva. Next base: position 557,081 of record KZ308643.1, on the reverse strand, counting down.
TCCTTCTAACGGATAGCCATCTACCATTCCTTCCTCATTCCCCCTTCCATTCCTCCCCTTCTTTCTTCCCTTTTGTTTCTTTTCGTCTCTTTCCCTCACCCATTTTCTCCTTCGCAGTCCCCATCCCCTTTTCCAAGGCTCTGTTTTAAAGCATCATACTTCTACTCCCACTCGTATTCACCGGTCCCCACCTCTCCCCACCCTCTTTTCGAAGCTTCTGCCATTTTTCCTCCCGGCTCTCGTGCTAATGCGGTTTTGGCACAAGTTCAGGACGTTCTCCATCTCAATCTTCTCCTGCACGTCTCGAGGTGTTTGAAAGGAGTAAGTAATTATGTCGCGTTATTCGCTAGGTTTTATACTCATTTTTTAGTTTTTTCAAGTTAGAGTTGTTTTCTCGCTATCAGCCGGTTTGGCAATTTCGTCGGAGTCCCCGGGATTTAATGTCTAATTCTCTGGGTAACGGAATTGCCTCTAAATGTTACGAAACATTTGTCGATTGCTCACTGTCCAAAACAAATAAACCACATAAAATCGCTTCGAACTGTCGAATCCTTAAATCTATCTATTTAGCTGCAACGCCATCCCTTATATTATCCTTTTCTGTAATTTATTATTTATATAATGATAATAGAATTTTAGACTACCTGATAGAACTCGCAAGTATTTTGTGGGGTTGCGAAGTATTAGTGGTAACGTCTTTGAACAATTAATTTTTTGTAAACCTAGTGAAATTGGGGTTCGTATTAAAATTTTCTCTAAAGTAGTGTGAATTTCAAAGATATCTTCACTAAACCGACTTGTGAAAGTATACCCTTCTAATTACTGTTACTAATTAATGAATTCAGAAATCTTAAATGAGAATTACACTTATCTCCTATACGAATATTGTATGTGAAAGTCGATGAATAGTTCTCATATTACCTGGTGTTATGAATAAAAAAATAAAAATAACATCATCAGCTTAGATATCAAGATATTGAAGTATCATAAATAAAAAAGATCGCCGAGTATGAAGCGGTCGTTTCCTTCACTAACTCCCTATGTTCCTACAGTGAGATAGCATGGCTAACTAATGTTCTAATTCAGTTGTTGCTCTCGCAAAATAATTTCTCATCTCTCAGGAAAGAGATCTATTGAGAATTTGCCCCAATGCTCGATGGAAGCACCCTTTTACGTTGCTGAAGAGGATAGTCGCTTCACTTTAGAAAGCGCATAACCATGGTATACCTTGAAATGAATTCTTCTATTACCTTCCTTTCAGTTTCCTGTTCCTTATGTATATCCTCTTTCTCTGTTTTGTTTTCTATTAATCTGTCTCGTGTCTACATAGGGTGATGTTTATAATCGTTAGTAATAGTATATATTTATAGTAATTGGTTAAATCTTTGTGATAGCCTTACTGTATCTGATTTGGGTTTAATTCCATTAAATTCTTGTTACTCTGTGATTCGTAATCTGAGCTTTCAATTTGCCTAACCTACAAACTTTACAGTCAATATTTCCCATTTTCTTTTTCGACTACTTAGAAAAGATTTGATGTATTCACAGTTTTCTTTGTGCTTTTATCTGAAACGTAAGATAAGTAAATAATTATTACGGAGAAAAACGTGCATGTAAAAGGTCTGAAGGGACTGGGACTCGAACCCACTTATCTCAAATTCCGGTTGATTCCTCTAACTACTGAGTTATCCGGCCTGAACCTAAAGAAACCCTGTTTGGGTGGAGCAACTAGTCGGACATTGGGAGGCCCGGTTTCGAGTCCTGCTCCCGTCAGACTCTTTTCATATCCGTTTCTCCTTGGGATTTTTCCTAGGTGCATGCTGTTACGTACAAAGCCACCTCTAATTCTTTTCCATGAATCTTAATAGTATTTAAAAATTGTTTTTTATAATATTCGTCCCGTCTATCTAAATCAGGTGTATTCAGCCTGCATTGAATGGTTTATTTAATCAATTAGTAGAAGCCTAGTAGCAATTCTTCTCTGAATGTTACGTAAAATATGCTAGCGCATGTTATTTGAAATTTAATAAGGTATATTTTAATTGGATTAACGTTAGAAAATGAAGTGCTTTTCTCTCTTCTGATAAAACGGATATAAAACTGTCAGTGTATATTGCTGATTGGTTAATAATGTTTTAACGGCGAAGTACATTATCTGAGAGTTGCAGAATCTTCATAGGAACTGATGCGGCTCTCCCTTTGTGAAATGTTGTATACTCCTGCTCCACATATGTTTACCTAAATCAGCGTGAGTGTTTTACTTTTAGTATTGCTTTTATTACCTGAAGATCTTTCATATGCATTCGGTTTTTTTATGTTTGAAGAAATAATCGGTTATATATCTAATTAAATTAATTATTAGGTGTATTGAAGGAAGCAGTTTAGGATCAGTATGAAACTGCGTCGCATGCGCAGTTCATGTTTTAAGCGTTCGCGGAGACACGGAAAATTATCCTTGGCCTGCGCCGCAGTTCTGTACTGATCCTGAACTGTCTCCGTGAATACACCTATGAATCATCTGGGTACATATCAGGTATGAAATTCATATTCTAATGTATTCAAATGCGAATCACGGCTCGATTAGTGTCCCGAATGATAATGCTTTAACGGGAAAGTATTAAATACGGAAACCATCTGCATAAAAGGAATGAAATTGCCATTCTTTACTCGAGGATTAATTTACATTAACGCACGTTTCATGGGCTTGAATTTGTATAGTTATATCGGGTCATCCCTAATGATAGTAGTAAGTTTAACTCTCGTTTTCTCTCCACCCAGATGACCTGAATTCTTATCGTTATTTTAATGGTACCTCATTAGCTCAGCAATCTAATACATCATCCTTAACGAAGCCCATCGAGTTTTCGTACCGTGCTTTATTACCACTCGGCAGTCCTCGAGCTCTTTACGATCCGTCCATCTCTTTGTACCCTTATCATCTATTTGTTCGGATTTTATTCCCGAGGTATCGCTTGCGTTTCTCACATTTTTAAAAACTCGTTCGTTTATAACTTTAGCCGGCTGCATTAATAATCCTCATTTATCCTATCGTTAAAAAAATAAACTAACGATTTATCAACGGGGATTTTCTTCGGAACAAATCGGGATGATTAATGGACCTAGCTAAAATTTCGACCTTATCTCGTTCTAATTATTCCTCGCGATATCGGCCGAAATGTGTATCATTCGTCAAAAAAGCGAGGAGAATAATAAGTACGGATAAATATGATAATTTTGTCGAATGATAAATTTAGAAATAAATATTCCGGCTCTTTCTCCTGTAATAAATGCCAGGCGAAGATTAATGGAAGAGGTTAAATTTAGCCCAAATACGAAACACTGTAGCCTTTGGAGACATGTTTCCCTCCAGTTAAAGCACGCCGGATCGTGCCAGTCTTGCATAACGCTGGCATTGAAGAATTTTTGTCGAAATAAATACTCGAGGGCATCCCTCGGTACCTTATCTCGCTCTCACTCTTTCTTTCTCCGCATCCCTTATCTCACTCATTTCCTCTCTCTCTCTCTCCGAAACCATGAAGTTTTCTCTCTCGCTAGCTCTAGTACCCTTCCTTAGTATGCAACTTTCCTCTCATCCAACCCAGGCCGATTTCAATTAAACATACGTTCGGGTGGTAAGAGCTGTCATGGTTTCGAATTCCAGTTCTCACATAGTCTTTTTCGGTTATTTAATGCAAAAAGGACGATTAATAATAAAAATGTTCCCCTCTAAATAGAGTTATAATTTTCTGTTTGCATACCTTTCCCTTTAGATGCTCAGCTTTTGGTCCTTTTTTCCCTTGGTCTTGATCTTTCTTATTGTTGTTTTTCCCGCCCGCTGTATCTTTATCGGCGATTCACACAACGGAATTTAGCTATACTTTTCAAATAATTATTATCAACTAATTTTCCTCCAGAATTGAAGATATCCGTGTACTAATGTAACATTGCTCTTCGAAAGTAATTTTTTCAGGCTGTTTCCTTTCTCTCCTCTTTTCTCTTCTGTTTCTGGTTTCTTCCGAACATTAATATGTGACGGCTGAAACCTCGTAGAACGCCATACCAAAATAGTAAAGAAACAAAACTTCGTATTTGTTATATTTAAAATCTTTATGATACAAGTGGTAAGGGTATTGTTTAAAGTTGCTAAAAGTTGTTTAAAGTTAAAATTACTTCGACAACTTAGGTCATTTTGCACATATGGGCTCTCACCGGGAATTGAACCCGGGATCGCTTTCATTAAAGGCGAATGCGCTACCTACTTAACTATCCGGAAGCATTTTATGATTCAATCTGCTAGCTTGAAGTGTTGTACGAAGGTTTGAAGGAAGATTTTCTGTATTTAGTTGTAGAATATGGACGAAAATAATACCGAGAGTTAGAAAATCACTTGCAGTTAATACGATTGGACAAAAATTGTTCCATGTTTTGTATTAATCGTTTCGGTAATACGATATTTTCTCATGAGATTTTATTCACTTTCGTGAAAAATAACTTTTCTAAATCCATCCTATATCTCTATTTTCAACTTTGCTTCTTCTACATCTATTGTTATCTTGCCTCTTTTCCAGTTTTCATTTTTTCTCCATCCCTCTGCTTTTTCCTTTAATACATTTTCTGATCCTCTGCACGTTTTTACCCCATTCGCTGCCTCTTCTCCCGAAACCTGTGCCTCTCTGTCCTCATCTAACGTCATCTCTCTCGCTCTCATCCTTCATATCTCCATCAGACAACTCACTCTTTTTGCACTCTGCATTTTGCCCTCCTTCACCTCCCTTATCTACCTGCCCCTTTCTCCCCTCGGTCCTCCCCAACTTCGCTCCCCGGCTATCCCTTCGCCTCCTCCCCCACTCTCCCCCATTCGAATCCCGTCAGAATTTCAAACAGACCGACTTCTGCAAAGCGATGTGCGATATAGGTGGGGAAGGCGGAGCGGATGAAGCAAAAATGGTCGGATCTGTGAAAGAGATGGGGAAGTTTTTACTTGCACCGTGGATGCTTGGAGAGGGCGCTTGCTTCTGGTAGCACGGGGGTTTTGCGATGGAGGTCACGGCGAAAGGGTTTGGTAGCGGTGAATTGACTAAAAAATTGTATGGTTCTTGATCGGAGGATATGTTTTAGTTTTGTATTATGGTGAAGTAGATGGTTGGACGGGATCCTTTTTAATTTTTTACAAAAAATGGTGCACTTCGCTGATTAGATTTTGGTATTCCATTTGAGGTGAATACATTATTGCTGCTCAAGTGCACATTGGAGGGAATGGACGGAATGGAGAGTCGTCAGTCACATCTATGTATTTTCGTGTATTTCGTTCATTGCTGTTGATGAATTCTCTACGTTTTTCTCTTCTCAGTAAGTAAGATCAAAGCCGAAAAATCATAGATGAGGAAAAGTTCTATCATTTAACGAGACGATATTTAATGATATAAGTAATCGCTTTAATGCATTTTGGAAATTTACAAATCCTTTTCCCATTTTCATTTCAAATAAGTATCATTAGTGCAAAATAATTGTCGTTTTAAATTCAGAGCTATTCCTGATAAAATTATTAAGAATTTAATTATTTTCTTCGAGATTCGTGTATCTCCTTATATTGATTATTCCTCAATGGATTAAATGGAAAGGGGAGTCTTTTTTGTCTCAATTTCTCCTAAAATAAAAACTCTTATTTATGTACTTATATTTTTCTACGATCAGAGCCTACTGGTACTAGCTTTGTTTGAAATATTACTGCCACGTGTTTGGGATAAATTATTGTAGTGTTGTAACAGTGTAGCAACAAAATATGCGTTAATTCATTCTTTATCCCCATGAATCGAAAATCTTAGTAAGTAATACGAGACGCTGCAGTTATTATAGTAGTAGTGGTTACTTCAGTAATCTTCTTATAATTAACTCGTTTTGTATTTCATACGCATTATAATTGAAGATAAAAAATGTGTACATTTTCAGTAAATCACATAAATTTCCTGAGTTAGCATTTCATTATCTTGGAGTTGATATCTGAACCAGGAGATATCGAAAGTCACAATAAAAGAATGGGAATGGATAGCTCGGAGAGCGGTTGCATACCGATCCTTCTTGGGAAACCCTTGATTAGGTTGATTGGAAAATTTCGTTTGTACATTAAGGAAAGTCAAATGTATTTAATCCATTCGTAGTCGGTGCCTCACTTAAAGTGTCCTGTTCATCTGATATTCTCACTGTACCAATAAAAGACAGCCTTAGTGTCACTTCTTTCTGGTTTCCGAGCCACGTGCATCCGTGGTGCACTTCTCCACACGATTTCCTTTCCGATGCAATTGAACGGTCATTTCCGATGAATTATGACAAATAGTCGAGTGCTCCATCTCTCAGGGATTCGCCTGCAGCTACTGCTCTCTCGGGAAAGAAGGGAAAGATCACGATCCTGCTTCCCCTTCCTCTCCATGCACACATACACACATCCTGCAGACGATGATGGTCTCAGCTCCGGCGACCAAAGCCGCCGTCTCTTGGGCGCCAAGGGGACGTGACTCTGGCTAACTGTTCCTCGGACGAGGGGAGAGGGGCAAAAAGTCACGGAAAAATAGATTCCCGCCGGATATGAGAGCCGAAAGGGTTAAGGGAAATAGAGAGATGGGATGCTGCGGAATATCGGAGTCACTTGGGCGGAGAACGGTAAAGCGGAGGCTTTAGCGGTGCGTCACGTCGGGGCCGTACTTTGATGTTTGGAGCGGATCTGAGGATTAGCCCGATCGTGCTCATGTTTGAGGGCATAATGATCTTGGGTGGAAAGGAGGAAATGAATGCTTTTGATGCGGAAAATTAACCCGGTGAATTCGAAACTTCAAAATTATAAATCGATCGATCACCACTGGGGTGATCAATTATCAAATATGACACGCGAGTATAAGAGTAAAAATTTGTTTTATATTTTAATGTACAACATATATAATACAGGAAAATTAAAGTTTTGTTTCTTTTGGTATACTTGCTGAATAAATTATTGGTCAACTCTGTGGTAGTAAGGATTACCAATATATAAAGGCAAAAACTGTGCAGCATTATTGATCATCTTTACAAATCTGTCCATTTTAATGTAATGGTGAAGCACTGTTTTATTACTATATTCGCGCTGTTTGCATATTTCTTGTAATTATGATTCTTTCTATTTTTCTGTAGGTTACTATTAGAGAAATGTACGTACATAGAGATTTTTAAGTATGACTTTGAACCGGGAGCTCTTCCTTTGACCGACACTCACTAGACCCGAAATAAACAACCCATCCCTTTGACAAACAAGGCAATTGTTGAACGTTGATTACATGAGTTATCCCATGTAAATGCTCGGGGATAATCAGTTAGTATACTTTTCTATAAGAAATGTACGTAAAATAGGTATTCGTTGCAGAGGTTGTTTCCTTTACAAAATTAAATTAGAAACAATCAAGACAAGTGTCAGAAGAAAGGAAAATCATCATAGATTCTTATTTTAGTCGTGAAATATTGATATAGATCAGAACTTTCGAAGATTTTGATAAGACCCACGGAAATTTCGTAAAATATTTGGGAAATAAACAACCCATCCCTTTGACGACGAAGGCCATTGTTGAATGTTGGTTTCATGAATTATCCCATTTAAGTGCACGGGGATAATCAGTTCTTATAATTTTTATAAGAACTTACGGAAANTAACGGTAAGAAATATATCGAATTATTATGATCTTACGATGGATTTTTTTATGCTTAGGAGGACCAGATATATACTATAATAGATATTTTTAAAAACTAAATTAAGTTCCGTCATTCTTGACGGGGGCGTTTACTATTAACTTAATAATGCAGGTAAAGCTCTCCGCAAACTTCATGATATTCAGTGCTTTTAACATAAAGAGCTTTTAGTACGTTTCTGTCATATTGTTTACCCTTTTTTTTACTAAACGATGTATGCATCTTTTTTACCGTACCTATCGATGGGCTATATTTTTGAATATGTAGTGTCATCCTAATTACCAATTGAACTAATTGTGGAAAACGAAACGTACGACGATTGAAAGGAATCCAAGGACGTTGGGACGTTGGATTTTTATGAATGGGGAAAGATCTGCAAAGAGAACTGGTGTGGAAAGCAATGAAATGGTTTCAGTATTAGTTGTTTAGAGCTGGTACAGGAGAAGGAACAGTTTCTCATTGAGGCACGATGACAGAGTTGACATATGTGTAAACATTTTCAAGGAAGGGAGCTTGAACTACTTGGCGTTGGAAGAAGAAAGTGAAAGATACTTACAGTATCCAGAGCCTCTGTAAAGAACGGCATTAGCTTTCTATTTAGGAATAAGAAGTCTGTATCAGACCAATGAAAGTAAAAAACGGACTTGCTGCGTTTTTAAGAGTAATAGAATGCATGAATCGATGAAAAAAATGAAATGAATGAATTAATTTTGGGGGACGTGCGGAAGCATATTTCGCGGAAAAGAAAATTGAATAGTCTCATCATCGTGAATGCTGTGAATATGTGAATTGCTGAAAATTTTGCGAGATTTTCGCCTATTAATTTTTATCAAGATATTTAAGGATGATATTGCTGAGAATCAAGTTTTTACATCCAAAAATATCTCATTAAAATAATTCATCGATCTGGATCTTAAAAGGCTACAACGTTTTTTAACATGGAGTGTAAATGAAAAAAGATATATAATTTTTACTGTAATCTTCGTGCGTTTTACGAAGATCGAAAATTATTATTCACTTTTTAGCTCCATTGAGCATGAAGCAATTTTTTGGGAAACAGAGACCAGTCTTGTCTGGGTTTCCTACGCTAATTCCATTTGTTGGAATTGAGAGTATTATTTTACGGGAAAACCGTGAAGTTGTTTCTAATCCAATCTATTACCTCGTTTAAATGCGTAAGTAAAGGAAGCTAGAAGAATCAAGATAAGACAGAGCAGCATTCAAGGAGAATGCTTAAACAGAGAATGCGAATTTTAGGCTTGGCAAAGAAACGCAAGATTCCTACATAAGAATGGAGGGATCTTTTCTTTTCTCTTGTCTTAATCAACGAATAGTTTACCCCATTCTTCTCTTCTCATGGAAATCAATGAATGACGCAAAGGAGAGCGAGAATTGTACTTGCTCAGTTTTATAACTCGGATATCTTTTCAGTTTAACTCCATGATCATCCTTCGGTTATTTTTAGTTTCTCACTTCACATGAACTGTGTTACAATGGGAAAGTTTGATATTATTTTAATGTATTACTCATATTTTATTAAAGCTAATGAAATAAATGAAAAATATATTTGTTCGATTGGATTTTTTCTTATTCATCGATTGAATTTAAAATATAAAACCATAGCTGTTTATCGTATAAAATCTTTACCGAAGGAGTTTGTGGTAAATTTTCAAGATTTTATAATTAATGCTTTTATCGGTGCTTTAAATCATAAAATATTCAATTTTCATCTAAGAGACGTATAAGTTCGTTCGTCTTCTTACTGAAGGAAAATATTTTTCATTGGAGAGTGGTATCGAGAACATTTCTGGGCCTATTTAGTTCAGCGGCCTTCTGGCCCAAGGAGTCTCTCAAGGGTCTTATCGAAGGTGAAAGACAAGAGGGAGATTTCTTCACTTTCCGGAGTATACTCCCTACAATACGACGACTGTGGGAGTCATTACATTGGACAAACAGGTCGCTGCCTAAATACGAGAGTCGCTGAACACCGCTGCTGCTACCTCCTGGGGACTTCGGTGTCGGCATTTGCAGACCACCTATGGGAAGAGGGACATAAAAGCACCTTCGAGGGGAGATTGTTGCACCCTTTGCAGAGAGGACGAAAAATGGACGCGACGGAAACGATGGAAATCATTTCCACGAAGCATTTATTAAATAATTTTCCCAAATTAATTGAGTTCCCAAACCTTTCCCCTCTCCTTAAACTATCTAAGAAACTTTCACTTACTCTCCCCACCTCTCCGTCTCTCCACCCCTCCTAACAGCAAATACCCTTGGTTTTAAATAAATATGCTCATTTTCCTCTATAATGTACCTGAGGATGGCCGTATCTTTTGGGCCGAAAGCGGTCGTACAGTAAATATTTGTTGGAAGTTACGAAGTACTTGCTAAGTTTATTTAGAACTTTATCATGGCCTTCCACGATATCCGGACAACGCAAATTGATTATATGTACAAGAATATTTATTTATAGGCCTTTTTCTTTTAATCGTGAATTTTTTGATCTTATAGGATAAAAGAATGGTTACGTATACGCTGTAATTATTTTTGCTAGCATTCACGTATTTGCTCACTTAGCTTGAGGTTGCCCAAGAGTTGTGTCTTTATGTGTCTTTATCATGTCTTTATAGCATCACCCTCAATATGTACGAATTTGTCCAATATTCCTCTTTCTTATGCTCTATTTTAAGCACCGTTGTATGCATAAGACAATACAATACAAACGTCTTTATTCTAAAGTTCGATTTTCTATTAAACCATAATGTGAAATGTGATATTCGTTCATCCAATCTACCTCTACAAACTACTGTAGCTAACCTTATTTTTTCTCCTACTCTACATGTATCGTATAATTTTAGCTCAATATTTTTCGTCATCCGGCCTTCATCCATTGTTTACAAAACTACAAAGTCTTCTCTTGAATAAGACGAATCGCCAAGTGCAACCTTTCAGGCATAGTTTGACGCTATTTTCCTTAAGCGAAGAATTACATTTTCCCGCACATGCACACGCATCACCTTCGAGCCGTAGAAGAGATCGCGAAGATACGGCTTCGTCCGCTGCCGTGCGCATACATTTCCATATCGCTCGGCCTCAAGATCTCCATCGGAGATCCATCAAGGGGAGATTTCCAAGAATGACAAACATCTCGTTCTCACAGCGACACCCGGAACACGTTGAAACGACCTGTCCATCATGATCGCTCTCTATTTATACACTCCTTACACTCAGGTGCTATTGAAATTCCTGCCCGTGCGGCCGTACGGCTCCAATGGAAAGAAGTTGTCTTCCCCATTTTATTCTCATCTTGGCCCAGTTGGCGGCTCTAGAACATTGTTACCTGACAATTAAAACGTGTTAAAAGCATGGCAATTTATCGCAGAAGTTTTACCAAGAAAGAATTTTGGTCATGAAATCAAGTATTTTACGTTGTCTTCTATTTTATTGGGCAGGAACGGTTGTAAAGCAGCTTATTAAAATGGAAGTAAAAAACTGAATAAAATTCATATTTTCAGTGTTCATCAAATGCTTAGTTCCTTGTAAGTTCTTCCATTAAGCATGCATTCTTATTTCATGAGTATTAAATGGATTGTTTTGATTACTTAGGCAATTGAATCACAAGCAACATGCGGTAAGTTAAGGAGAGATTCCCTCTCAAATATATCAAATATTCAATTGGATGACTGCCATCTGGTTTATCAACTTGTTTTTAGTCCTGTTCTTATATACAAACACGGTAGAACTTTTTTCTTTTCAGTTCATATCCAATATGGACATAAATTTGTCGTGGATGAGCATTGGTCTGTTTTTAGTTTTGCAACTACATGTTATTACTGCGGTAGTATCAATTTTACAACTAAATGAATAATTCCTATTCAGAAAATGTAATTTTTAACAATTACAGTGATGGTGCTTTTAGTCACTGTTTCGCCAGATAATGTTATTGACTTGTTTACATTGTACTGGGATAAGTGTGAAAATGTTACCCAGCATAGACATGGGTTTGCATGTGTACGGAAAGTTTACTCTAAAAGTAACATACCATCAATAAATATGCAAGTACATGTACTCTGTTATTCTAAGAGTATTTAATTGCAATAATGAAGTTGAAATTCCTCGGCACTTTTTCATCACAGAGATCTCATTTTCATTTAAATCCTTCCAGATTCTTGTATTTTAACAGTATTTTATTTCTGAAGACATAACTGAAAATGACGGTGTCATATTAAATGGCGTGGAATTTCCGGGTCATAATCAATGAGTACTTTTCCCTGGAATGTTATTATCAGCAGCTGAATTAGGTGTTGCGTGGATTCCAAGAAGTGATTTCCAGTCAACTTCTGAAGTTATGAACCAGATAATATCGGGAGCGAAAAATGTTTCACGAGTCCTTGGCTTTTCGAATTGAAAGTAGAACCGATGTCGTCCGAGACCCACGTTGCCGTGTCTTCCCAAACTGCGAGAGAAAACGGAGATATTATTGGAGGGAAAGACCTTCACCCGGATGTTTAGTAAACCACGTTTAAATAAAGAAAAGGAGTCGTATGACGTGGTGATTGGAGTGTGAGAGATTGGGAAATAAATCAAGCGATGTGCATTTGTCACTGCATGAAGGATATCCAGCGTAGGGTTCGTGAAGGGGAGGAGGGGGTGCAATTGTATACGGCGGATACCGTGGAAATCGATGGAAAATCTCGTGGGTAATTGGCTTTCATTTGTTTATTTGATGCCTTACGTCATCGGGATCGTGACAGCTCGACGCGCTTTAAGATGGAGGCAACCGATGAATATGAATGGATGATGGATTTCTGCTGAGGGAAATGGATGGAGCGGCTCTGTTGCCAATGTAAAAATGCTTTGATTTAAACGGACATTGTCTTGTAAAATGCTTATAATGGGCGCAAATGGTGCTACTGAATAAGGCTGTTTTTCTTTTCTTTCTAGGTGTGAAGGTGTAAGGCTTCCATAATACAACTAAGCACGCGAAATTGATGATAACTGAAGTGGAGTAGATATCGTGATAAAATACATATGCATTTCATACAGTTGCGATGTAAGGAATGAAGGATTGTTGTTACATTTGCTACCAAATCGGTGCGTAAATGATTCGAATTTTCACTAGTTTGACAGCAGTTAATATTTGCGTCGTTTTATAAATGAATTACTATCTGAGCGTAAGGTATTGGCCCATACGATAAGGTATTGGCTCATATTTGATCCACTTGAATATTTTTGGAATATTTTGAACATTTCCTGTCGTTGACTTGCAAAGTAAAAAACCACTCACTTCAGTAACCTTTAGGGATAGTGTAAAATTGCTTCTCAGAAGAAATACTTACGGATGCGGTCTGTACTATGTAAAATATATTATTATACTTATGTAAGAAATATGCTGTTTATTTTTTAGTGGAATGCATATATTTTTGGTATCATACACTTTAATTCCTGAGGATTGTGGAAGTATTATAGAATGAACATTTATCGAAGAAATATGCTAGTTTATGATCGACTGTCGAAAAATACTGAGAGATTTAACTCCGTGTCTGCGTAGGAAGTTATCAGTAACGAAATCTTCATTTTGCAAATAGGCCATAAAACTTTAGGTGGGCATCTAATTTACGAATAAAGATGGATAAATATTGACCAGCGAATCGGATTGCTAGTAAAGGCATCAAGATCCTCATGTTTCAACGTCGTACGGATGCCTCAGGAAGCTGTTAATCCTCCCGGCGATTACCGCTCCATTTTCTCCGCAGGAATCGCAATTCAAAATGAAACACGGCCGAAATATTCGCATTTTCTCTTAATCGTTTTTGCAGATAAACATGACTTTCTCATTGAGATAGATAAGACGCACCGGGATGGAAATTACTAATGTTTCAGCAACAGGTAACTCGGCCGAGATGGATATCGTTCGCCTTCTATTTGTGAATGGGGAGGTAAAAATGCAAGAGGCTCGCCTACTTCAACCACGCCCCTCTGCCGGAGCAAGCCTGAACCGCGACACCAGCCACGGATGCCGCTTCCAGGTCCAATTTATTTCCCTTCGTGTCTGTCTCTGCCTTAGAGAGCATAGCAGCTGCAGTGAGATAACCAGTTTTCTCGATGCATCGATATGGAAGTATCTGCATGAGATAAGAATATTTTATTGCGTTGGAAATGTGCCCTTGGTTCGACATAAAACCGAGCAAAGATATAGTAGCGAGGCGTCCGTTTCGTTTTTTCCTCGCGCGACGCCGCTTCGCCGTCCGGCTAAAGACGAGGGCTTGGCAGGGTGGAAAGTAAACGGTTCTCTTTTCGCATAATTTTAGGTTGCCTATCTCTCGAGGATGTTGCATTGGAATTCCAACGTGTTCTTCCTTCCATTTTGATGTTTCAATTCGGCGATTTTTCATGGGAAAAGATAAGGGAAAGTTACTTCTTATTTAATAAGTAAATTTTATGCAAAGCTTTATATATTTAGTCCTTTTTTTGTTAGAGTTCTTTCTTGTTCCGGTTACCGAAAGAATACGGATGCCATTCCAATTCCAGTCTTGGTCTAACTTCGGAGAATTTCCGGCTACCTTCGGGTTAGTATATTCAGCTACATAATAATAATAGTAATAATAATAAAACATCTCTATTAGGGTGAGATTGAGACTAGGCAGTCTCTTCATACAACTAACCCTTCGTCATACAAAGTATGAAAAAAAGAGACAGCATGAAAGAAAAGAGCACATGACAATATCACTGTGATTACGTGGTTTTTTCTATAAATTTTGGCGACTGGACTTATGCGAATACTCACAAAAGTATAATGTAAACGTATGATATATTTAATGTTTGGAGATGGAATTACATAATACTGTGGATTCCAATCGCAAATACATTTATAATTTTAAGGTATTTCAAAGTGCTGCATACTGAAGAAACTACTAGCTCACTATTCGTGTTTCATAGTGCTAATGATGCAATTTTTATCGATAATTTATGACATATTATGAAAATATTTCGGAAAAGTACATCTAAATTTTTGTGATTAGAGGCAGTATTAAATTAAAAGATCCCTGATTCACTTATCTTCGAGTTTAAAGAAGCATTTTGATAAAGATGAAGTACGCGTCAAAAGTTACCGAAACCGNCATTATTTAATCTTATTTTCGGCAAAAATCTTGTTTTCCTGGACTTTTGGAAGATCTTGATAGCGTGTTTTTATATATCTCGAGAATTTTAAAGGAAATTTTCCATTTTATTTGAAAAGCATTCGCCAAAACTTGGTTGATGTTTCTTTTTTAAGGAGAGGCAGTATTAAATTAAAATATCCCTGATTCACTTATCTTCGAGTTTAAAGAAGCATTTTGATAAAGATGAAGTACGCGTCAAAAGTTACCGAAACCGCCGAGAAACTTTTTCATGTCGGCTGCTTTTGTTAGTTATTTATCTCGCGTGAGGGTCTAGTTCAACTTTTCAATCCTCTACTACAAGATAATTGCCTTTCCTGAATCTTTCTGTCTATTGTTACGTACTCATTCATTTGTTGCAATCGTAGGAGAGAGCTAAAGAATGCTTCTGAGACATTGGCACTCACCGCCGAAGAACGCTACCGGTTTTTTCCATGTCTCTCTCCCCTTAGTGTTTCTCGTGAAATCCAAAAAGTCCGAGGCGGTTAACCCCATTGGCTGCGAAGAATGCGGCCATCTCACCCGCTCTTAACGACCGCACGAACTTCTTGTGGTTTCGGGAATTCACGTTTCCCCGGCACGGTCTCGCTTTTCTGGTGTTTCGACTCTCAAAAGAAATAGACTCATCGCCCGCCATTTGCTTTCTCATTTGCATCTCATTTCTCTGCATATCTCTCCTTATTCCCGTATCATTTCTTCCATTTAACGGAAATATTCCCAAGTTACTCAACGATGAAAAGTTATAGAGTGATTCGTTAAGGATGGTTGTATATTTTTATTCATTGCTCATAAATTGTTCTAATTACTGGTTTATCAATCATTATTCTCATTCACAAAATAGCCAAATATATCGAACGATAGTCATAATTATGAGGTAATATTTGGTGATATGACATTCACAAGTATAAGTTGCCTTCTGGCTTAAATAGTGGTCTTCATTTGATGCGATCGAATATAATTAAGGTAAATATTGTAAAAACATAATCTGCTCTTCACTTAATTTGCAGTTCACGAAATGTAATTATAAATTTAACGAAACACTGTCTATTTTTGTTCTCAACTAGATCTACAAAGATCAGCGAATTACATCTATCTATTGTCGTTAACCAACACTTTTTCAATCAATTTGGTGCCAAGCTATCTTCATCGATCACTTTAAAATAGGTTTATATGGTAATTATTATTGGTATATTAAAAAATGTGCTTACATTTTTAAATTTCTTCTCGGGTGCCCTCACATCCATTAATTGAAGAAATGCAGGAGGGACTGAAGTAAGTACACCGGAAGCATATTAGGTACCCTCTCAGAAAAAAATCCGATTGGTCGGGATTCAAATTATGGACCTTTATTTTCCGCGAGCATATAGAGAATGATAAAGTTAACGGTGCCTTGGGTGCAAATGTTAAAGTTAACGAATTAATTCATTTGCAAAGCTACGCGATGATTTTACTGCATCCCTTTTTTCGCCACGCTTTGCTTAATCCTTTCGCTTCCGTACTCTCATTTCTTCTTCCACTCCTAGGTTCGCAACCCCATCCTACGTCATCCCCATTCTCTTTTTTTCCTTCTCCCTCTCTATCTCGTGTTCCCCATCGCCTCTCCCCCTCTTTCTTACTCCCACACGTATCCACTCCCTCCCTCTCTCTCTCTCTCTTTAGCCCCCGTCTCTTATCTCAGAACATCTCGGAACACTGCATCCCCCTCCTTTTCCATCGTCTCCACTTCCATCCCCTTCTCTCCCCCTTTCTCATTGGTCTTCTTTTTGTCTGCGTTTTCTTCTTCTCTGCCTCCTTTTTTCTTCTTCCGTTTTTTTGGATTTCGTTTTTTTTCTGCCTGCTCCTTCTTATTTTAATTTGCTCGACATATTTCAATCGGAAGATTCACACCTACCTCTCCATAAATCTAATGAGTTTTATGTTTTTTTTTCCTTTAACGAATTTTTCCTGTTGTCTAAAGTATATCCTTTTTTGTCTGCGGCTGTGTATTGGAATTGAAAAAACTTTTTATATTGCTCACTTTTTGTAGCATTTGATTTGCTATTTTATGCTGTCGCGAAGGGTGGAATAATTTCAAAAGATTCGATCATTGAAGTAATATCTGTATACTCCTTATAAATGGGGAATATCTAATGGGTTGGTGATGCAAGTGAACTTAACATTACGAAAATTTAGTGCCCATGAATAGATTTGTTTCTGACTTCATCTTACTTGTACCTTATCTTTTTTCGTTCTTTATTCAGATTATGGCATGGCCTTCCATGAACCTTTGATTCTTTTAGGAAGGTATTTACCTTTATTTGAGGTTAAAATGTGTCTAACATTGTTTTTCCAAATTTTATACCGGAAGATTTTTAGAAATGATCCCTACAATGCCAGATTATTACATGGTCTAAAATTGCTATAGCGTGGATAAACGGTCTTCTGAATTTATGATACGTTTCAATATTAAGAGTACGATTTCATTTATGAAGAACAGGCGCGGCAAATGTTTGCATTCTCAAGAACCGTGAAATTCTTCTCTTGCTGCGATAGGCTGAGTTTTCATTTTGTCTAGATTTATTCATGATTCTTAGTTAATGGTGGCTAAATTGTCAATTTTAGGAAACACTAAAAATTCTTCCTTTTGTATCAAACTAATTTGCACGAAAAATCGATTCTCTTTAATTGTTCGTAAACCTATTTCTTTGATGGTTCTTGAATTTTTTGGTCGCTATTAGTAAAGAATGAGCAGATCAAATGCGAAATTTCAGAATTGATGTATCTTTTATACAAAAATATCTATGTTTTCTCGCCATTACCTTGTAAAATCAGGAACATTACGCAATTACTTAGCATATCTTCGCAGCATTCTGTTTCAACATTATTTTTATTCTGCGTAAACAGTAGTAGATAACTCTTCATTAATTAAATTCTCCTTATTTTAATAGTGTATTTAATTGGACAGGTAGAAAGCGAAACGAAATGTCAACACCTTTTATTGTTCGAATGCACAACCTTCCTCACGCCAACATCAATAACCTCGCGCATTCATATTCAACGAGGCATGAAATCTCGTCGCTCGTAAAGAATCCCCTGGTGACATAAACAGTAGCGATTCATTCCTAAGGTCGTCATCCATTGAAGGAGGGTCGACTCAAGGTATCAAGTCTCGTAATTCACGTCATCGCGGAGGACTTCGAAGACAGGGAATCGAAGTCGGGACTCCCACGCTCAGGCCAATCCGTTCACGCCCCCTTTCGTCACCATCCAACGCATCCGCTCTCGTTTGACCGGGCGATGTGGAGGCGACCTCAGCTTCCCTCGAGGATTCCGAAACGACTCTGCGATCTATTTGCCTCTCCGTTTGTTGCCATGGTTTTCAGTCATTCTGCTCTGAACCTACGCTCAAAGATTTATTCGTCCATCTTCCGTTGATTTTTGTTCAACTTTCTCTCACCGATTTTGTATTACGCTCGACTGCTTCGAGAGTAAAGATGAATGTTGGCAGCGGCTGATGCTATTAATTACCAGCACATTCTTTCGTTATATTACATTATTTAATCTTATTTTCGGCAAAAATCTTGTTTTCCTGGACTTTTGGAAGATCTTGATAGCGTGTTTTTATATATCTCGAGAATTTTAAAGGAAATTTTCCATTTTATTTGAAAAGCATTCGCCAAAACTTGGTTGATGTTTCTTTTTTAAGGTCTTGCTAGGATTAAAACATTTGGCAAATAGGAGTCTTTTTAGGATAGATTGAATTACACTTAAGAATTATCTTTTCCGTGTGTTCATTGTTTACATGTCACTACTATTTCATTTAAACGTTAGTATGTATTATATTATAAGAATATTTTAATTTCACTCGCAGATTCACTACCGTTTCTCTTCTCCGCAGCGAGTCTTTTCTCGGAATGACAGTTTCACTTTGGATTGGTCAACGCCAAAGCTTTTCCTCTGTTACTCTCTGACGTCAAATTGAAGAGATCGTTTACATAACTCAAGATACAGTAAAAAGAATTATAAAATCTCTTGATAGATCAATTAACTTGTCGAAATGCAATAACTGTAATGATATTTAATGCGAACGTTGTCCAATGAGCTTTCCTATACTAATCGCCAATAATCGTTCTCAGATAGCGACTCGACTCCGATCAAAGCTCTCAGCATGAGGGCACGTATCCAAGACTAATTGCCAACCATTATTCAAATGAAAGATAATCCGCTATCCTCTCAGTGCAAGGAAAAAATAATCGCATTACAATGCGCGTAAGCAGCCAGGTAACAGGTAATTCTCACGTTTGCTGCGGACGAGGACTCGAAAGTATGCCAAGGACAATTGACCTCTTTTCCTTCCCTTCTTATTGAACACCTACATCAGTGTTCCTCGCTAATACTTAAATCTGTCCACAGTACAGAGTTAACAACTGTTTAAAGTTTAACCATAGAGCTGTAAACTTTGAAACCTATTCGTAAAGTTCATATTTTTTAAATGGGCGGTAGTGGAAAGCTGGGAATTTCTCTATCGTGAATCTTGACGCTTTCCCTTATCCTTATAAGGCTATTCTTGAGAAAAATTTTAGTTTTTTCCTCCTGCTGTATTTTGAAATTGATGGTTGTATACAATTTTAACTAGTTTTGAATTTTAGTATTTAGCGATGTAAATTAGGTTATTATTGAAAGCGAATGATTTTCCAAACTCAATTTCGTTAGGTATTATTGAAGTGATGGTTATAAAAATGGCATTACAATTAGTTCCTATTAACGAAGATCATTTATAATAATTGATTGCAGAGTGATGTCTGTTTATTTGTTTATATCGTATATACGAGAATAGTCTCGTGCAGATTTACGTAACTATACTCCGGAGAAGCTATACTTATTATACGTGTATTAAACTTAACAAACTATTATCTTAATAAATTAATATAGTTCGAATTAATATCTTAATATTAGGAAGTTTTCCACTAAGAAATAGTGAAGTCTTTCAATCAACAAAGCTGATATTTCTTTTTAAAAAGATGTGATATATGTTTAGTATTTTATCAAGTTTTTCTACCGATGAAGATAATTAAGGGACTTAGGTATTTAGCGTAATTGCAGGGAAACGAGAATTATTCTTTCGTATTTTGAATAATGAGCGACCAAATTACTTTTTTGGTTGAAAATCTTCTTTCGGATAGGCAATTGAGAGATCTTGAAACTCATATTCAACCCTCAGTCAGCGTACCATTGCGCTCCCGTTTTCATAACTAAAGACTGTTTACAGGATTACATTCCAGGGATTGGATTGGAAGGAGATGCTGTAGAATGCGCGGATTAACGCTAAAAGCAGCAGATCGAAGTAAATGATCTTCTACAGCTCCAATGGAAGAGAGAGAAAGATAAGTGGAGGGGAAGAGGATGGCGTGAAAGGGGAACCGGAATGTTGGATAAGACACGAGTATTCCACCGGAGCGATAAGGTTTTTTTTCCCACCCTCGAGGAATCGACAACCTCCCTTTCTCTCATTCCCCAGCACCGAACTCAGCCAAGAAGATCCAATGTATACATCCTCATCCTCTCCATCGTCTCCTCCGACGCGTATTTCTGCGAGGAAAGGGAAAGATTTGGAAATCTCTTTACGGGATGAGAAAGGGATCGGATGTGATAGAGGCGAGTTTTAAAAGCGAAGGATACGGGGAAGAAAGCGTGGGAGTCAGGGTATATCAGTTGGAAGCCAAAAGAGGGAAGAATAACGCCGGCAGATCCGGAATAAATAAGCAGATAAAGGCGGCGATGGGTTGGGTGGGAGGGCAGAGGGTCGTGGGAGACGCCTGGCGACTTTTTTTCCTCTTCGCTCCCTACTAGTTCCCCCTCTGTTATCCTTGCCTCTTTCTATCTCTCAGGTGAGTGGGGGAGACCGGGAGATTAATTAAGTGGACACAACCGATAGGTATCGCATACGCTGACCTCCGTGGGTCACGACCTTTTGCGGTGGCCCATACTGTGTCACGGCGTCCCACTCTCTTCTCTTTACCTCCCAGTAAAATCACGAAGTTTAGGCGCTTTCCGCCTCTTTTTTCCACCCACAGTATGCATTAGAACGCGGTCACTATCTTCCTTGCCTTCCACCTCTCGAATTTCAATTCAAAGCTTCTTTAAATTTGAGCGATTCGGCAGATAGCGGTCCTTTTTCAGTTGTTTATTAATCGTACAATCTCATAAATGGTTGTTTGTTGTATTGAAATTTAGTAATTGTAGTACTGTAATTGTTTATTAATTTCTAAAGAAAAAACTGAGTTGCAGTGCATCAAGTCTGCTAAATCAACTTGTGTAGTTCTGAATGTTGACTCGTTTGTTCTTAAATATGATATGTTGATCTCTGAATATTTCAGGAAAATCAACCATCGACCGAAAAATCCTGTGTTACCAAGTTTAAGACGGAATTAAATGTTGGAAAGAAGTGGTTAGAGATTCGTTATTAAACCTTGCCTTGCTAAGTCTTATCGTATGGGAAATATTATTCCGTTATGCTAAGAAAATGGAAGTTTTATATGTTTTTAATGAATATTAGGAGTGCTTTTTATCGAAGGATGGACGAACATGTACATTTTATTTGCTTTTTACTCAGTCTTACTAATGGCTGTGGTAGTAGGAAAGCTGCTGAGGTTTTAGTAATGCGGAATATTAATGTTCATCCTAGGCACTCCTTATTGAATGATATGAAAAGTGTTTTACATAAGGCCATTGCGTTATATTTACGGAGACTTATTTCTTATACTATTCTGGGTCAGTGAGTGAAGCAAGGGCGAACCACTTCACTCCTCAGCTTGGCTATTTGCCTCATTCCTTCTCCTATGCTTTTGGTTGCTTATGGTAGATTTGTTGTAGATCAAACCAACCTGTGGGATAACGACTTGATAGAATTGTAAACCGACGTTACGTAATTGTAAATTCTGTCTTTTATTCGTTAAATATTTCAAGATTGATTGCCAAGTTTTCCGTATGAGAATTTTACATTTAAGAAAATAATTATGGGAATTGGACAAAAATTAAATTTAATTGCGATCGAATTATAATGAGACGGAGTAGAAAAACGCTTGAACTGCTTACATAACTTTCTATCTACTGTGGTACTTGTTTTTACAATTACCATTGAGTACCAATTTCTTGTGTTTGAAATCTTAGTTTAGTATTGATATTATTTCCGAAGTAATTTCTTCTCTCCTAATTCATGAGGATTCGAAAATATTTTTTGTTCGTCTAACATTTAGTTAGAAGAACGCTTGAACTGCTTACATAACTTTCTATCTACTGTGGTACTTGTTTTTACAATTACCATTGAGTACCAATTTCTTGTGTTTGAAATCTTAGTTTAGTATTGATATTATTTCCGAAGTAATTTCTTCTCTCCTAATTCATGAGGATTCGAAAATATTTTTTGTTCGTCTAACATTTAGTTAGGAAGTTAAATCATAAGGCGCCTTTTCCCTCCTTTCTCGGTGCCCAGGTATAAATCTCCGCTCGGTGACCGTGTCGAGTAGAACAAAGCCAGTTTTCTTCCCTTGTCCAATTCCCTTCTCTCCCTTCTATTCCCCCATACCATTTCCCTCTCCGCTCTGCCGTTTTTATTTCGAATGAGATTTAATTCGCGCGATCGCTATCTCGATCAAATCGAGCTCCGTTTTTAGTGTTTCTTCTTTCTTTCTTTCGAATTTTTTTCTGCGCCGGTGCTCTTAGTAATTGAATTCGTTTTTCAGGGTTGTAAGTTTCCCGAATATTCCACAATGAAATAGAATGCGTTCTTGCTTTCGAGCCAAATTAATTTTTCAGGCAATTCTTAGATATTTTCATCGGTCTTGGGTATTTATCACCGACGCGCGTTTCCTTATTATACAAGAATGGTGATGTTTTATATTCTGAAGCTCGGGTCTTCTGCCTGTGGAAAATGCACGATTTAACAAGTTAATTCACGTGTAAATTAATTCCAATCGTAAGATTTGGAATAGTTGGGTATTTTAAAACGGAAATTCCACGTTTAATTATTATCAGTAGTAATAATAATTAATTTTCTCATTATAAATCTATATTTACGAAAAAAGCTATTTGGAATTTATGACTTATCTACTAAAACAGGTAAAACAATAGTAATTAAAAAATAGTTGGCACTTTTTCACAAAATATTTTAAATATATCAAGCATATACTCTATCATAAATATTTACGTTAGATTTGTATCTACTTAGAATTATTAAACAGAATAATAAAATTCATTTAATCGCAATTGTTTTAGATACGCCCTTAAAAATAATTAAGTTGTTTCTGGACAAAGTCTTTAGGGATCTCACATATCATATTTATTCCCTTATACTAAAGGGTTCACTCATGAATACTTTGCCTGGGTATAGGTTATTATATGACCTTAGCTGCCGAAGCGTATTAAAAATTATTACTACTGCTATAGGGTATAATGATTTATTGTTCATCTGGAAGTATAGTGGTTCCGTAATTGATTGTATTAAACTCATTCCAATTTGTACTGGCATTTCCTTTAATGGTTTTCTGGTATCGCAACTTATACCCTTTAATTAGCCCATGTAGGCACATTTGTATAAAAATTTTACTATCTCTAATTAAGCAGTTTGATTGAAATTTCTCTCTAACTCATAATGCGTATGATTCCTTTAAATATTCTGATTTCAGTCCCTATGTGTTTGCTCGCAATTGAAAGCTCAAAGTCAACTTTGATAGAATCGCATTTCTGAAAACGTTGCGTGAAAATGGCGTGAGTGGAGTCGAAAAACGCTTTAATTCGTTGACAATATGTGATCGTTCTGGACCTATCAGATCCAGATCAGTAACATCAGCTTTGAGAGGTAATTACACTCTCAGCATCGATGCCATTAATCATCAATTTTTGCGATCCCTCTGATATCTCATTCCATATCTGTTGGATGGAAAACAATTAAGGCATTCGATGCGAGAACCTGGTGATGATACAACTTTCAATTTGTCGCCAAATCAATATCTCCGCCGAAAAAAATTAAATCCTTATCTCACCCTTCAATGCGAGCATTTGCATTGATTTTGTCTCTTTTCAAGCGGAGCGAATTGCATACGTTTCACTTCCGCGTTTATACGTTGCCACTTTTTGTGGCTTGGTTGGTTTACGCTGGTAATAATTTCAATGGGAGGATCATTTGGATTTTTAAACTTATCTCATTCACATAGTAAGTAATTGCTTTTTAAAACGCTTTTTTAGGAAATAGGCAATTATCGAGTGGGGAAAGAAAATGAGTAATATGCTACTTAGTTTTACATTAGTTATTACTTACGAAGAAAAGTAGCTACATTGTGTGTTCTTAATATCTCATTCTGCATTATAGCATATATTATTTCGCGATTAATTGAAATTAGTTAAAATTGTTTCCGAAATGGTTATCTGAATGGCAATGCTAAGTTTGTTAGCTAGGGTATCACTGCATTGACTAAGTCGTTCTGAAGTCACAATCGTTAGCCGAAATCTCCTTTGGCAGAAATACTATTTTTCACTGCGATGAAAATCTTTAAAAGCACATTAAAAACACCAAAACGCTCTGCCAAAAATTAGCAGAAATATGCAACATCGAATGATTTAGGTAATTTTGTTGCAGGCGTGCATGCTGTTGCTTCCTCAGGTCGCGTTAATCGAATGCATAATCTGCAAATGAGTCTAAAATAGCAATTAATAAATTCTTTGTTTTCCATAATATCCATGAGCTGCATTACTTTTAAGCCGAGGTATTTTTGCCGTATAAATGATCCACGCAAACTTCATCTACTTCATTTAATTTCAGTTATCGGAATTCAATTCAGAAAATCAATCATTTAATTGCCCAATAATTCAACATTCCTAGTCATCCTTCGCATCCTTCTCCTCTTTTAATCCTTGCTACAGATCTATTGATAACTTTTGTGCTTGTTGCAGGAGACTTATTTTCGATTTTCCATGTGATATTTACCCATCATTTGCAAAAACGGAAATCGCTAAAGATACTGTGATAGATCGATTAGCGATACTCGTAAGATTTTAGAAAAAGATCTCCTGAAATTTATGCGAGACTTCTATTTTTTCTTCTCATATGAGAACTAAGTAGGCCAAAATATGAATTTAGATGACACTTCAAATTTAATCGTTGTATTCAAAATTAATTTCGAGATGGAATTCCTTACTAAAGGGAATAATTGTAATTGACAGAGCGATAAAATAGATGAATTAATTACCTCAGAGTAGATCAAAATAACTTGAGGAGATAGCCGGCCGACTCTCCAGGTTGATTTGGCCAGTCATTCATATTTGTCTATGTAAGGGGACAGGAATACAAATGGTTCTGTAACCGGCATGAGAATATTCATCTCCCTTTCCCTTTATCATGTCAAAAAAGGCTAAAAGAAACACTGCGGATATTAAAACCGAAGGTGTTACCGGCATTCCTTTCCCTTCATTCCTGATACTGACACACGCATACATTACGCACAGCTTCGCTTTTTCTCCCACAAATCATCTCTACGCTTCCGAGCCGACAAAAGAAATCATCCCGACTCAGCTTGTTTGACTTGTACGTCACTCGCCATCCCAATCATCGCATACAAAAAACCACCCTCAATATTTTCTTTCGGATCAACCTCACACCTTCCCATCTCCTTCCCGGCATGCCATACGTTCAGACCTCCGTTTCCGCCTCCCTCGCACGCTCTCGAATCGGGCTACCTCCTACGTCTTCCTCCCAGTTCGCGTCGAGGAAAAAAGTAACCCTTGCCTCCCACACTCCTTTTCTGCCTTCCTCTACTTCGTCTTCCCCCCGACACGATTGACAAATTGATTCGGATGGGGTTCCTAAGTGTTTTCTCGCTCCCCCCGTAATAGGGGAGGAGTGGATTCGGAGGGGTTTGGGGGAAAAGGGTGGTGAAAATGTGGAAGAGAAGACTCGTGTGGGAGGGTTTACGGAAAATAAAAACAACCTGGATGGTGGCTGCGAGAGAGAGGAAGTTGGAGGGATAAGAACGGAATGAATAACAATTTCCCGATGGAAATTTTATTCCCTCACTCTGCCCTCCGTTTCTCTAATTTATCTCTTCTTCTGCGAGTAGAACCAAGAAAGAAACGAGAATGATATTCTTTTCTTTATCCTTTCATATATTTCCGTGAGGAAATCTGAGTTCTGAGTTAGAATTTTTCCTTGAAGAGCCGCGCGTCTCAAGCGTGAAATTTATCCACTTTCCCGAGGACGTTTTTTCTCGCCAGCACTCTATTTGGAGGTATAATTCCCGTTCTTATCGCGTTCTTTTAAGAATTATTTAGGTGAAGATTTGACGAAGCCGATCTTCCACTTTGTTTGCAGCCTGGATTTAAAGTGCCTCGGCCGATTTTCGCGATTATTTTAAGGCGGTTCATTTAAAAGATATTTCAAGAACGAAAATGGCGGAACAGACTGACAATAAGCAGTGTCTTATACATGGCAGGAACTTAAATCACGTCAAGTGTTTCAAGGAATAACGTACATTCCATCGCCCTCATTTCTTTGCTTGTTAAGGTTCTTGATCTACATCTTGGACTATTTTTATCGAGGTGAAAGATGTCTTATCATTAGAATATTCTAATTATTACTTTCTGACCATTTTTTTAAATATTACTTTCCGGCGTTTGAATCACAAAGTGGAATGCTTTCACCTATCAAACTCAGAATGATGTGTATGTTTTTGGGCTTTCCCTTGCTAAAAATCAGGTGCTTACGTTTGTTGCAAGAGAGAAATTTATCAGCAAGTACTTTATACTGCTCTTATTATGAGCATAGTTTCTGTAATTGTGAGTTGGGACTCATAAATTTCTACCTTCCAGATTAATTTAGTTCCCGATTCGATTTCGATGAAAAGCAGTTTTATTATAAGATCGTTATGATTTCATGGGTATTTTAATACGATTTTAACTAACTAGAGCTAAGTACTTATTAAGCTATTGTGATACTTCGATAATTAGTCAGCTTATATTTATAACATTAACAACGTATGGTAATTAAGGTATGTTCTAGTTCTACTAAATACTAAAAAGAGTAAGATCATGTTCGTTTTCTTCGAAAAGTCGAGTAATTAGTTTCACTTCGTAATTATCATATTGGCATAGCAAGTATTTTTCAGAAAGTGAGTGAAGTTCCAAGCATTTCTTGTGAGGGTGAAGGTTTTCCACCGGTACAAGGATATTTGTTATGTCAAAGATAACTATAATTTTGATTGAATTTTGGATTGCCACTGACGTTCACTATCTCCCCACTAATCTACGCTTGAGCTGTTCAAATCATTTTCTCGAATCATCACATTCCGTATTATCATTTATGAAAATCAAAATTTATATGTCTGCATAACCTCTATTTTCTCTCTAATATTCGAATAAATAACACCTTCGAAACCTCAGTAAGTTGATTCCTAAACATCATCTCGCCTGTGGAATATGCCTTGCAACTCTCCCATTAGTATTAATTTCAAATTAATTTTTCCGTAATATGAAGCTCACCCAAATTGTAAACATCGGCCTCCTTGTAGGAATAAATTTGATTGAAAATCCCAAATATTTCTCCCTTTCTACTATTTCTCTCAAATACGGTCGTGGGGTGCGATCTCCTCCTTCCCGCTTTAGGATGAATTTTCTGGATTAGTTACGTTTTTGTTCCTTATCTCTACTACGATCCGCCCCAGTGATCCCCACTCCTTTTTGTAAGCCTGCAAGCACATCTTTATCATTTCTCATAACTCTCCCCATTAACATACCAGTTCTGTCCGCTCGCCACCATAAATATCTTTTCTTTTGCCATCCTGCCCTTTTATCTCCCTTCTTTGTTTATGTATCTCATTTTCTCTTCCCATCTCGTTCTCTCTCTCCCTACCTCTTTATCTCTCATCTTTTCAATTATTCTTTTTATTCCTTTTCTTCCTCGCATTCTCCTTCTGTCCCCTCCCGTCTATTTCCATCTGCTTCTTAATCTGTTTCCAAATCTTTCGCCCTCCTAAATGCTCTCCTTCACCTCGCCGATGCATCGGTTCGATAATGCGAGCTGCTCTGGCGGTGGCCTACTCTCTTTCTCTCTCCCTATCTCTCTCTCTGGTAAAAGGAGTGAAATGGAAGGTACCGAGATGCTAGAAAAAATAAAGTAAGGGATAAGGAGTATGATTGTGTGGGGTAGGGTAGCTGTAAAAGGATGGGAAACAGGGGAAGAGGGAGAGGGCAGGTTGCGATATTATCTCTCCTCCCTTTCCACATTGAATGTCGAACGATTGTGAAGAATTAATGACGATGCCCGGGGTTTCTCCTACCATCTATTATATTTCGCTTGTTTTTTTCCTCTCGCATCCATCTATATATCTCTTTCTCTCTCCCTATTTCTTACGAACTTTTATTTTCTATCTGACTATCTCGAAGGATTCCTTTGTGCGCTATCTGAATCTCGTCTTCCCCAACATCGTCTCGAGATCCGTATTCGCCCGTCGTCTTCCTCCGATCCCGGACCTGAGCCTCGTTTAAAGTCGCGCTTGTCGACCCTATTCCGCTATATGTTTTTTAATCCTCCGCGATTCCTCCAGCTTAAATTTCATTCCAGATGCGACATTAGCTTTAAATGGACCTATTTACCCGATTTGAGTCTTCTGTTTGTCATAACAATATTCCATTTATTCTGCCTTTCAATTTACCACAGCTGTAGGTATAAACCAATCAATAAGTCGCTTTAAATGGACCTATTTACCCGATTTGAGTCTTCTGTTTGTCATAACAATATTCCATTTATTCTGCCTTTCAATTTACCACAGCTGTAGGTATAAACCAATCAATAAGTCGCCAAGGAATGTTGGATGCAAAGATAGGATAACCCACTTTCGCGTATATTTTTCGTGATATTTTTGTTTCTGTTTTCGGGTCCTCGACGTACCTTTCGATATTTCATCAATCTCCCAGGTGCACTTTGTATACTAATATCATGAGTATTAACTTACGGTGGTTATGGTAACGTATTATTAAAAGAAGCTTATTAGGCAATAAGGTTAAAGGGATATTACGCGCATGACCGGTCCCTTTATCGTTCAGGTGTTCTGTTATTTTCGTGGGCAACTTCGTGCGCAAGCTAATTATCCTCTCAGCGCGGACATGTAATTATTTCGGATATTCTTTCTCCAACAATTTTCCTTAAATTTGGGCGGAAAGTTACCTCCATAAAGAAATTTCCTCTTTCTACTTCACTTCTCTATTTTCTTGTTGAATTTTCTCGGTTATCATCTCATGGTGCAAAATCATTTGTCTGTTTTCCACTAGAGAAAACGTTTCACATTTTCTTTCGATCAGTCAGATGTTATAATTAAGCGGATTTTTGCCGTGGAATTTCAATACTTTTAAGGATAATTCTTAATCATTCGCTTCCCTTTAAAAAGTGTTTGATCTGTTTATTGTGTTAGGTGAAAGTGAAGTTTAAATAAATGAATGGAAGGAGGGATTTTAGCCACCTTTCAATTACTTGTATATAACGATAATTTTACTATCCCTTTCCATTTATAAAAATGAGTAAGTATTTTAGTCAGATTTCAAGGATTTAGGAATTCTGCCTGGGAAATTTACTATTTAAATATATTTAAATTTCGTACTTTAACTGCGGGTACCTCCATTTCCAATGCATTTATCACTCCAACGGTTGAGTGATCCGCAGTGAACGTGTTAAGAGTATTTTGGGTAACTTTACTTCAATTAATGCATTTTAATTCCCTGTATAATAAAAGAACTCCCATTCATTGAAATTTTTTGTCCTTTTTGAATATTGAATTTTGAATATCCTTTGAACAGTTGCCTTACTCCCTAAATCATCTTTTCATTTAATCTCGAACTTTATAATTTTAAAGTCATGTCAATATATTATACTTGATGTCATTTTCAGGTTTATTATTTATAAACCGTTATTCATTAATTTGATTTTTTTTAATTTAGAGTTATTAAGAATTGAAATTAAAATTTATGAAACATTTTCCAGCTATAACTTATTGCCAGAAAGGATAACAGCATCGATTTTTGTTAGTTGACTGTAAAATGTTATTCAGCCGTATTTATGTCAAATAGTTAATCGGCTAGGGAAGCATGATCTTTTGTAATTACTCGAAAGTTTACTTGCAGTTTATATAAAAATTCTCTAAATATAATGCTTACGACATCGAGAAATAATCTTTGGGAGACTTTCATCAATTGAAATGCATCCGAAAAAATCTTACGGAATATTTTAATCCTGCATCTCATTAGTAAATAAAAACTCTTTACTCCGCTCCTCCGCCGAAGGAAGTACATATCTCTCGTTGCAGGGGAAGAAAGTATCTCGGGAATGGTCTTATCCCGATATCGGCGAATTCCATTATTAAGTCAATTATTCAAAATCATTCACGGTTCTGATGGCTTCGCGGAAGAGAGATATATTCTACGGAGAATTTTTTAATGATCAGGACACATCTCGTTTTACGCCACTTGTACTCCGTCTTCTCGCTAAACCCTCTCATCATCGCAACTCCGTCCCGAGCGAGAAAGTAGGACAGGATTCCACATTTTGTTTTTAAAAATAACACAAATTCGTGATTACGTCTGCATCCTGAATTCGCTCGAAAAATTGGTTCCATTATTTTGAGGAGACTGTTTCATTGACGGAAATTCGACACTTCAGAACTGAAAAATCATGTCGAGGAATTCTAATAGAATTAAAAAAATTCGGCCCTCGATTTATGAAACTATTTTTTTAATTCTTATTTCCTAACGTCGACTTTTCGATGCGCTCAGCGTTCTGTAACAGGAAAAAAATCGGAGCAATTATTACTTCAGCGATGCAATCTTCCATCACTTCCCTGGGTCAGATTTGTTAAAATTTTTGATTGTTGAGCTAGTTGAGCAGAAGACGAAGAGAAATTAAATCGGATGGTATTGGAGGCGACTTCAGTCGAATATTGGTCAGTTTCCTTTCGACTAGCTTCACTGATTTTTCTCTGTCTCTTAATCATATTCTTCATTAGGATATACTTGTATAGACCAAAATAGCGAAAAAGTATTAAAATGAATAGAAAAGCCAAAATAGCGTTAATATTCCTCATTTAAATTATTTTACCATTCCATTTATTTGGCTTAATATTTTGCTTCTGTTATTATTTCTAGTTTATACCTTTTCATTATTAACGTATAGCACTCGTATTAAACGCGTTCTTGAAGACGTTTCTTGAATCAAATGCCTTTAAGAATGGTCGTGTCTTCAACTTGTCTGGTGTTAACCATAGGTTTATTGGTGTTAGTTTTTTCAATACCCGATTTTCGTATTGATGGCATTTCTTTTTCGTCTGCGGAAGTTTTAAGGTGCTTCTCTATCCCACTCTGCTGAATGACTCCTGAAGCATATTTTTGATTCGACTTCGCCATAAAATCACTCAGCATAGAGGATCATTTTTGCATGCGGAGTTTTTCAGGCACTCGTAACTCGTAAATCAATCTGCTGCCAGAATCATCGCCTGTCGCTCCACACGAGGCAATGGCTTATGAAAGAGACGCTGATGTGTATCTATCACTGGCAACCGTAACGCACGGAGAGGGGAGATTTCGGTCCATGCTTCATCCTCCACTCCCCTTTCCCTCCCCTGCCTTTTTGCACGGCCGTTAAATGAGGCTTCATTTGCAGATTTGTCTCGTCCAATTGAAAATGCGATTGGTTTGAAATTTCGAATCGTCTGCTCACTTTATTAGGGATGCGTTAAAACCCCGGACAGGCGCGGATGCATGCTAACGAATATGTCGTCTATCATTTGGTGCATTTAACAATCTGTTGACTTATGTTCCTGCCCTTATAAATTTATGGAAAAATTCTATCAGTTTTGGGGAAATGACAATCTTCTTGGTGTATCAAAAGGTGTCATGGTTCTTTTATAGTAGCAGTTAAATTTTATTCAAATTAAATTAACAAGCTCTTTAATGCATTGTGTTTCTGGTAAAACGGTTTTTTATTAAAACAGTATTCTTTAAACTGGCTTTATTTAACAAAAGCTTGAAATGATACTTTCAATTTCTAATGCGTGGTTAGTCTTTTAGTGAATTTAGCGTTGTAGGAGGAAATCTGGGAATCCTTTACTGCAAATGATGTGGGATCCTTCTGTGAATAGTTTTGACGCCTAAATCTCCGAGGCCACCAAGTATTGCGGAGCCTCTGAGTCCCATAGGATCTCAGGGCCTTAGCAAGTGAAAATGTGGTCCTATATGTAGATGAGGAGAATTTGTAGACGGTTGATTATGTAGTTGATCTGAAATATTGCAAAATACAAAGGTCCGACATAAGTTGTCGTCTCGCTCTTTTACCGACCACATACTGTTTGATTTTGAAGCATTATCAGCGGTGTAAATGAAGTTCTTTCTGAAATCTTTCGCTTCGTGGCAATCACTCCCTCTCTGATCTTGCGGCTGTGGACTCTGTAATAATGCAGGTACTTAATATTCCCATCCGCGGTTCGAACGCTGATTGCTTTATAGTTATCGGCTGCTGAGAATGTTCTTTCCTTATACATTTGCAGATAATCAATGGTATGATACAAGTTATCCGGTTCTTGTCTTTCTTTTGCATTTTTCATGCAGCTAAATTTAGCTATTGCTTTTACGACTCTTCGTGGATTTTTCAGATGATTAAGTAATATTCTCCTCCAATCATCTCTACGGTTAGAAAGACTTTTCAATCGCATCATCGTTTTTAAAAACCATTATGAATAAATTTTTCTACCTATACAGTAAAATTGGGATATATTTGGTTTTGGGATACATTGCTTAAGACCAGGGTCGATGGATACCGATCTTTAAATTATTTTGATGAATCGAAACTAAATTTTCATCTGATGAGAATCACCCACGTTTGAAATTGAGACAAAAAGGTTTAGACTAGCATAAGTGTCTTAAAAAGGGTAAAAATTGATATGGAAGAGTGAGAGGCGGTGTAAATGGAAGGGCGAAGTCATTGTGTTATCCACGTCAGACGTAACGATTTGAAGGATGACTACAGTATGAGATTGATAGGCTGATTGAAAGGGTATCGGTAATTGGTCATGGTTATGACGTGGGTGTGTTCGTAGGCAGCTTGATCTCCTACACGAGGAGCGCTGTAAGTACGGGGGAAGGAGGAGAAATAAAAACCTGCGCATCGGGGAAGGAGTTCGCGAAGAAACTCGGTGATTCCGCGTAATGGAAGTTCATTACTGAAGTAAATGGAATAGATTATATACTTTTTTGTAGCTCACAGAAAACTATATATGTATTTTTTTTAAGAAAGCGCTGCATGAGAGTTCTTTCCATTTTGTATCTGGCATGTAGAAGATTCTAATTCTAAAATCTGAAAATCAAGTTCTTGAGTTAGGTCGATCTGCTTATTTTTCGAAACTACGATGAAGATTGCTTGACTTGATATTGAATTCTTCCGTTGTTCTATTAAATTGATTCATCTAATTTTAATTGCTTCGCGGAGAATTTAGACTACTTTCATCGCGCTATAACCTCGTCATTACTGGAAACATTTGCTGCTAAATCACGGGCAGCTTGTAATGATTCTCAAATTTTCAAGAATATTCCTCCTTAAAAGAACCTATTTATTCCAACAACGTTTTGACGTTCGATCCCCCCCTTTCTACTCACTCTTTTCCTCGTTAAACATTTCAGGGGTTATCTTAGGCGAAAATTATCAGAGATAAATTTAAAGAGGGCGTTTTCATCTGTAATGGGGGAGTTATAGGTTCATTACTATGATCTGAATCGTTGAGCAGCTACTTTCTCCATAACTTTGTGCGAAAGTGTTTAAAAATTGCTCAATATAATTGGTCGATGATGCTCCTTTAATTGACTTAAAACCGGAAGAGAAGAGTGGTGGGTGTGCGCCATTGGAAATAAATCCCTTAAAATGAACATAAGGTAGGGATTAAAGATGAGAGTGGGAAGGGGCGAGATGTGGGTGCAATGTGGGAAGAGGGGGAAGGAAGGGTGGGGTAGCAGATAAATAGATAGTGCGAGAGGGAGGCAGGTGGTCGAAGGAAGTATTCATTGTGTAAAGCATTAGAGGCATGGATTTGGAAGGAGGGAACTGATTGGAAACTAAGATAGGAACCAGAGAAGAGGATTTAATCGCTTGATTGATAGGTTTCGATGTTTAGTTAGCAGAGGTGGCCGTTCTCATTGATTCCGTCTACCCAATGGATCTAAAGAGTCGGAGGAATGTTAATAATCCATTTTTGATTGATTCCTTGTAGATCCACTCAGCCGATAAAGTTCATAAATTATGAAGAGATCGTGACTTTGTTGTTAAATTATTCGCCTCGCCCAGCGTACAAGGTTAGACCTTACTCGGTTAATAATTATGAGAAAACACACTCCATAGTATACTTACTTAATTTTCATTTAAATCACGAGTCAGATTAACTTATTGAAAATGAATCTGAATGGATGGTTAAAATATTGAGCTCATTGCTATAATTAATATATTTCAAAAATGTTTCTATCAATGTTTTGATAGGCTACATAGATGATAAGTTGTGCTCGAGGTGTTGTTAGATGGTATTACACAATACCGCTGATGGTTCGCAGTTTTTCTCGTTGAGCGGATACTTTGATAATTTTTTCCGTGAAATTGTGCGTCATTGTCTTCAACTCATGTGGGAGGGTAATTTTCCACCAATATCTCGAAACATTACTTATTGCTGTTTCATGGACCTTAATTATAGTTAACGTCTAAAAAACTTCGACCTTTTTAATGATCAGGTTCAATTGCTGATATTTTTATATTTTCCGAGAAATATTATAGTGGCTGCTTTTCTTACTACTGTGTAGGCTATGAATACAGTTATACTAACGTTATCCTCTGCGATACAATGCATAAAATACCGATGTAAATGACGATCGATATGACGAATGTACGTTACTAATTTTGCAAATTTTAAGCATAAGATAGATATATCACCGCCGTAAAATTTGACCCGAATTAAATTAGAATCGTTAAATCGCGCCACGCCTGAATGAATCCGGGTTTGACCTGGTCTCAAAAAAATCTCGATGGAGAATCCTCGAAAGTGCTTCGAGTATATTGTGCTCACAATTATTTCTCAAGCTACGCCATTTGGAAGAGCTTTCAAAACGTGTCCCAGGACACGGCAGGTGCCAGCACGGAATATGTAGAATAAGAAGATATTCTGTTTTGCGCTATTTGAATCCACCCTTCCATTTCTCATTAGAGCCGCTTCTTTCGTAACAAGATCGGAGACTTCCTATCCCTCCTCCTCCGTTATCTCTTCTCAAAGTTTGGTCATATTGGAATGGGGCGAGGGACGGGAGTGGTTCCTCTCAGATGGCCGATTGAAGCAGGATGGAAATCGGGTCGGCATACGCACTTACCATCCGGCAGGGACAAGTCCTGATGGATGGAGCGGCCCATATCACGGGCCCCCATCGAGGATTCACTCTTGACGGAAAAAAGGTGGTGACCTGTTAAAGCTGGTGGTTTTCGATTCGTTTTTTAGATTCGGCGTCGAACCGTTGCTTTGACCGATCTTGATTTATAAAAATACACCAAACTCGCTCCTTTAATGATGAAAACGTTTTGCCCCCATCCAGTTCTCCGGAGGAAAATTCATTTGATGCCGTGATGTTCTTATTAAAAATCCTCCCCTCCGATAAATAGAATTTGACGTTCGGTTGACGCCATGGAAAGAGATGGTATTCGTCGATTATTGTTTTTTAGGTGCGTTTTTTTAGTGCTGACTACTCGAAGATTGGCTGTATCCTTTGGGCTTGGAGGTGGCGGGGTTAACTCATTTTGACCCGTCGATGATGGCAGATGTTTGTTTGGACTGAATGGAAGTGTCTGTGTACAAGGTGACAGATATTTCGATCGGACATCCATCAAAAGTGGGTAGATAGATGAAGAGGTTAGTTTTCTAAGTTTGATCGAAAATTGGGCTTGGAGGGTGTTTTAATCCCTCTTCTATAGATAGTGCTAAGTAGAAATTAGATTTTATATCTAATATTATGAATGTTTTATGATAATTTCTGTCGACAATTTGCTGAAAAAATTCTGTTTTCTCAGAATACAAAGCATAAAATGAGCTAGCATATTCAATACATTTTTAAGTCTACCTAAGAAAAGAATACATAATTGAATGACTTTCATTTAATTGACTTATATTTTCGTATATTTGATTGGATTAATATTTCTCCACAATAATCGATAATAATTTCATTGAAAGAGATCTAGATAGCATAGATAAATGATGTCATATTTGACCTCAAAGAATCTGCTATTTCAATGAATCATTAAAATTTTGAAACATCCATACTCAAACCCATTACATTTAAACTTCATCATAGCAATTAGAGTAACTTCTCTGAGAATCACTCGTACAATTTTATTTTATCTGAATTGAAACCAAGCAAAATAGATCTTTCTCCGAATCACAAGTAGACAAGATTCAGAAAGTATAACTAGGAGTACATTTCGTGATACACCAGATGATCCCTACATGAAAATTGAGACGAAAAAGTGAGGTATCATTCGTCAGAAAGGATGTTCGTCAGAGTGGTAGATTGTGTAATTCGCATTTATTGGGAGATATTTAAGCTTTGAATATAACTCAGTTAATCCTGGTGATTATTGGCTATCACTTAATGTTAGTATATATTGAGCATTTAAACGAAACTTTTCTTTTTGGTTTTTTCCTGTATCAAAATATTTACCAGACCCTAATCTTTGTTCTCCATTGGCTCTCTCACTCGAGCCGATGTTGCTTAAAAGGCCACCTGTTATTCTTTCGCAAACAATTTTTTAGACCTCTGCATTTTGATGCGCATGGCGGAGGACTCGCGCGGTCAAAAATTCCCGCCACCGTTACGTAAATCACCGAAAAAAAGCACGAGTGTTGGAAATTTTCCGAGCGAAATGGCTAATTCTAAATCCCGCACCCGTGCGTGTTTAAATACTAGAGCTTTTCCCTCGCCTCAATCTCTCCCCGCCATCCCTCCCACGCCCCCTCTTTCTAATCTTGTTTGCGCTGTATTCCGTGTGTTTTGTTTTCGCTCATATCGCACGCACGCTGTGGAATCCCATCCGTTTGTTGTTGGTGCATATGCATTATCCTGGCTGCACGCGCTCGCCCTCACCTCGTATCTCCCGTTCCTCTTATCCTTCCCCTTCTATTTCCATCCCCTCACCATCTTCCACTCAATTCCCGCTCCGGAGTCGTGGAAAAAGGTGTACAACGTTCCGCGAAGTTTTGTTTCCGAGTGTTCCAGGCAGATTTTTCTGTCTGTGGACCTGTCCGACTGGCACGATTTTGATGTCATTCAGTAAATTTCATCTTGATCGATTCCATTGATTGAATACGGCCGTCGTTTTTCAACTATTTTTCACTCGCCTTCGAGTTTGAGGAGCTTTCAATTTTTTCAGAACCGAAGAGGCCCCCATATAGCCAAATGGGTAAGGCATTCGTGCAACTATCTTAGTTGTCGATACGCATTCATAAAGTTATTTTAGGCGTTGTGAATACCGAAGCCGAAAATTTTAAAATTCTTGAACAAGAACCGAAAGCCGTTCACCATTCCGATATTAATTTCGGCTCCGTTTCACCTGAGTGTGAATCGAGCAAGCTAGACTGAATACGTCTAACAGCGCCTGGGGGCTAATTAAAATGAATGCTTGACTCTTACGTTTATCTCTTCTAAAATTTTGGTTGTCATTTCTATAATTTCGCTAGTTTTACTCTAAATTTGAAATTGATTATAATGAAAAAAACTACGCGTAAAGTACCTTTCATAAGGGTAAAGAATACTGAAGGGTTCCAACCGGTTCGACGAAAGCGGGAGTGAAACCGAAACTCATCCGAAATTTTTTTCTTTTCGTTGAATCTGAGCTAAAATCGGAAGGAAAAATATTACGGTTCGTGATTCCGTTCGAAGTTGCTGTTTCTGGGATGTTTGAAAATCAAAAGTGCTCATCTCGCGATTCTTTCGTATCCGCGGCCTGTATATTTTCGGCTCGTTTGCACTTAGGCTTCCGAACGGCTATCGATCCCGCGCCGATTGTGTTGGTGATGTCGTTTTCCCCTTTGGTTTAATGAGGCTTCGCTGTCATATCGGCCAGGAAAATACAAATACAGGCGACGAAGCGTATCCAGCTATTTGCGTTCGGTAAGCGAAGAAGTTTTGAGGGTTTTTCGAATACCGTGACGTTCGGGCGTCGTTCTCTACGATTTCCGTGGAGATTAATCGTGCGCCGTCCGCTTATATTAGGGATCATGAGTAGATCCCGAAACAAGGGCGTAGATCATAAACCCAAGATTCAATTCAAGAACCTCCGCATTTCAAATTGCGCGTGACAACAGAATTTGGAATTAGGAAGATTTATCTCCGACTCTCATTCCCGCATTATCACCCTCCATTTTCATAGTAATAACTCGATAGTGTTGTTTTATCGCGACCTAACAGTACGTCCGGAAACCCTTTTTTACTCCTCCATTATTTAGCGATGCCTCTCGTGCTCTAGAGCACTTCTCGCTATCGATCTCCTTTTGTCACCACTTCCTTTTCAAGCACGGACAAAACAAACTCCGGAAGGTTCTGGATATTGTTTTTGTTTGCATCTTTCAAATTTTGTCAAACTTCCATCATTTACACCGACGAAAAGGGACAGAGCCTTGAAGATAACTTCACAAACCCCTTTTGCAATCCGTGGCTTTATGAGTGTATTACTTTTTGGAATAAGTTATTGAGTGATTGAGTATTTCTATAATGGAAACAGGAAGACCTCAAATACATCCGTTTAATAAGTATTTACGAACACAGACAACCATTTCCTTACTGGAAAAATCCGACTGGCCGGGACTCAAACCTGGGACCTTACTGTTGGAGCGCTAGCACGGTAACCACTCCATCACCGCGGACGGTATTGTTGATCTTTTAGAAGAGTCGGAACAATGTTTTAGAAATTTATTTCACTACTTTTTATTTCAATATTACAATCCGCTATTTCGTTAAAGTTATTTTTACGTGTCCTAGTGAATTTATTTCGAGCTTCATTAATAACTACACAAACTATTCAAATTTTAATGCGGAGATATATTTCTCTCAATTATTTTCTGAAGGCAATCATAGAATACGTATCCTCTTATATTCGTAATTACCTTCTTCTTGATCTCAAAGTAGCCAATCGATTACATGAAGATACGTTTTTTAACTCTTTGAGTTAATAGGCACCATACTTACCGTACGATTGGTTATCCGCATATTAAGACTGGAGTATATCTTTTCCTCGTTGTACTTAATCATCCTTTTCATTTTTAATTAATTTTTATTGAAATAATTTTTATTGAAATAATTTACCAAGTAACTATCTCTATGTCAGAAGTGAATAAATTTAATTGAAAATGAAGGTTTAAATGTATTCTTCAGTAAGATTTTTCGATTTTCTATTGTTACAATGGGGTACGTATTATATTGTTTTATTTTACGAATAATATTTTTAGGTTTGAATTTCGTGTCTAATAAAAATCCAAATAAATAATTTCTATTTTTTCTTGCCTGAGGTATCTGCGTATCAGCATTCTTCCTACTCCGGTCTTTTGCTAGTAAACTCGGTCACATTTACGTGGGCTTGTACCATCATTTGTAAACGCCAACTCTGGATCCCGAAAGAAAAATTGCCACGGGATCGTTGTAGATAAAAGCTTATTCAGATCAACTGGGACCATATTCAGCTCTGAATAGCCTTTTCCTCAATGATAATCCAGAGCAATGGAAAGCTCCAGTAGCTGAAAGAACTACAGCTATCGACTAAATCTAGTCAATACCTACACAAATCCTCTATTTTTCACGCCTCAAATGGTTATTTGCGATAGAATTTCTTCAAGTTCCGTTGGAAAATATTACGGCGACACTCCAAATTTAAATAGATATCTTCAACGTGGAATTTGGGAGATTGCAAAGATTCGCATGATGGATCGAATTCGATTTCATGCTGTCACTGTTCGATGTGTCACGCTTTTTATTTCAATGAGGACCATTCGTTCATTTTCCGAGTTCGAAATTGATGGTCGACCGCGGCCATAAGGTCTCCTTGGACTAAGTTACGGAAGTAAGGATAAGGAGGAAAGTGGAAGGAGTTGGACGGGGATAAAATTTCAGGGAAGCTTGTATCGTTTATGTATGTATATGTATTCAAGTAGGAGCAGGTCGGTGTGGGTGGAGGCGAAAGAATGAGTGACGCGGGTGAAGGAGCGGGGACAGTGTTTATGCGGTTCTGAAGAGGAAGAGAGTTGTTGGAGGACCGATCGGAATCTAATGCGGCCGTGGAGAGCCAGATAAAACCCTTTTGCGTGCATTAGAAAGGATGTAGTGTCTTTCGGGGCGGATAGTTTGGAATAAGTAATTAAGCGAGTTTTGAGGCGGTTTTAAATCGAGGTGGGGGTCTCGCGTGGACACTCGGAATACTCAGTGACGGATTGTTTTATTTCGGATTTTAATGCGATAATCGATAGCCTTTTGTGTTAATATGGTACTGATGGTATTGAAACATGAAGTTATCCTTCTTTTTCGAGCCCGCGATACTTTTGCTTTAGTATTGTTTTAATTCTATCTTTAACAAATTCCTTTTTTTTTTGGTTTAAATTCTTGGTTACTGGGACCTGAAACTACCGTGTAAGATTAAGCTATTTAAATTAAAAGCGATTTGAATCTATTCTGCATTCGAGAAACGTATCATACAACTCATAAATTTAGATAATTACCGCACTGATCACCTTTACTTGGGCGTAAACTTGCGCGTAAACATTACGCAAGATACTCTCACCATTAACATAGCCAGTATGTTAACACTTAGGATTCTTTAAAAATCAAATTATCTTTGCAGCTGTGTGGTGGAATTTTTCACCGTAGAATAAGGCGGAGTTGTCCGGATTAGACTATGATTTTAAAACTGGAGACATCAATCATACTTACCCCTATGCTAAAAAAACCGAGAAATTCACATGTGCTAGAATTATCACTTTAATAATGTAAATTTGATGTATGTGTTTGTTGTTGACTGTTAATCTACTATCGGAGGTAAATAGACATCTGTAGCCTTTTTCAACAGAATGTTTATAAAAAACATTTTGGGATTCTTTTGCCATTAAAGTAAAAGAATAGTTTTCTTTCTCAATTGAACTCAAGGAGGCTTAAATATTCGTCTTCAAAAAGTTATTTATCATATACTTGAGGCTAACTCTAGCGAATAGAAAGCTATTCTAAGAATTATTTTGGGATTTTAACTATGCCCAATTGACTCCAATTTGCTTGTAAATATATTAAATTAAAACAAAAAAGTCAGAAAAGCTATATAAATTCGTATATTTCTTTCTTTGTATACTTAAAATTAGATAATTCATTCGTTTATTCTTCCCATTTTTTGTAAATATGTTGTTCGTGATGCATGCCATCAATCCAGATGTCTGACCGGTTTCATTTAATATGTGCTAACGTCAAAGAAAGAAATGAGATCAACCTCAAGAAATTGAGAGCAGTCTAATGAAGTGATTATTTTCAGTCGAATTTATAACCTAATTTAGCATTTATTTTTTACGAATTTTAAATATTTCTATTACGTCTCGATTCCTAGTAAAGTACCAAATGGCCCTCCCAGACCTCATAAGCAAAGAATAGTGAAAAAAGTCATCTTTTCATAAGAATTCATTTTTTAAATCAAATCGGCTTCACAGAATTCGATTCGATTCATTGCTAATTCTGCCGTCGATGAAAATTCGATGAAGCTATCGGCAATTCTCGACTATTCTTACATTCAGCTCAAATAAAATGTCCGCCGCATATGAATATAAATACTTTTAGATCGTAGCTCCTTACTTTTGAATTCGGATTCAAAAAGTTCTCGAAAACAATATCAAAGATTCAATCCCTTATGGTAATTTTATTCAAGGAGTTAATATTTTTTGCTCGCGCCGACTCTCTATCCCTTCTACCCCGAGATCTGAGAAGTTGCTTCAAGTAAAGGATATCGCCTTCCTGCAGCCCTCAAAAAATAAATAAACCCCTCACACTTGATTCGCCTCCCTCATCTACCTCACCCATCAGCTACTCTTATCCCACTTCGCCATCCCTCGTCCATCATCTCTTCCAACTCCTCTTCTTTTGACTTCATATCTAACGCCTTCCATCTCATTCCCTCTCTCTCACACGCACACTCTTTTGGTCCAGTGTCACCCTCTTCATCCTTTAACCCTTGTGTAGGCACCCGACTTTACCTACGTTGTTGGGCACCCGGGGTACCCGGGTACCCGGGTGCCTACACAAGGGTTAAGAAAAAAAAGTAAAACCCGCGAACTCCAAAAGTCTGCCCCAAACCTCACCTATCCCTCCCTTTTCTCCTTATCTGTCGTTCTTTCCACTCTCTTCTAGGAAACCCGGGGCTTTCTTATCCGCGCATACATTCTTGCCATCTCTTTTGGTCCTCTTCCCGGAGATTTTTCCGTAACTTTGCCTTTTCAGCCGCAAACGATCGTTTATTTTTGACCCTACCGCAGAAGTCGAAAATTTCAGTCTCTTCTTCTGATGGCGGATTCCAGAATAGAATCGACAAAAATGACTTTCCTTCACCTTAACTGTGGTCGATATCGTATCTTCTGGAGATAATTTACCGTCCCTGGTCGAATGAAACCTTCATGCGTGGAGTAAAGAGCGTCCAATTAGAATTCTTGAGGCGTATTCATAATTTTGATTGTCTCATGCATATCAAAGTTGAAATATGCTGTCTATTTTTTGTACTGTTCATTAAAATTCTTAATTTCTCGTTTTTTTATTTCTTTATTTTTGCATTTGATAGTCGCCAAAGGGAATAAATCGTCATTGACCCTATAAAAACAGTCTCACTTACATACGTAATGTAGATATCTATGCTCTCTCTCAAGGAACAATTCTCATCAAAGATTGTTTTATCCGTTCTTATAATTTTCAATCTGATTGAGTTCTATCCTTATTTACGTAAGCAAAAATGGTAACGTGAATTTTTTTTCGATTCCTATAATAAGGTATATTATTTTATTCGGCACTTTGTCTTATCTAAGCGGTGAAAATATGTAAGCAATAGATTATGTAAGGTTTTCTGATTTTTTTTCTTATCCTGCAAGAAATCCTCCCTAGTTCCTAAAATAGCATTTTAATTTGATATTTTACGGTATCTTATAAATTTTGGAAGCAATACTTAAATTGGAACCCATAATATTTTATTATTAGCTCTAAAAAGCCATCATATTCATTGTTTGCTTGAAATGTTCATCGTCGGTTTGTATGAGGCTATATCCCAATTTTTTATTCTCAGTCGAATAACAGTTCGGGGATCATTCGCCTTATTATAGGCGCCTATCCATATTTAATCAATCAGATTCGATCTAACGGTGTGTACACCCCTCATTTATTACCAGCACAGCTTTTAACTTTCGTTTTCTTCTCGCGATATCGTAATGAATTGCTATTAAGTTAACCCTAAGGCTTACGGTTTTTAATAGCCCTTTGATATTCTATTTACATTGCGAAGCCCATCTTTCATTTCTCCCGAGCATAAAAAGGAATCTTTATCGAATTTTTTCCTAACCCACGTA
Organism: Ladona fulva; assembly: GCA_000376725.2. Taxonomy (NCBI): domain Eukaryota; kingdom Metazoa; phylum Arthropoda; class Insecta; order Odonata; family Libellulidae; genus Ladona; species Ladona fulva. Next base: position 513,562 of record KZ308643.1, on the reverse strand, counting down.
TCTTTCCACCTTGAACGGACCGCCATTTTTCTTGGCATGATCGGAGGATGAGGGTTATTTGAACGATATCGGTTGTCTTCTTCCCTCCTTCAGATGGTATTAAGGAGCGGTGGGAGGAATTGTGGGTCTACAGAGGTGGTAAGAGGTGGTCTCTGTATGCATAGAAGGAGAGCGGCCCTCGTGGTTAGTATAGAATCCGCTGCAAAAGCGGACAACTGCGGATAAGACGAGCACGAGGAGGGGGACGGTAACCGGGGTGGGGTTAACTCGTCTTCGACGGGACCACGGGCCTCTCCACCTCCTCCTATCCCGAAGAAAGGCCCCCCTTCATCCTTATCTACAGCCCTGCATCCGTTCGCTCCCCTCCCCCTCTCTCCTTATCGCAGCCTTTCCTCCCGACCGCCTCCCTAGTCCCAATCTAACGTGCATCTTAAGGCGTCTCCTCTTGAGGCTCTGAATTAATTTATGGTGGGTCTATATTTACGTCCTTTTGGGGTGGTGGGGGAGGATGGCAGACGATGTGGGGAGTGTGTCGTTTACTACAGGCTCTCGTCGATGGGGAGGGATCATTGGGAGGTTGATACTGGACATACGGCGGCCGCGGTTTCATCTCTATTTTTCGGCTCGTTTTCTTCTTTTTACTTCAGCGGCGTCTTTTCCTCCCCCCTTTTATTCTGTCCGGACTACATCTCTCTATTTACACCACTCCTTATTTTGTTCTGAAAACGATCTGCCATTATCTTAGGGGAATCTTTTCCCTCTCCTCTCTAAGGTTTAAGAATCGTCAGGTTTAAAGTTCATAATGTTGAAATCGCAGTTTTTAATAAGTGTCCGTAGGAGCGCAACAGTGTTTCCGATCAACTGCGGAGAGAAAGCATATGACAAAGGTGAGTAACCTGCGGCACTTGAAGTCATTTTCTGAAACAAATTCGCGCTTTTAAATGATTTTTTTTCTTAAATTTATTAGGTCAAATGAAAATAAAATTTAAAATATTTGATCCTCGTTTTCATAGCGATTAAATCCGTTGCCATTCTTGCTAATATGTCGGTAAAATATTACTATTATAGCTATTACTATCGGTAAATATACTAAATATCTGAATTCTGGCACAAGCCACAGAAGTGTGAACTCATTGTTTCATGAGGAGCCTAATTGTGCAAGCGGTCTTCCGATGAATTCAGGTTCCCTCATCAGAATTATTACAAGTGCCATACCAGGGTTTCGAGGAGGAAAGAAAAGACTACAGCGAGTTATTTTTACTTCCATTTCAGCAATAGTGACTCAAGTGGAGAGAATTCGCTAACATTCGTCCAATACGATGATTGAAATTACAACCACGAATGTGAGCAATCCTCTAGGACAATACATAATGTAAGGTATTTGTTGATTGATCCTACAAGAAAGGGAACATTAGATATTCAAACTAAAACTATACCGTTCTGATTACAGCTCCAAGTTTCTCAGTTACGAAAGTCAATTATCAGTCGTAATCATCCTGACTCAGACAGTGATGAAAGGACTGTCGATCTACCCTTGCGTTTGTTGCATCCACCTTTATCTCTAGAAGATACGATTTTTTCCATAAGAAAGTAGCTTCAATTTTTGGGTTATTCGCACTAATATTTTATATCTGTTTTTGTAGCTATTAGTCCAATAGGTTCGTCATTGCTGATTTTTAACAATAGCAGTAGGTTGTACGATGTAAAAAATTGTCCCTATTACTCTGGATCGCTATTAGAGCTAAATACTTAAGTTGGTATTTTAAAACAACTTAGAACCTTAAAATATTATTTCCGAATGTTTTAAATTATCCAGTTTACTATTTTTTAAAATTAATAATGGTATACTTATGTAGCTTTTTTTAGTATTTCTTATAGAAACAATCTTCAAATTATGCAACGGATTTTACTCTCGAAAGAGTATCTTATCAGAAAACAAGGTGAATGCCTTCTTCTAAATTTAGCTTGATAGGAAACCGGTAGATAATTTATCTGTTTTTAAAATTCCCATCGCAAGTTGCTATTTATAAGCTTATATGCATTTTTATCTCCATAAGGAGGAGACAGTTCTTAGGAGGAGGAGAGATCTTATCAATCCTTACACAATTTGTTCTGTAATATTGTTAGGTACATATATTTTTATTGTGTTGATTAATATAGCTTCCGAAGAGTTAGCTGAATCTCATTTATCTGAGAAAAATGACGGTAACCATTAGGTTAAAATGATCACGATTTTGACTTTGGCAACTTCAAATTTTTTATGACTTTCCTTTAGGAGCAAAATAATTTGAGTTATTTGAACTTCTATATCCTTAATATTTTGTATTTAATCCTTTTTTTATTTGAATCAAATGTCATTACACGTAAACCCTTTCTGAAAACGTATTTTGTAGGATTAAATTAATAGAGAAGCAATTGCGTAGAAAGTAATGAATCTGTTGCCATAATCTGTATGAACGTTTCCTCGAATGTTTTTGTGGAGTATTGGGATTCTCGATAGCTCCAATTTTATTTCTGTCCCTTCTCATTTGAAGGACAGAGCTGAATCAGAACGAGATTTTTATTTTATAAATCCATTGAATTATCGTCATTTCATCATCTATACTCCAAATTAAACAACTTTCCTGAAAGCCTTTCGTTATAGTTTCTCTGAAGTAGCTAGAGATTCGATATTAAGTGATAACTCGCATGTTTTTACTTGCCATTTGACAAATACTGAAATGTGTCCTCAAGCTACCAATACACCAGTCAATCTATCTGAAATGATAAATTCTTCTTTGATTGAAGATTGAAAGCTGCAGAAACTGCAGATAGTAAACCACTTCACAGTTATTAGCAGTGAGAGGTCAACACCTTTACAAACCAGGTGATTTATGCTAGAGTTAAGAAGCTGGTTAAATGTCAATAGAATTGTAAAGAATAGTACGCTTTGTCCTTGAGCTCGAGTGAGAGAAGGATAATGCAAACCTAAGGGCATATAGAAATCTTTCTATACAGATATATCGAAAGTTTTCTAAAGCTAAGACGATTAATGCGCCAAGATATACGATAAAGAGAGATGGAGAGTCGAGTGTCTCTTTCAGATCTTTGATATGATACGTAGTCTCTGCTCGAGTTAGATCAAATTGCGTGCCACAGACAACATACTGAAACATTTTTCTGGAGTGATCGGAGGTTAGTAGTATTGGACCTGTGAAATTTATTATCGGTTCAGCTAACTGTTTAAAAATTTCGGAGGCAGACAGAAATTCCATTCGTTTTCCAACAACAAGACGTTACATAAGTGACTGATCTTCTTTCGTATACTGCGATTATATATTTTTCTAGTCAGTGTTAGGAACTGCACGATTGATACAATTCCCGTGACGTCTGCGTTTTACTGTGTATGCACAGAAAAGTGCAGAAACCCGTAAAATAACTCGAAATGCTTGCATTTAATCGGTTAAGTAATCTTGGCTATAAATATCGTCACATTACGGGTTATGTCGAGATAAGCGATTCAGGAATAATCACAAACGGAAAGTATGGAAGAGGTACGATCTGATACGAGTCTTAATAGTTACGCTTTATCTAACTTGCTTTAAAATCACTTTCCGTGAACCTTTTCTCGCGATCGAATCCTTAAGCGGCAGGGTATCTTATGTTATGAATATTCATCGAGTGATGTGGACGTAAACAACAGTCAAAAACTGTCATATCTTTTCTACTCTGCGAGCTCACTGGCAAACCTACCGCCTTTTTATCTCGCAATATTATTTCTTACGCTTACGCATGCCGTGCTTGAGAAAGATCTTGTCCGGACCCTGTTTCCCAGTCATCTTTGAGTAACTTTCCTTTCCAGAGATGAAATAAAACTGATTTTTTCTTTTCCTCACCTCTGTGTGCCCTTCTCTCTTCCTCATCGCCGCTGTAACTCCCTCTCCATTAGAAATCCCGAACCACTTCTATCCGCCTGCGATGCGTCTCCCCAGAGATGGCTCAATTAGGGAAGGATTGCGTCAAAGTACGATCGGCGCCTAGCAGATTTTTTTGCTCCTTTCTTCTTCTTCCGCCTGCCGTCTCAAGTGTTTCCTCTCTGTTTCCAAACTTTTTCTCCCCTCCTTTCTTTACCGGTTGAGACCACGTTCTTTCCTCCTTTACTCACTTTTATCCTCCCCTGCCCTCTTTTCGCTTTCTTCCACGCTTCTCCCTTTTGAAAATCCCTCTGCCGCTTTGCTACAGATTCTCTTAAAGACTAGCCTTTCCTTTCCTCTCGCATCATCTCTGAAAAAAAACTTTCTCTCGATTCTCATCTCCAGACTGCCTGAAGGACGTTCTCTCTTTCCTCCTTTCTTTCTCAGCATCAGGTGGATGGTCCAGGAGTGAAATGGACTGAGATCAACTCTTTCACTTCTTTCATTTTATTAAACGGCTCCTTTCTTTATCCTTTCCTTTATAATCTCTCTGATGTTTTAATTTGAGAAGTCTCTCTCTCTTCGTATTCCTTCCCGAGACAAGAATATTTTCTTTGAAGTCATTCGGTTCTTATTTTAAAGCTTGCTTTAGAGAAAAGTGCTTATATTTAGGTCTAGATCTTCGAAATGTTTATTTACGTCGCGGAGTTTAGAGATAGAATTTAGCAATTATTTTTAACAAAGAAAACCGTAAAAATCCTTCAAGACTAGTGATGACTCTAAGGCAAAGATACCAAATGAGCTACATGGAATGGATATTTTCTCATGGTTTTAGCCTGCGTGCACTTCTTACCTCCTCGAAGAAGTAATGTTAGAGATTTTCATCCAGTAGAGTCGATGCAGATCCATCGTAATAAGCAGATAACTTTGTACTTTTCCACTTCTCCGTCATATCTGTATAAGTCATAGGCAAAAGTTCTGTCGATGAGCCCAAAATGTATGGCACCATTAGAATTTCGGCCCAAAAATTGCAAAATTATAAGTGGGAATTTCTGCTATGTAGATGATTTTACCATTTTAATTGTAACATCCCCAAAATTACTTGCAGCTATCACACATACGGACATTTACTTATAGCCTCAGATGCGATCCTTTTAACCGTAGCCATCTAAGGTAAAAACCCTATTGGTATATCAGCTCACACACAGTTTCTTTCCTTTCGGTACATCTCGCTTGCTTTTTCCTCCTTATCTTTTATCTGTCTTGCGACTTCTATTTTCCTTCCCATTTACATTGCGAGTCAAAGAGAAAGAGAGAGCGATTTTAGATAGATTTCCATAGCTCTGTTTTTGTGGGCGCCAGACGTCTCGAGGACTTCAAGCGCCAACTGGCGGGAACGAGACAAAGGACAAGCGATGACGAGCGAGTGGGTGTGTGTGTGTGTGGGTCGTTGCCTCCTCGCGACGCCGCGAACTCGGTGCGACGCCCTATATTCCTATCTTTATTTGAAGTACATGTATTGCTATCGACGACTCTCGAGCATTGAAAAGGTTTTTGAAGCTATCTAAAAAAATTCATGGACTCCAAAGCGAAGCTGATGTAATCTGAAGAATCGAAACGTATTTAAATAAAATTTCAATCAGAAAGTGTTATTTCAATTCTCTTAACACGACGAAAATATCTTCATTGTTCTTGTTCTAAGGAATTTGTGTTATCTTCCTCGCAGAGTCATTCCATCTAATTCATTCTAAGGAAAGCAAAGACAGATATAATTCGCGTAATCGTCCTCTATGTAAAAAACATTTGGTAGCGTTTCACATTGAAGAATGGATTTATTTTTATGCTTAGAATTGAGTTTCCGAATTCCACCTCACTCAAGCGTGTTTAATCATCGCTGTAGAAAACACAGCAATACCAATACCTGATACCAATTTTGTCACTTTTAATTTAGAAAGTGACGCTGCGTTGTAGATTGTTTTAATTCTTTTAAAAATATGTTTTGTGACTCATCGACCGACTTCAATTTAAGAACAACGCTTTGATTGCCGCTAACGTCTATCATGTCCTCATGATTGAAATCAAAACCTTTTCAGAATTTTTTTATTCTGTTTAAATTCGAAATACATTTGCATGGCTATTCCCGCTGAAACTAAAAAAACAAGAAAGAGAAAGTCTAGGAAGGGTGAATCCTTACCTTAGTGGCCGTAATTGTTTGTATCAATCTCTAGAGGGAATTCGTTTATAAAATAGCGGGATTGTTTCCTCTGTAAATATTTTTGGTTTTGTGCCAGAATAAATTACGATTTGTTTTGCATTTACGGGATCAGTATTTTTTAAATTGCTTCGTTAGTTATATGCTGAGGGTATCGAATAAATAGTTGATTTAATTCTGGCACATTATCCATGAATTCTAAATTTGAATCCTCCAGCTTCTAAGGAAGTAGCTTTTGCTATTGTTGGTGGATGACAAGATTCTTCCTAATTTTACAAAAGTCAACGTAACAGAAAATTTCGCGATAGTCGTGCGTTAAAGTCTCCTCTGGTTTCCTTCACAGGTGAAGAAGAAGAGGCGTGGGTCGATTCGGAAGGCGTCCGAGAGGCGACGCCGGCGGCGTCGGAGGAGAAGGACGCCGCCGCCCTAGCGATGTCATCCCAACCGGAGAGGGCCGGTCCCTCTCCCCGGCGCGAAGAGAATGATGGTGAAAGGGACGGAGGTAGCGAAGGGGCTGAGGAGAGAGCGGAGGCGTCTCCGAAAGGGGCGGGAGAGGATGAAGGAGGCGGGGGCGGGGATTCCCCAAGAAGGGGAGTGACCAAATCGTTGGAGGAGGAACGGACCGTGGTAGTCCGGGAGGTCGGAGGTGTGTCGGAGAAGAAGTTGGAGGGAGAGGTTAAGGTGGAAGAAGACAGCGGGAAGGGAGAGGAAGAGAGAAAAGTGTTAAAGAAGGAGACGTTGGAGGAAAGGGAGACGATCTTGGTGAAGAACGAGGACGAGGAGGATGCGGCGACGCCTGGAGGAGGCTGCAGTGGTGAGTGCTTCTTTTTTTTCCTTTCCTTCCGAGCTATCGCTTTTATCCTCTCCCGGCCAAGTGATCATCGTGGTGGACAAGTTTGCGCTTGCCTGGGAAAGCGATAAGTGTGGAGAATAGATGGAATTTATACCTTTTGAAGGGTGGAAAATTAGTGAAATCCAGAGCCGTGACGATGGAAAGCGGAGGGTCGGAAAGATGTCTAAAGAGGGAGGGATTCTGTGAAGGTGAATGTGGACAAGAAGAGAGGCGTTAACTACGAAGTTCATTTTGCCAATTTGAAGGGGAGGAGAAAGAAACGTTATCGTTTTTACCTTGTGGCAGCGTCGCGATAAATTCTTATTTGATTATAGTGAAGGCCTACGCCATACTTATATGGTTTTTGAAATCCATTCCGATTTCAAGCGTATGATGAATAACACTTCGAATAAGATGATCCATTTCCGTGACTATAATAAGAAATGTCTCTTAAAGCGCCCTCGTACTTTATATCTGGGTGATGAAGGGTTATTAGGAATAAGCACCTTATCAACGCCGCTTCTTCAATCGTAGTCACATTTGAAGCATATACCTTCGTCACGTACAAACCGTTCTAAAATCAAATTTTTTATTTAATTCAGATTTTATCTAATGGTCATCTTTTTTGTTTTGATATCTTTTAGCCCAACTTTCCACCCTTCATTGAAAATATTTTCTGCTCATTCTGCTCTCTATCTTTCTCCAATTTACTTTTCTTTAGCCTGTTCATGATTGTATTGATCTTTCAGTAAAGGTACATGGAGTATTTTTGTTTACTCTCGATTACTCTTAGAATTGCAAAATCTTAACATTTAAATATTGCGAGTACGAAGATGTATGTAATTATAATTTGCAGCTTGACATATAATTGTGTGATTCTAGGTTATCTAACAGTGAGCGCAAAAACGCTGAGTTAAAATGTACATGGATTGATAATTCTCATACCTTCATGTTGTAGCTTACAATTCTTCATGGACAGTATTTTCAAGATATTTATTCTCATATTCCCACTGCGAGAAAGATACACAATGAAGTATCTTTTTTTTCGCAATCTTTCTGATATCTCTATCGCAATGAGAACGATTTGTTTGCTTCTTTGTTTTCTGATGCATTGGATTGGTTCTTCTTCTTAGGTGTGGCCGACAGCAGCGGCGTCCCCAGAGGCTCTCCGAATAGTGCCTCTGTCATCTCTTCACCTCCATCGCAGGCACCTCGTGTGCGACTCAACCCTAGCCTCGCGACGGACCCTGCTGTCAGAGGTCCATTGCCACTCAGTACACACATCCCACTCACGGACTTCGAGTACATGCTACCCCCTGGACTGCAAGCCTCAACCGGTAGGCAATCAACTTTGCATACCTTATTTCCTTCGAAAAAAATCATTTTTAACTGAATTCATTACCAATTATAAACATTGATATAGATTTGCATTGATGTAAATAAAAAAATTCTTGCATGTATCGAATGGTGCAGTCGGGAAAGTTAAATGATCTAAGTGATAACATCTTTTGGTGAATGTGCTTGTCCATTCTTGTGTACATTGGATCTCCAAAAGACAACTCGCGAAGGTTTTTTGTGGATCCTGCGTACTGATTTAATTTATTATGAAGGTATCCTGGTGGATAAGACCTTAAATATTCCTATTTAATTATCCCTCAGCATGAGTGATACATTTCCTTTCTGTTGTTTTATTACTGATAAGAAATACATTGTGTATTCCTATCTGAGGTAACCTATATATAATATTCAGGCTATAAAAAAATCTGTGTGCAATTGGTATGAAGTTGAAACTTTTTGGAGATCTTATTCTTCTGTAGATTTATCGCTATTTTATACCATCTGCAGTGCTTGGGTTATCTTGTAGTGCTTAATTTTATTCTCTTCCTTGTAGAAGTATATCTTGATCCACAAAAGTGAATATCTGAAATTTCTTTGTTTTTTACTTGCTGCTTCTTGACAATTAATGTTGTAAAAGCAATCTCGAGGTGTAACAGAAAGATCACCTCAATACTCTTGTAGAACAGCGAAAATTTATAACACGTAACTGTGTGACTTATCTCATTTGTTCTTGCTTTTTCTTGGTGTAGCCGCGGCCGCAGCAGCTGCAGCCGCATTCGCTGCGGCTGGTGGCTTCTTTTTCCCGCCTCCTCACCCAGCAACACCGAGGGCTCCTGCAACCACTCCTCCTCATCCGATACAGACTCCTGTCGCAGAAGCAGCCCCCGCATTGGCAACCAGAACACCGAACATACAGTCAGAGGGACTTGAAGTCAGACAAGGTGAGCCAGAAGGTCTGCTTCGTAATTGGTATTGGTGGTTAAAATCCATCGGTTCCATCGGCTGTCGTCCTCTCTAAGTATCTGTTGAGAGGAACCGAGCCCTATAAATTAGTTAATATACGAGTACACATTCTAACATAAAAATTGTGTCAAGGTTGAGAGTTCTACTTCGTACGTTTTTATGTTTCCTATTTTATAATATTCAACACATCCTATATATTATAAAACCAATGTTCTTCGTAATGAAACTGTATTATAGGCGTCAATTCTGTTACTTAAATAGTTTACTTTGTGGTATTGCAACTCAGAATGGTAAATCTTTCTTCCGTCATTACTTTGAATAAAATTTGTTTTCTTTTTCTCAGCCTAACAAAAAAGTGGAAAATAGAGCTTAATCTTTTCTGCATCGGGAATGTATACAAAGAAATTCCATTGGTTTATCGGTGATAAACTATCGCTTTATTCGTTTTACGCGATTTGTTAGTAGAATTATGTCAAACTTATTACTTGTCGCACAAAATGGTATGTATATCACTCGGGGCTCCGCTGACTTCTGTTATATATGTGTATTTTGAGGGCAATATAATTTTCGAAAAATCTTTTATTATTCTATGTTTGATCAACGAGTGTTCCTTTAACTTGAAAACTGTGAAGGCTAGTTAAGCGTCATGCGTCTTAGCGTAATTTTAAAATATCATAATTGCTGAAGATCAATTATTTTTATGCCATAATTAATTTCGCGAGCCGTATTTTGAGCACCATTGCAATAATAGGTGGCCACAAAGCCTCCACCATTCTCGTATTCGATTCTATGGAAACCCGACTTAAAGTTCACTGTTTCTATTTTGTCTTTAAAATTCTAGCTAAGTATAAAAAATTAGTGGTAGTTCGTTTTGTATCTTTAAGCACGTAGGAAATTATTAAAAAGTTTGTTTTCAAGCAGACGACATCTATATTCAGCATACGAGAGAGAGAGAGAGAGACAGAAATAAACGAAGTATGAATTATTTAGGTTGCTTGGTTTGTAAAAACAGTTTGTGAAAAGTTTCATCTATTGTAGGCAAAATTTTGTTCTGGAAGTGATAGTGTGTATCAAGTATTTACCTTCTGTAGTATGAGAAAACTTTGAGGATGGATGGAATTATCTGCGGGCTCGTATAATAAAGCTTGAAAATCTAACTGAATGTTAGCTGTAAGCATTTCAAAAACCGAAATTTATATGTTAATTTCCATTTAAATTTCATCACAAATTTTTCCAACGGTTTAAGTCGCTCGTTATACCGTTTCTCTATCAAGAAGTAAGTGATTGTCCGGGATGGCCTTTATAAATTTTCTTCACTTTCTTCTTCCACATCAGTCCCCGTGTTTGTTTGCGCGCCGTGTGGCATCAAGTTTAGCAACGCCAGTACCCTCGAAGCCCACCAAACGTACTACTGCTCTCACCGCAACAGCGTTCTGAGCGGCGCCGTGGTGCCGGGAGGTGCGGCGGCCGTGCACCCAGGACATTCCCCAGCGGCGCCTGCGCCCGCTGGCACCCCTGGCCCTTCGACCACCCCCTCATCACGCCCTCCCCCTTCCCCTTCCTCTTCCTCATCGTCCTCCTCGCACGCAACAATGGCACAGACAGACGCCCAGCAGATAAGATCCGTGCCAACGCCCTCTGGACCCATCAGGGGTAAGCAGCTACTTCTCCTTGCGGATATTTCTTTCTCGGGCGAGAAAACAAAGTGCCAGCCATCCTTTTTCGCTTTCTTTTGTTTCTGCTGCCGCGTGGGCAGTGAAGAGCTTAAGGTCGGTGAAAATCTTTCAGCCCACGGAAGAGTTGTCGTAGATGCCGGGCAAAATCAGTCTCATCTAGGGTTTTATTTTCGCCTCGATCAACTTCGTGCACTTATCTGTCAGGAAGATATAAATGAAGCTGAATTTTTGCGTCATGAGCTCTGGAAACCTCTTGGAATTGGTTAAACTATCTCAATGCGCCTTTCGTTCTGTACCGGTGTCTGGAATTCGGTAACGTGGAACATGTTGTTTATAGCGTTATATTCGGTCGGTACGGCGTCTTTTTCCATGATAGAAAAATGCGTGGAGTGTTATTATATTACGTTGACTGAGTTGATAGAAACTGATGAAAATTTAGTATTTTTTAGGACGACTTAATTTGTCTTCACTTACAATTTGCTTAATGTTCCACTCACATTTGACTTCGCCATATCCCTCGCCTTAGAATCGGCATAATTCTATCAAAGCACAAAAATATTTAAAAAAAGAAATATATTCTCCTTTATGACACCTCTCCAATTATTATCAAAATCGTCATTGATTTTTAATCATCTTTTTTGTTTTATCACATTAATTTTCCTCAGATATTGCATGATTTTCGCCTCTTTTTCTGTTCGTAGTACGATCTTGTTTTTTAATTTATCGTTCTTACCTAAGAATATATAACAGCCAACTGATGAATTTGATCGAAATTCAGTCAGTAAAAGAAGTATTTATTATGCCTCGCTAATATTAGAAGATATTTTGGTTACAGCAGAACATTTCTTAATCATCCACCTCCGAACGTATCTTCTATTTGTATGCTTTTCCGTTGATGGCAAGCTGAAGATTTAGGAGAAACGTTTGGGAATTCGATTTTCATTATTTTTTTCTTTGATCGATCCTAACAGAAGGTCATAGAAATTACAAAGTGATTTTTTCAGTTGGTGTGATACCTTTATCCGACTGCTGTATTATCTCTAGCAAAGTGTAGCAATTATTTAGTGACTTAGTGAATTAATGACTTCCTACTGTTCAAGGTAATATTTATCTTTTCCCTTCCTTACCAAGAAGGCCGTGGAGGCGGAAGTGAGTCCGAAGACGGCCGCCCGTTCTCTGCAGACGTCTCCGAGGACCGCCGATCTCCATCCTCGCTCCCCGAAGAAGGCTGCCCGCCAGCCAGAATTGTGAGGACCAATCGCCCCTTCTCATGTCCGCACTGTTCCTACTCGGCCGATAAGAAGGTTAGCCTCAATCGTCACATGAGGATGCACGGAGGTGCGGTGGCCATGTCCTCTTCATCCTCGTCATCTCCTTCGCCCTCTTCCTCTACACCTCCTCCTCTTCCTCCGGTACCTTCTCAACCTCCACCTCCATCTCCAGCAAGTGGGGGCGTTGCGACTCAGCTCCACCACCTCCTCCAACAAGGGATCGTGGTTGTTGCTGGTGGGGGTGCCGGAAGCGTCGGTCCTCGCGGTCCCGACACTCCCCCAGCTGCCTCTTCTTCACCCCCGGACACCTCTTTGCTTCCTCCACCACCTCCTCTCGCTATGGATCGTTACTGTCAGGACTGCGATATACGTTTCTCCTCCGTTAAGACGTACCGAGCTCACAAGCTACACTACTGCAGCACGAGGCACGCAGGAGGGAAGGTGCCTGGTCCTGGAAGTGAAGGTTCGACGTCACCGGCAGTAGTGCCTTGTGTTGGCACCACCAACGAAGAAAGAAGGCTTTCTGTTGGAGAGGGGGGAGATCTCAGAAGTCCAGGGGTTGCTGCCACGTCCTCGGCCGCCTCGCCTTCCAGCCACCTTCCCCAAGTGAAGCAACACCTTTTGCAGCCTCCTTTCGTTGCACTACCTACCAATCCGGTACTTCTCGTCCCTTACGCCTTCCTACAAAGCGCTAGTCTGGTGGTGGCAGGGACGCCGACGCCGAAAGGCGCTTGCATATTGCTCCCGGATGGTTCCCTAAGGCCAGTGTCTCCTCCTCTTGGTGCTGTACCGCTTGCGCCGTCACCCATCAGGCGGAGGACGCCACCTGCAGCTGATGCAGTGGCCGTGCATGATCGGGGACCCACGCAAATCTCCGTAGCGCCACAGGTAAGCTAAAAAATGCGAAAATGGGAAACCATGGATATACTCTCGAAACAGCGATATTTTTACTAATCAACTCACGTGATATTTTTCATTGTTGGTCAAAAATATCTGGATACTATGGATTATTTAAAGTTTGAGTGGTCTTCAGTTTATGTATTTATGTATTCATTTATGTGTATGTATATATTTTAACTGACATCATACATCAGGATGATTCAATCACTTTTAAAATCAACTCACTCAATCTCTATCTTATTCTTTTCGAAATAAAATAACAAGAATTATTATTGTGACTGATTAGGCACTCGGTCGGGTGATACATTACGCGTAGTAATAGTAATACTCCCCTAATAATAGATAATATATCGCTGAAACTCTAGTAGTAGTATTATTAAAAGTGCTTCAACAGCTTAGGTCATTTCGTACCTAGGCCCCCACCGGGAATTGAACCAGGAACAGCTTTCATTGAAATCGAACGCGTTGCCCACTTGGCTATCCGGGAGCCCCATCTGAAACTCTTTCGTGTTGTCGATTCTAATCTGAGTGTGATCTGGTGCGGAGAAATGCTCCTATTTTGTTTAGGGCGTACGTCAAAATATAATTAATAAAATATTTTTATTTTCAAGGGGGATAAATTTACGGGTAGATAACATAATGGACGAAAACTTCGCGATTTTATCAATACTCGTTGTTTAGGCGTCATTGACGATCGATTATCGTTCCCTCCTCTGCATTTTCCAGGTGACGGTGAAGCCAAAGGAAGAAAATTCTCAGGCCTCCAAGCCACCACCCGGATCGAGTCCGGTGCCGCTCGACCTTAGCTTCCGCCGCGACTCAAGCGAATCTCAGCTATCCAAAACGGTGTCAACACAGTCCTTGCAGGGTGCGCGTAGGCCGTTCAACAAGCAATCTCCGAGGGAGGTAGATGGAGGTTGGGAAGATGCGATAAGTGCGTCTCAGGGACGAAGGTCATCGGAACCAGGGTCTAGAGGATCCTGCCAAGCTTCTCCACCACCTTCCCAGCAATCGAATACCCCTACCACCGCCCCTCCCATCGACCACGCCCACTCCCCAACATCTTCCACTTCATCCTCTGCTGCCTCCTCTTCCCCTCCTTCTCCAGCCACAGGACCCAAGGCCAGACCCTCTAGGCCCAACGGGATGTCTTCTTCCTCTTCCAAGAGCATTGGAGGGCAAGCCCCTCCCCCTCCACCACACCCCATGTTCTCCCCCACACCCCCTACTCTACCACCACATATCCAACAACAGATTCAGCAGCTTCAGCAATTTGGTGGTGCAGCTGGAATGGAAAGCCTTGGAATGGCCAACTTTCTTCTGGCTGCTTGTGCTGCTGCTGCAGCTGCCACAGCGGGAGGTCCAGATGGAATGGCAAAAGCTGCTGCAGCAGCAGTAGCAGGTGCAGGAAATGCTGCAACACAGGTAGCTTAAGTTTTGATCTTATAAGATATGCTTTAAAGTTTTATTCAAAGAATTTGATGAAATCATTATTTGTCTTTCAATGTATGCTTGTAGATTATCAAGATTCTTTAAAAATTAAGTCTACAATTCATGAGTGACCTATTACAAAATTTTTCAAGCAGTGCACCTCATAACTCAAGAGTCTGTGTGAAATAATTGTGATTAGTTTAGACAAACACAAATTTAGATGTGGAAAATGCAAATGCAATGAAAACATGCAAATTCCCCCCCCCCCCCGATGTTAGATGATTTATCTTTGTTTCTAAGTTAATAATTTTTTTATCTAATATTTAACAATTTTACTTACTAAAATTTCACTTACATATATAAAGGAATGAATAACTAAAAAGGCTACAATAATTATGTCTGAGGATGCAGGTAACAGTTGGTCTTTAAGGGGTCATACATGGTCTAAAAGACCAGCTAGTTTCAATGTTAACAATTTAAACTACTTGTACCACCATGGCTCATCTAGGTTTTTGTATTCCTTATAAGTGAAGTGTATTGTATTGTAGGATAAATTGTGAGAATTGCCTGAACAATAGTTACTTTAGTAACAATTGTTCAGGCAAGTTTAGTTTAGATTTTGCTCCATCATTGTGCAAAAGTTTCATAACCAATCATACACAGTCTATGAGTCTCATGAATCTCATTTTAAGCATATAATTATTTACTTTGTGTTCTTTTCGTCACCTTTCTGCAAGAATGTGGTGCCTGGCTGGTTTGTTATTGTAGGGAGCACATATTCACAACTTGTGAACAGTAAACAACAGTGAAAAACTGAGCTGATGTTGAGCAATGTTGCAATAAATTAAAAACAGTAAAACCATGTCCAAATCTATAAAATATGCTTTTATATAAATGTCAAATTTTTATCATGTAAAATTATCTAGTAAGATGATATTTTACTAAATACGTATACACACAATCCTTTTTTTCATTTATAAAACATGGGTATTTAGACTGTGCGCAACCCCAAATGTCATAAACTTCTTAAAGGTTAAAGGGTTAAAAGTACTTTCTCATTTAGTATCATATTATGAGAACAATACAATATAATTTTACTATTTTTAGGGAAGCCTTCCTTTTCTTCTGACTCCGGAGCTTGCTTTGAGGATGGTCATGGGAAGTGCAGCAATACCAGAAGGACTGATGCCAAGAGTTCCACCACACCTTCCACCCCCTCAACCACCCATTCCTACTCAACAAGCCCCCCCACCCCCTCCCTCTTCTACTGGACCTCAAGTACTTGTCAAACAGGGAGTCTCTAAGTGTGTGGAATGCAACATAGTCTTCTGTCGTCATGAGAACTACCTTGCCCACAAGAAGCACTATTGTGCAGCAAGACTTGTGGAGGGAGCTGAAGATTCACCTACAGCCAATGTGCAAGGGAGTACAGTTTCAGTTCAAAACTCAGGGGCAGAGCTTGTGGAACATACCACTCCTGAGCCATCATCATCAGCATCTCCTAGGGTGGTACCAACTTCACCATCACTTCAGCAGCAGGCAGCACCACCTTCTGGGATTGCCCCTCCACTTCCTCCAAAGACCTTACTTCAGTTTATCTGTGTTGCTTGTGGGATTAAATTTACAGCCTTTGACAATCTTCAGGCACACCAGATGTACTACTGCCCAAAGAGGGATCAAGTAGCAAGTGTACAAAAAAATCCAATTGCAGATGTACCAAACATGGAAAGAGTGATCAGGAAATGTGCAAAGTGCAAGGTGAGGCGTCATCTTTATGAACTTAATATTATAGAATATTTTTATTTCTATATTCTCCAATTATTTGTTTTAATTACTGTTGTATAATTAACTCTAGGTTAGATGCAGCAGTTAGTACTTTATAGCTTCATCTCTTTTCATTATTTATTAAAGTTATATTATAGTTACAAATTATTTATCTCTGTATTTATTATTATAAAGTAGAAAAATGAGAACAATAATATCCATTAGGTGGTTTGTGTTGAATTTATTCTTTGTCTTCCAATGTGTATTTGTAGATTATCATGATTCTTAAAAAAATAAAATCTACAATTCATAAGTGACCTATTACGAAATATTTTAAATATTCTAGAGCCAAAATATATTTTAACTTGTATGTACTGATATGGTTTTCCTATATGCAAAGCGCACATGAATGAAATACATTGGTATCATTAAATTCAAAGTTTTGGAAGTGTAACATTTCTTTAAGAAATGCTCCGTATATATTTAAGATTGTATGTTATGATCTCATTTTTAACTTGGATTAAGACTGAACATTACATAACATCTTTTCTGTTTTAAAACACATTACAGGAATAATTACGTTGTCAGAATTCTCACCTTTAATCTCAATTTATTTAATCTTTTGTTTTCGTCATTTTCATTTATTATGTGGTATATTTAATTGTTTTTCATTATCATCTTTGCAGACCTCTTTAAGTGAAGAAGCCCTTCTTTCTGGCCGGCATCAATGTCCTGCTACCAATGGTTCATCCCCAGGTTTCCCTACAGTCACGGCTGCTGGAGGATGGAAGTGCCCATGCTGTGATGTCCTTAGCCCAACTGCCATTGCAGCTCAAAGACATGTAGAGACTCATGCGGGTGGCGCTGTTCGCGCCTTTCGCTGCACTATCTGTCGTTACCGTGGCAATACTCTCAGGGGGATGAGGACTCACATACGCGCCCACTTTGAGCAAAGGAACAGAGAAGCTCCTGTAACACCACACTCACCAGAGCTGCAAGAGGAGAATTTTATTGCTTGCATTCTTGAAGATGACTCAGAAGTACCTCCGATGGTACCAGTCAGCATAAGTATCCCAACCTCCATCACCACTTCAAGGTCCACTACTCCTGCTGCAGACTCTGATGATGGTAGGATGGAGACAGGATCTGGGGGAGAAAAGATGCACTACTGTGAGGTGTGTGGATACTCTTCTACCTATAAAGGGAATGTAGTGAGGCATCTGAAACTTGTACATAAGTGCACTCATCCAGGAGGTCCCACTGAGGCTGGAGTCATGGGTCCAGGAATAACGTATGTTTCTGGAAGTGGGAATGCATCTTCTGTGCATTCAGCCCATTCACCTGGAGGAACTCCTTCACCCTCTGGAGATTCAATGGTCAATGGTTATGGTGGTGCAGGTGGTCACAGGACTGAGGATGAAGAAGAGGACATGGAAGTGAGAGCAGAATCATTGGTAAAAGTAGAGATTATGGAGGTAGATGAAGATGAGAGTGAGGATGGGATAGGAAAGAGAGAGGTAAAACTTGAAGGAAGTGAAGCCGAGGAAGAGAGGAAAAGCAATTTAGATAGGGAGGAGGGGAATTCCCATGATTCCTTTAGAGGGGAAAGGGTTTCTCCTAGGATCATAAAGAGAGAGGCAGTGTCTTCATGTGAAGAGGGTAGCATGGGAGGGGACTGCTCTAAGACTGGCTCTCCTTCAGTTGAACCAGAAGTCAAAAAGGAGGCAGAAGAAGTAGAGGAAGAAGAAGAGAGGAAAATGGATGATAGGGAGAGAGTTGATGGGGGAGAAGAAGGGAGAAAGTCAGCAGACCCCCCAC
Organism: Ladona fulva; assembly: GCA_000376725.2. Taxonomy (NCBI): domain Eukaryota; kingdom Metazoa; phylum Arthropoda; class Insecta; order Odonata; family Libellulidae; genus Ladona; species Ladona fulva. The sequence continues at coordinate 495,464 of KZ308643.1, read as the reverse complement.
AATCACAGCAACAGCAACCAGTGATAAAGAAGGCTAAGTACTGCAAGTCTTGTGATATATCCTTCAACTATCTCTCAACATTCATAGCTCATAAGAAGTTTTACTGTTCAAGCCATCACCCTCCAGCACAAGGGACGACAAGCCCAGCTCCAGCTATTTCTAGAGTTGAGAGAGGAAACCATGGTGCTTCTGGTAATGGCAGGGCAGAAGCAGCAACCCCAGTGCAGTGATTACAGGGAGATTTTAAACAGTTCTCTTTGCAGGCTGAATTGTAAAAATATGGAGAGGAATCTTTTAAAGATTGGAACAATTCTCCTTAGTGCAGCATAGACTTGCGAACAATTTTGCTGTCCAAAGGAAGCAAAAGTCATTCTTCAGCTGTCAAAATGATGCAGTGAATCTTTCAGTTTGTTTCAAGGGAAGACTTGACGTTCTGAAACGTCTTCAGCATCTTTCCAGTGCCAATGTTTAAGTGACTATATGAGAATACTGTGTAAACAAGTGATTTTAAATGATAAGTAATCTCTTCCATTCTAATAATTGTGTGTTTTATGTAACTTGACTCAACTCCTCTAGGAGGTAAAACATTTTCATGAGAAGAAGTGATCTTAGCTAATCAAATATGTGGATTCTCATCATGATAGATAGGGAAATTTTATTTCCATTAGATTATTTCTCCTTTATTAACTCAAGCAGAATGGAAAATCTAAATCAGCAACTGTGTATACATTTGTGGGAGACTGTTGAAGAAAATAATTCTGAATATGAAGTATTCTAGCTCTGTACTTTTTCATTTTAATGCTGTATTTCCAAGAGGTTGATTTCATACTGGTTATCTTCATGTGACTGCATTGACTGAATCAATTGCCAAGATCTGCAGCAAAATGACATTCACATTTGGGCAGCCATGAACTATATCATCATTTTAAATGAGCAATGGAGGAGCAACAATGGTAATCTCTCTTTGTAAAGAATTGCAAACTTGCTAAATATTCTATCCTTGCAAGTATAATTCTCAGAATTATCACATAATTTCTTTAATTAAGGTTTTGTCAATTCATGATGGTTTTCCATGAAATCTCACATGATAATTCAATCATGATTAACGATAAAAATCTCATAGATTGCATCTGAAAATTTTCAATATTTTTTATTTCAGTATACTTCTATTTTTATTTCTTTAGCTTATTCCATGATATTGTCTCATGTTTCATTTTCAGTATTCACAATCATTAAAATTGGTACCAAAATATTTTAGGTAGTCTCTTTTGCATGGATTCTGTTTCGTAGATACAGAAAAGTAAGGTGAAGCTGGAATAACTTTCATATTTCATCTGAATTCAAACTCATTCTGGAGTTGTGTGAATCAGAAAATATACAAGAAAAAAATCCCTCTAGTAGCTACTTAATGTGCAATATAGTATACATTGATTAGTTATCATTTGCATCTATCTGCCAGAATCAAATCTTTTTGAATGTTGTTTAGAATTCCATGCAGAACTCTCAAATACAAAAAGTTATTGTCCTGCTTTTAGGACTTTTCATGTTAACAATGGAATTTGATGACCCTATGTAAAATAGATGGGTGATTTGAAAGAAAACAGCATGTAAATGTGCATAGGACAAAACATAGAAATGGATACATTTCAAGTGTTATTCACTTTCCAGTCAAGTCACAGTTTATTAACAAAAAATATTCAAAAATAAAAAATAATGTTTATTTGTATATGATCATGATCTGTTTATAGAGTCTATGTATGCTGAATGTATTGTAATATATGTATGTATTCAGAGAGAGACCAATGTTATATGTGTGATGTTTATTATTAAAAAATAGACATTCTATTGAATATTAGCTAATTTTATTACATGTTCGCAAGATAATCAAAATTCTGTTGTGTTGTTTTTTAATGTCCTGTAGAAATCTTTTATTTCCCTTGTAAGCAAAATACATTTGTTTCATTCTTATAATTTTAGCTCACAGTCTGTGTTCTCTTTCTAGATACATAGTAAAAATATACCATATGTATACATGCATGTTTGTAAACTGTTGGTGCTATGAAAAAATGTCTCAAGCTGAAAATGCTTGAAAGGAATTCAATATTATAATGATAATCCACTTAAACTTATTGTCTTGTTGTGAGCTATGAAGTGAGAAGAACTAAGTGGAGACATCTTTGCTGAGGACAATAAATTATTTATTTGTATTCCAAGTTCAACTGTTTAAGATTTTTTCATATTCATTCCTTGTTGTCCTTATGATATAAGTTGATTATGTAAAGTTTACAGAAAGTGAGAGAATCAAGCCAAATAAATATTAGAATTATTATTATACATCATTTTCACAACCATCAGTGATTTTATATTTTTTCATAGGACTGTGGATGTTTACAAACGGTTCCAAATACATCCTGTTTTTGTTGTAATATGTTTCAAGTAGTAACCTTTCTTTCCAAATTTACTTCAATAATGGCCCTCAAAAATACCTTAAAGCTCTTTTAAACCACTTGAGCATCATTCTCAGTATGATGACTAGGGACTATTTTCAGATTTTTATTATTGATAGTTGAGTTTGGAGTTTAATAATAACTAAACTAGTAATCCTAAATAAAATCAAGGTGCACCAAAGTTTAGCTTGTTTAATCCTTTGTTCAACCATATAATGCAAACATTTTTTTATCTCATTGGTAATTTATCACAGGTTGCGCAAAAAATGCCCATTTTTTACACTTTTTAACAAAGTACTTGCTTTGAAATTTAATATCTCTGTATCTATTCAATTAAAAGAAAATTTTGATTTTTTATAAAAAAGTTTATTCTTGATTATAACTTATGTTAATCACAACTCATAGATTTCAGTCCGTTCCTATTTTCTAGGACCTGAGCAGAAGTTCTGTAAGAAGGAGTCATATTTTTTATATATTATCATATTACTTGCCCTCTTTGCTCATAGATTTCTTGCCAGTCATTCCTCGTCTTATTGAAATGTGAACCTAATAGGACCTTCAACCATTGGAGGTTTACTCTAGGCCCAGTATACAGACACCAATGGAGTCATTCACACGGGATATTTTGAGTGGCTCACTATTCTTGTTAGAATGTTTAGCTTTATTTACTCAAACTTAACATTCTGTGTTATGAATGCCATAACATATTTATGGAAAAGAAAAAATCAAAAGTCGAGTAAATGTCAGGAATTGTGAATTATGTTCTTTTCCTGACACACTTGCAAAAGATTAAAATTTTGTTTTCAAAATCAGAATTTATTATAACTATAATTTGAAGTTTTTTACTCCTAGCCATTCTTCCTTCCCTTCCCAGGGCTAAAACCTTGTCATGTTGGTGACTTGTGTGTTCTGATGGCCTAGACAGCTAATCAGACGGGAAGTTTGTTCCTGGTAGGGTCAACCATGCCATTAGGTAAGGGCCAAACGAAAACTCCATGCAGCATCAGTACCCCAGTGGGGCAGCCTTTACAAGATGGTGTCACAATAAAAATGTTGATGAAGGTTAGGGGAGTCCACTCAACCCATGAAAATGGTGTGCCAATATATTAATATTGTTAATGATGTACACAGGACTCAGTGAGTGTCTTTCCTGGCATAGTCCAGTTGTACTTGCCCACAAATGATTATAACGAGGACAAATTAGACCTAGTTTATGAGTAAATGGAAGAAGTTATATGAAGGGTTAAAGACAGTAAAAACCTAATTGTAATGGGGGATTTGGAATGCGGTAGTTGGGCAAGGCAAAGGTGGGGAAGAAATGGGATGTTTAAAACTTGGAAATAGGAATGACAGGAGACGGAAATTAATAGAATTTTGCAAGAGGAAAATCTCTGTATCACAAATACACTTCATCGGCGCCGTATCAGGCGGAGATACGTATGGAAAAATCCTGGGGATATGGATAGGTATAGCTAATTCATGTTAGGAAGGCACTTGGCGTCCCGAGAGGGGGGAAAAAAGTGGAGGAGATATGGAGGAATAAGGAGCCTTTTGAGGGATAATTCCTGCTATGCGTGATGTTTTTTCCTGCTCAGGAAGTGCTGCCTCCCCTTTTTTCTGACTTGGACTAGGCCCATCTGCGCAGTAGGCTACTAAGTGAGTGCCTTCCTAACGCGAATTAGGTAAACCAAAGTGATTACATTTTGTATGGAAAAGGTTAGGAAATAGTGTTGAAAACTCACGAAGTTATCCTGGTGCTAATGTGGATAGTGAAAATTATTTTTTGGAAATGGAGCCTAGAAGCCCTTAGGAATGGAAAAACTAGTGAGTTTCCAGAGGTATCTCTGTATAGCGAAGTGGGTAACGCGTTCGACTTCGGTGAAAGCAGTTCCGGGTTCGATTACCTGTCGCGGCTCACGTGCGAAATCACCTTAGCTGTCGCAGCACTTTTAAAAATTACTACTACTAACAGTTTCAAGTCTGTTAAGTAGTAAAGTCTGTGGTCTCGACAGTCAGCGATAGTTACCAAAGGATTATTGGAAAGGTCTAGCAAAACAAAATTAAGGAACCATGGGTAACGGCAGAAATGATGAATAAAATGAAGGAAAGAAGGAAATAGAGAAAGGGTCAACGCTGAGCATGTATGTAGAATGCACAGGGCACTCAAGGACGAACTAAGAAGGGAAACAAATCGGACAAGGGAACAGTGGTGGAAGGTGATACGTCGAAATGGAAAATTCGGATGAATGCGTCGACCTGTTGTATATAAAGGAGAAAATTTCACTGGGAACAAAAGAAGTAATAGAATAGCCACTGCAAAAGATAACAGTGGAAATATCTTACAGGATCCAGCAGCTATCATACAGGGAAGGTTAAAAGAATATGCTGAGAAACTATATGGGAAAGACATGAAGCCACCCAACAATGTTAGAAGTGAGTAAGGTTGAAAAAGATTATGTTGGATTTGGGATATTAGACTGTGAAATTGATGGGGCTCTGATGGTATGAAAGAGAATAAAGCAATGGGTTTTTCTGAAAGATTTCTGTTGAGTACCTACCTTAAAAATTGTGGAAAGGGTAAGAAATCTTTCTATGATTTATGTAGAAGGGGATTTTACTAAGACGATCCTGATTCCACTACAGAAAAAGAATTATGCTACAGAGTGTCGGGATTATCGTACAATAAGTTTAATATCTCACGCAGCAAAAGTTATTTTAATGGTTTTGAATAGAAGTTTTGGAAGAAAAATTAAGGGGCGAATCGGAAAAGAGCAGTTTGGTTTCCAGTGGAGAAAAGGAACGAGGGATGTAATTGGTGTAATGAGAGTACTTGTAGAACGAAGTACGGAATTTAAAAGGGATGTGTTTGGAGGTTTTGTCGATTTTTAAAAAGCTATTGATAGAGTTCAATGGCCAAAACTAGGAATTTTAAAGAAAATACTGTTGTGCTGGAAAGATAGCCTTTTGCTGCAAAATTTGTACTTAAACAGCACGAGATAGAATAGCTGATGGGGAATCAGAATAGGCAGAGCTGGGGAGAGTGGTAAGAAGGAAAAATAGAGTACGGTTGTAAGTATAGAGATTTGAAACGGTCCGCTAAGCCGACGATCCTGGACTGCGTTGATACTAATTCAAGGAAACGAAAGATCGCCTGGAAAAACTTACTTGAAAATGCACAGTACGTATTTCTACAGCCATCATATTCATCAGTAGTAGAAAACGCCGCGTAAGTTCAAAGTACGAGCAAAGCGGGCCGAATCGAAAATGTTTTTATTTCGTGTCTTAGATTATATAATGCTTCGTACAAAACGTAATAACAGCAGTAGGTTTTATTTGTACGTATAATAGTAATAATATAAAAATAGAACTGGAATCCTCGAAATAGCACTAGGTATGAATACTTACGTCACCCAATGAGGCTGTTCTGATTATAACGTTTAATTTTTTCGCGGGCAACATGAAAACCTTTAGCTTCGCAGAATTTTACTTCAATCAGTATTGCGAATCGAAAGTGTTGAATGCTAATACTATAATCGATACTAATTTTATGCACATATATATTTCCTAACTCTGATTATACAAATATCCATTTAGCAGTCCCTGCAAAAAATCACCTGAAACGCTCAATTCATGTATATTATTATATTTCATTTATGAAAGTCTGCTGCGGAAATATGTCTTCATACTTAAAGGTTTTTAACTCTCTCTTCTGGAGAGGTGATAAACTATATCTTTGCGAGTGGTATTAAATTCCGCATAAATAAATTCCCTGCAATTCTCGTAGTTATAAATAGTGTGGAGCGAGCAACTTTGCTGATGAAGAATAGTCCGTGGCGAGCAATTGTTCCCCGCGAGGAATTGTCCGCACACGGTAAAATGGAGAGGATAAGTTGGGTTACTAGAAAAACTAACACAGAGGTACTAGAGATGGTTTGAGAAGAGAGGGTTTTAATTGAAGTAGTTAAAGGTCGATAGAGGAAATGGGTGGGCAAAATATTGAGAGGAGAGGGATTGCTAAAGATGTTATTGAGGGAAGAATACAAGAGAAAAACCAGAGGGGAAGACAGAGATAAAACTTGTCAAATGACATTTAGGGTGGGGTGGGTTACTCGGAGGTGAAGGAAATGGTGATGAGTGGGGAATAATAGGGCACATGAGACTACCGAAAGGTAAAAAAATTATGATGATGACAAAAAAACCAAGATAGCCTTAGCTATCCTAAACGCATTGATGATTTTAGCATTGCATGCTACTTAACTTTACTAAGGCCAATAAATGTTAACAGTATTAGTGCTAAAGAGATACCTCAAGGATCACCTAATCACATTTATATTCAAAATAATAATTGATTGCTTCAGGATGATTTAATTTTCCTACTACAAATTTACTCGAAATATGCAATATCGCTGCGGAATACTCACGTAGAGACAACTTCCATAAATGAATCCTCACTCTACGTAAAAGAAACAAACAAATCAAACGCATAATTCGCGGAGCGGGACAATAAAAATACAAACACGAACAGAAGAACTGAGTCTTCTGTAAGGGGGAAATTATTTACCTCTCTCCTTCTGAAGAAAATATAAAAAATGAATCAACTAGTATTTTAAAAAGCCATCTAGGTAATAGAGACATTCTTAAATCTCAAGGTTCTCGAAGTTAAGAAGAGGGTAGAAAAACTCTCCTAGGGAGCGAGTCATACCTTTGCCATACGCGCGTTCCTTGCGAGAACCATCACGGGATAAGCGAGAGGATGCCTCTCATTTTAGGTAAAATGCGGAGCGGAATCTCTCTGGGGTGTTCGTCGCATGAGAAGATACGGAGGGAATGAGAGAAAGCGAGAGTAAGGGGAGGAAGAAGACACTTGGAATAATCGCAGAGTTAGTGGGGAGAGTGGGACGCAGAATGAAGATTCCCCAGGTGAGGAAAATAGAAACCTTAACATGACTGTCGTGAAGCTCGAGTGAGATATAATAGCTTTCCTTTCCTCCCGAAATAAATTGCGTAGAATACGAATGAGGAGAGAAAAGATTCAGAGAGAAATTTCGCTTTACATTTTTAAGTTTTCTTTTTAGGAGTAAAATTATTTATTTCCTAATAATGCGTGCATTAAGTGTTGTTTGTGAACAAAAGGTTGGTAGGTCATTAACATCAAGAACGGTAAGTAGCATTCATTAATGCCAAATGACATCGCAAAGTTTAATTTAACGGCAACGGTTAAAAAAAGGGACTTTGAGATGGGGATGGTAAAACACGAAATTTGGGGGTGAATACATTGGTAGCATCAAATCCATTTCCACTGATAATGTGATGACTAAGAATTAGATTTAGTAGCACAAATTTCAAGAACTATCGTTCGATTCTTATCAGAGTCGAATTCAGTTTCAGTCGAACCGACGCAACAAGAATAGATCAGACAATAGTTCAACAAATAGGAAGTTTTGTAGAAGTAGCAGCATTAAAAAGTGCTTCGGTGGATCATTTCTCACATTTGAGCCCCCTACGGAAATCAAACTCAGGAACCCGTTCACCACTTGTCTATCCGAGACCCCGAATAATTAGTTTCTAACGCTTCACCAAAGGGTCGTTTTTTTAAGAAAAGGCAATCAAAGTAACTGATTAATACATTCCATATCAACTTTATAGCTAGTTCACAACGTAACTCAATACCAATGACATAAATATTCATCCCAAAGTACATTTCTGTTCTTTATGAAAAATTATACATGATATAGAATTTATCACTTGGTTTCATTTCAAAAATATTAATCTTTTCCTTGATTTCATAAAAGATGACAAGAAACCTGGCCCAGATAGGAGAGTAGTAATAATCGAAGTTTTTATCTAAATATATCCTTTCCAAGAAACATAAATCTTACGCCAGAAAGTGTTTTCATAGAACGTTCTTCTACGAAGATTGTTCCCGGAAAATATGACTCGAAGAAGTCAATATTTCTTTAAGATCAAAAACATGTTTCAATCTTTGTTCATCCTCCTTCGGAAATAACGGTATCGCTTACTGGGAAATTCTACCAGGAAGTCTAACACGAAGTAAAATCGACTTAGACTTGGATTTGTCGAATTTTCACAATCTTTGGAAATATTTTCTGTATAAGTTTATGCATGAAAATGCGTTGTAAATAGAAACATGCTGATTGATTACGAACGAAAAAAATACTTGAACGAGCAACAAGTACGGCAGCCCAATGAATGAAGATCTCCAGTTATAATAGTTAACAAAGCAATTGAATAAATTAAGCGATTGAGGAAAAAAGTGGTATCATTTGCCATAGGTTAATTAGAATAATTGAAATTCGAAGGAAATGTTAAATTCTACAGGTCTAAAGAGTTACGAAGAGGAAAGAATTTTTTACCAGATAATTTTATGAATATATAATGTTACGCATTTAAAAAATGTTTATTACCTATATTTGACTAGTAATACTATAAATCCATGAAATACAACTTAATTTGTACTGTCCATGTCGCTGTAGCTAATTACGAAAAAGCAACGATTTTTGTTGATTTCTCTAATTATAGAGGTACGATTTTTGTTGATTTCTCTAATTATAGAGGTATATCTAAGGAAACTACTTCGTTCGTAAAAACTACCGATACGAAAGCCCGTACGAAAAATTGCAATAAAATATAATCGCTGAATTCAAGTAGTTCAAGCAATTTTTCCTTTTAAACCTTTTTCGTGATAATTCCTATTAAATTTAAGATGAAACCATTACAAACATCTTTAAAACAAGAAATCGAGATCTATAAAAATAACTTCATGCCCGCACATTCTCCACAGAAGCGAGACTCCAAGTTGTTCATTCTTCAATGAGAGACAAAAGCGTTTCGAATTTTGTAATTACTCAACTAGTTGAATCACTCCATCGAAATTGTCAGACAAATGCGTTCAACGATCTCTCGAGAATAATATTCACTCGTTATGAAACACAGAAAACAACTTGAGAATACCTCATAGAGAGATACCTTAAAACTTCGACGCCCAACTGTTAATCAAACACGTAGTAGTTATCCTCAGAGCAACTTTATTCCCTCTCCCTTCTCCTCCGCCCTTTCTTCCCAAAAGGAACATTTTTTTCGGAAGAGGGATTAAGACGAGAGCTTCAGGGCATTGAGGATGGAGAAGGAGAGATTGAGAGGGAAGAGATAGGGCGAGGAAAGCAAGAGAGAAAGAAAACAGATGGAAGTCCACTGGTAGAAGTTCGCGAGAGTCAGCAAGTTGGAACTACACGAGGGTCTGAAGGTACTGTAATGGATTCGTTATATAGAGAGTTCGTAGGGGATAGGGGGGGAGAAAAGGAGAGACGACAGAAAGGCGTGGGAAGGTACGTAATGCAGTGCAAAATAAAATAGGACCGTAAAAGAGAAGATGGAAATAAAAAAGGAACAAAGGGAAATTATGGGCATATACATTGCAATATAGTAGCAACGATGCATACAGAGAAAATGTAAAACGTGGACTTCACATGTTATTGAAACAGAAAATAACTATTGAAAATTAACATTTACATACGAATCGTTATGGCTATGGTCAAGAAGTCCAAATTACGGATTTCGATACTTTTTTCTTATCTAAAATATTTCAAAATTTCAAACTACCTGAATCCTTTTTTTTTATATAGAATTGGTTGAAAACTAGCAAATCGGTAGCGGATTCCAGACGATCGAGGAAAATGATATCGATAGAATGATCGAGAAGAGTGATATCGACAATTTTCTACGAATTAACCAAGCTAAAGATCCACAAAAGTAACCCCGTGGCTTTCAGAATAAAGATAAAGAAACGATAGACCCATTCAAGTTTACTCAGTTATACTCACTCGTGAAGCTATATCGAAGAAATACAAAAAATCTCTAACCTGAAAGGAGAGAAAATTGAAATTAGCAAGCTTATAATAACGTAAATGAAATAAAAATACAAAATAACAATAATAATATCAGTGTTAGAGCTGAAAAAAAGAGCTTTTATAAAATGAGTTATTTTTAGACAATTAAATAACTCAGAGGAATACGATAAAGGGATAAAATAATTTACCAATTCGGCCTCGACTTTGCGGTATTCGACCGTTTAGGTCACCATCAGTTGATGATGATCTTAAGGGTCGAAATCATGGTCGTATAGTATGTACAATTATTGTGGTATCGGTAGAAGTGTTCTTTTCCCTATTCCTTATAAGGGTATATAAAACGCTAAGGGTGATAGTCAAAAGAGCGCTGGAATACATAAAAAATCATGACTTCCGAATTTCCCAGCCATATCGAACTTTTTTCATCAAATAAAATCAAGTTATCATCCTTTAAGGAGCGAAATGTCGCTCTAGTCAGAACAAATACGAATTAACAGGATGGAGACAATCATTCAACGAAGTATTTGTACGTACGAAAGGGAAAAAGTGAAGGCAGCAGTTAAAAGTTTTGGAGAGCGAATTCACGTTCACTTGCTAAGTGTTTAAGTATCAAATTTTGCTCTTCAAGATGAAATGGGATAATGTTCAATATTGGTCAATATTGGCAAAAAAAAAAAAAAGCCAAAAGAATGAGAATATCTATATAACTTCCTTTTATAATGATATTTGTAATAAAGGTTTTAATTAAAAGTTCCTTTTGACTAAATTAAAAGAAAAGGAAATCCTACCCTACATCAAATACTATGAATACTGTTGAACTAAAGAAAACGACATGAAGTTGGAGTGATAATCGTTATTTCCGCGAATCCGGAGCAGACGTGACTCCCAGTTTCGCAATATATTTCAACTGACAACATTAATCATAACCTTTAAGGCAGAGTCACGAGTAAGAGTCAAGCGCATCGCCATTTACCGAAATGGAAACGATTAAACCCCGACGCATCAGCCGGGAGAAGATATCATTTCCCGTCCACTTGGTGGCCATTAGTCAGAATGCATTACTTTGCGAACGTATCCATTCAGGGCTACATTGATTAAAACACTGACTTTGCACAGGGACTGTCTCGCCCTCGCTGCAATTATGTAAATGTGACGAATTCCGCAAGAGGAATGGATATATATGTCGTACTAAGAGAACTAGGACTGATAATGGGGCTTTTAGCAGGAGAAGTATGGCACGCGGCTGGGAATCGCAAAAGAGCAGCTCGCGGACCTCCAACGTTTAAATGGTACACTGGGTGTAAATTCGAGTGAGGCGAGATAACTGATCCACGGAAGTTGTAACGTTTGAAAAGAAATGTGTTCTTCTTCTAAAAGATTTTAAAATCTAAAACAATCTCAATAAACCCTCTCTTTTAGCGATAAAAGATGATGAGAAATCGGCAGAGTGTTCCAGACGATGGAGGAAAGTAAATCAATAATTTCCTTAATCTATAAATTATATAGATTAAAGGCTAGTTGGGATCTCATCCCCTCTATCATTACCTACGAAGAGCTAAGAGAGGAAAAAGAGGAATACTAGGCAAGATGAGGAGTGAGGTAGTTTGCATTTGCTTTTCTCACTAAGCCAGAATTGTATAAGTAGAACAAGTCCAAGTAAAATAATATAACTCTACGAGTAAACACTTTCCACGGCATTCCAGAAAGTAGAGAAACCTTGATGTCATTATTCAGTATCACTCATCTCTCAGTAGCTTTCATATTATCGGCCCCATGCAAAAACGAGACAAAAGTAAATGAAACCCGTTTTCCACTATACGCAATGGGAGGACAAATCAAACACATTTAATTCACCGAGATATGGTAGCAGGACCAGTTTCTCAAGTATAATTTATTAATATTATTTTCTTTACCTTAGTTAAGTTTCTCTACCATCAAATTGAAATATCTAGAATCAGCTTTAAAATGTCACAATTTAAATAACATACTTTGTTCCGTTGAAAGGATGACAATCAAACGCAGAATAGAAATACGAGATAATGAGATGAGAGATCGTAATTGACATGAAATCTTTTAAAAACATCACTACAGTATAACATAACAATGACACTCAATTTCAATGAATACCATGAAGTTCTCAGCTAAACAAGAGGAAAGTACGTATGTTATGAAAAACACATTACAAGTTCCTTTCGTTCACAAAATCTCCCTGATTGGAAGGGCGGAAAAACGCTCCTTTGAGTACTTTTCTACGTATCTCAAGTCCGCTTTTCCAAGCAAAACAGAAACAAATCTCTCTTTCTCACCCACTCACAGCCGAAATAAAATAAAAACAAACAAACTCATAAGTTTATCCATTTACATCGGCCCAGGGTCCGTGAAACCCCTTCAACCATACTCTATGAACCGATTTCCACTGAACCTGCTTCGAAAAGGGATTATGAAGAGGCAAGCGAGGTTTCTCCATTTAGTTCCCCTCCAATGCGCCTCGGATCCCCGCTTACATATACGCCATACGGTCGCGAATAACCGCAGGCGAGGCGGCCTCGGAGAGATCTCAGAAGAGCGCGTCGACGCCTTCTCCAGTGGCACTAAGGAGTGGAAGGGATCTTTCGTACATGAAAGGGAAGTAATTGACGATCGCTGGAGGGGGGAAAGAGGGATGAGAATGGAGATTTTCCCGAATGGGAGGAGGAAGGACAATTTGCTAACTGAAAGGAATTTCCAGCGTGCACGACAAGGAGCGACACCTCAGAAGTAAGTCTTTTGCCATTAAGATGTCGAAACGTGGCGACGATGGAACTACACAGATGAATGATGGGGAAGGCGGGAGGACGTGGAAGGAGACGAGTTTCATAAAAGAGCAGCAGATGAAAGCGCCTTCCGGGGCAGGCGACCGTTTTACCAACTCTCCTCCGAGCGCCGTCCCATTATTTACGCCGTTACGTAGGATCAACAAGTACAGTGCAGGATTGGGAAAAATATTATTAATGGCTGGGTAAACGAAATTGAACAAACGGATAGGTGTTTAATAACAATCATACGGACTAAGAGGAAAGACGTTGCTGAAAGACTGCGTTCGATAAAACTGCATTCTGATTTAAACGAGTTGACAATTACCAATGGTCAAAGCTACTCATGCCGCAGTAATCTCCATTGGAAAAATCCCTTTTCCCCTTGGAAAAATTTAGCGTGACCAGTACCGGCTTCAGGTAGGTAGCCGCCCTGATGAAACATTTACTCGCTCTTATTTCTTGACTTAATACGTTCACGGCGGATACCTCCATTTCCAATGCATTTATCACTCTAACGGTGGAGTGATACGCAGAGAACATGTTCATTCGATACTCGCATTTTAACAACACAGGCGTCATTATTAAGTACGTAAAACGAAGTAACCACTATAAATTTCAATATTATTTTCAGTTATATTGACAAACTAGGTTCAGTTATTGTTACGACTATAGTTTCGCTAATATGGTGCAACAGCCATGAGACTCGCTTCATTTAATCGGCCACAACAGCAGCATTGTTTATGGATACCTTTAATGATATGATAATTGCAATTTTCTTGCTAATCTTCATTCGTATACACAAAGAACTGCATACATACTTTCAATGTATCTATCAGGAAACATGTATACCGCTTTACGACGCCTCATTTATTTCTCCGCAATGAGGCAGTTACCTCATGATTTGGGTTCGCAATCGAGGCATTTAGTTCAGTGTTCCGCGAATTATGGGTTATTACATGAGAGTNAGAAAAAGATTTTTCAATTGCAAGTTTTTTTTCTATACTTCATAAAAGAGAATATTTAAACAGGGAACCTGTAACTCTTTAGTGACCTAAACACCTTGTTGAGGTGGCAAACAAGGAAAGGAGGCAGCCCTGTCTAGGTTTGTTCCTTAAAAATGCTTCTGAATACAGTTTTATGATATTCTGGCATTTTCAGTAGCACATTATGCATGGTGAGGTAATAAAAAATTATAATAGTTATAGTTGGTTTTTAAGACATTTCTAAATTATGAGAAAAGATATCCCATAATTTTTTATGGAATGAATGAGACTTGGATTGACTTGAATGAGATTCCTCTCATAAAGTACATAGAAAGATCATCTGGTAATTTTGAAGATTACAAAACAATGAAGAATTCTAAGAAAGGAATAGGGTCTGATAAAGATTTAATAATGGATATCTTCAGATATAAAATTCTGTCACAGTGCATGCAAGAGCTTTGAATTAATTTATCCTTGAAGGTTCTTCTTCAGATACTGGGTAAGAGTTTTAGACAAAGATTTTTGATGTTAATGCATTATGAATACTAGTCTGATGAAGTGCCTTTAGCCAGAAACCATTTGCTAAATTTGAATACAAATGACTTGAAATAACTTAGAATAGTATTTACTTGACTACATTGTTGTTAATATTATATCTACCATTGCCTAAAGCTGAAGTCTATTATTAAATAGTACTGAAAAAATCTTTGTTATTCTATCAGTCCTCAGTAATTAAACCATCATTGTTGTAGATAATGAGTAATTAATGTTACTATAAAAAAGAAGATAAAATTTCTCAATACAATGTAAATAAAGTTAATAATTTATGTTATATTATGTGTAAAATATATAAATAAAAGGTACAAACAAGAGTATGGAATAAATTAAAAATTTCATTCTTATTTAATGACAAAGAAAGTATTTTATTTAATAATTATTATAACTTTGACACTTTCTTTCATTCTTGCATTACTCCACAGAATCTTTGTTTATGATTCATGAAATATTTAATTCTTTGATGCTATGACTTGAAAGTCCAAATTTTATCTCTCTTTGATGTCTTTACTAGTTACTAAAGATATATACATATTTAAGAAATAATAAAATAATATCAAAAGTGAATTTAATATTTCAACAACATAAGACCATATTTTCAGTTCCTGCATGATGTATCTAATTTACTCATTAGGTTACAGCACCATCTTTTTGAGAAAAAATTCAAATTCTTCTAAATAAATTATCAACTGCAAAGATATGACCAGTGGTTAAATGTCATAAATGAGTTAATCATTTGCAGTAATTTAAAAACAGGGTATAATCATAACTGAAGAAGCTGTGACAGTTCAATGTTCAGTGATTCAATCCCAAACAGTTATACTTGTTTATCAAACAATACTTCAGCTTCAAAACTTTCAGGATTAATGGAAAATTTTCATAAATAATTCATGATTTAGTCTTGCAAATGAGTTGTCTCTTATGAATAGTATTTACTCATAGACTCCATTGGATGTAATATTTAATTGACTGCTCTTATAGTCCTTGATGCAGATGCTTGAGACAAAAATGCTTTATGCATATCAGGGATTTCTTTGTATACTGATCAGGTAATTTTGTTTCACAATTATAATTGCAACTGATAATTTGTTAATTATCAATACTTATAGCATTAACTTGTAATAAACTGTGATTAATTTTGTTATTTCTCTTACCAAAGAATTAATAGTTTTCATCCACTTTCGAATAATTTTACTTAGCTGCCTGTATTATTTTAGTTTCTAGAGTTTACTTATTTTCCATGGTTGTAGAGTATAAAATCTTCAAATTAAATTGAGAATAAGGAGTGATAGTAATAATATTAGTATTAACTTTAAGAATTCTTTTTACTTTTTCAAGAAATTTCAATTAAGTTTTAAAAAAAGTTTTCTCCTTGAGTAATTTGGAGAAACACCAAATCCTACCAAGAATCTAATATAGTAATGAAGGGTAGGTTTGCCTTTTGTAAATATTGTATCTAAATATTTTTATCAGTATTTTTATTGTATATTGTAAAAGAAAATCTTCAAGGAATAAATATGAATCTAACTTACTCTTGGTCTGAAGATAAAATTCAAATGAAATCTGCTCAAAAAGACTTATACAATCTAATGATGATACTTTAGTTTTCTTCGGGGTTATTTATAGTAAAATCTGAAACAAATTTTAAATACAGTAACACAAAGAATGATTAAGTTCTTAATACAAAGAATTTAAGCAATAACATGGAAATAATTATTTGTAAAATGAATATTATTCCACCTCTATTTACAAAAACATCTAACAATTGCATTCTGGAGATTCCATATGTATCAAGTGCTTCTGCACATGGAAAAAATACCAGCTTTTTTATGTATACAGGTCTTCTATACCAGTTAAGATGGTTGCAAAGGAGTGACTTTTTTAAACTTTTTCCTTCTTGGTCTTATCTTTTCTTCCCCAGATGAAAGAATTGAGTCTTCTCATCCATTTCTTCATCCATATAGAAAGCACAAAAGGAAAAATATAAAACATTTTGTATATATTCTTGGCAAATACTTGTTATTAGAGGTATTTACCCATGGTGGCAAAATTTACCCATGGTGGGTTCCATGCTTTTGAATGATAACATCTGCTGTCAAACTACCTTCTCATGAATCTACCTTCATGAATTTCATCCATTAAATAGTCATGAGGGTGCAAGGCATTGCATGCAGTTAAGAGAACAAATTGTGCAGAAAGATTCTTAACATTTTGTTGTTTTAATACAGAAACTCAACCAAAATGGAATGAACAATAATGCAAAAATACCTATAGTATAAAATAATGTCACATTTTAGTTTTATCTTTACTTTGCCAGAGTTATAATTTCTTTCACAAAAATAGTCTTGTCCTTGAGTTAAGGAAAAAGAAAGATTTTCCAAGATGGGTGATATATTTATTTTCATAAATATCAAGTAACTCATAAAGTGAAAATTAAATTTAAATTGCACATAATGAAATAGCTGAATCACTTTCTACATTCCAAGGTCCACTGAATTACAGGGAAATTTATGGAAGCAAAGCTTTCAAATTGCAGAAGATCAAAGTTAGCCATATTTAAAGAAATTTAAAATAAGCAGAAATACTCAGGCATTATTGGCATTATTACTTGATGCTTATGGCAATGTCAAATGACCATTATTTTCTACATGTATTTGCATCAGCACATGCATGTATAACAGTATCCTGTGAGGCAGTGCTTCCTAACCTTTTTCCTTCATGGCAGACTTATATATAAATTCAAACTTCTCTACCAAAAAACTGAATTTTGTTGTGTTAAAGTGAGTCCATATTTGGTGAAAAGGAAACACAAAATATAAAATGAACAATTATATCAGTTATGTGCTCCAGAAAATTATAAACCCATCAACATTTAGAGCAATTATGTGATCATATAGGATATGGCAGATTTTTCTAGGGTTATGGGTCAATCCAAATATATTACAGAACTTATATTTGGACTCAATTATAATTTTACAGCTTCTACTATAATATTACTGTAGTATTACATTTAAAGTGAAAAGGATTTAAAAATAAAACATTTCCTGCTTAACAGGTTTAAAAATGAAAAACCCATAAAATTACATCACATATGACAAAATTAGATATTGTATGATATGTAATATTTCATTTAGGCTATTTTCCATTCTAATAGACATAACACCATTCACTTAACAGCCAATGTCATCAAGAAGATTCAACTCATAATTTATATNGATCCTTATTCCACTACAGAAAAATGACATTGATAGAGAGTCTCGGGATTATTTTATAGTCAGTTTAATATCTCACGCAGCAAAAGTTATTTTAAGGGTTTTAATTAAGGGGAAATTTGGAAAAGACCAGTTCGGTTTTCAGAGAGGGAAAGGAACGAGATATACAATGAGTATACTTGTAGAAGCCTGGATTTTAAGGAAGATGGATGTGTAGGTATGTTTTTTCGATTTCGAAAAGTCTTTTGATAGAGTCCCATGTCCAAAACAGCTTCATAAACAATAGGTAATAAAGAGTTATCATATCGGGGAGGAACCATGTTTTCAGTAGGTTTATTTATTTTTTATCTGATTTTTACCAAAGCTCGACTTTCGAAGAGTTTGACTACCGTGAAACGGTAATTTGAATCACATACTGCCGGAAACACAATAAAGGAACATTCATTGTAGTTTTAGACAATGCATCCAATTCCTTTAGGCTGTGTAATACATTTTCCATCTATAGCGCCAATACTGTTTAAAAATGTTGCTTCTGTAAAAATCACCGACTATTTTATGGAGCTTTCAACATTATAGTGATTCAATATTTCGGTGCAGACCTCTTATTATGCCTTAAATAGCTGACACAGCCAGTCTGAAGTTGCACTGAAGATTCGTCATATATCATCCAAAAGACAAATATCTAGTCAATAATAAGTAAACATTAGATTAAAAAGCCAATGCGTAGCGTATAGAGGGGGTTAAATGAACAATTTTTCATTAATATATTAGAGTTAATTTCCAAGCTCAAAATATTTGTGTATGTATATATTTTGTTCCCCACAATCGTCAGTGCATCAAGACCAACCGAGTGTATTATTGCAGAAATTAGCTACACAAATATTACACCATTTACAGGAGTTAATTTCCAAGCTCAATGGTGCTCCTGATAGAGATTCTCATATGAAACGAAAGCAGCCGCAATTAAGATTAAATGCACAATTCTGGGAATGATGTTAAAAAATGGAAAATAATTAGGCTGGTATATGTCAGGGACAAAATTTGACACTTCATGAGGCTTAGCTGAAGGCCGACAGCCGAAATATGTTTGTACTGACATTATAATTCTTGAACCCAATTTTATATCGTTATACTTTACGTATTATCACTCTAACCAATAATATTCACGCATGCTGTCTTACGAACCCATCAACCGTGTTCTTTTTCAACATCAAAGTTCTACTATTATGCCCTTGAACTAGTCAATGAATGACACTGTCTTTCGCCTATTTTTTATTTAATGATAAAAACAGTCCCGCAATAGATACAGTCTCTTCCGTTTCTATTTCGGTAACTAAGCGCAGGAATTAGCGTGGATCTGCGTCGGCTCACAGAGCTGGATACCCAGCAGGAAGTGTCAGAGAATCGGTTCTCGGTAGCCGGATCATAACCTCCCGCGTAGGCAGATACCTCGTAGTTTACATTAATCCCGTAAAATGACAGTACAATGCAGACAGACTTCGTTACCTCTAGCGGCAAGAGGTTAAAACACTTCGACGTGAAGAAAATTGAGGGGGAATTTTCAAATTTTTGTTATTTTTATCTACAGAGAATCTCCCACTGGAATATTTAACACAGAAAAACTCACAGTACAACGTGCGTTGACCCGACCACATGTTTTAATTCTTTGAAATATTTTTATAGTTTCCACGAAATATATCCACTCTGGACTGAATGTCTCTTCCTCGTCGCCCACGCAAAAACGTCATGATACCCACAAAACACCGCAAGCTACATCACCGTAGCTTTCTAACGCTCTGAGTAATACTTCAGCAGGATCGCGTTGTGGTAAATCCTACAGTTTCAGAAGTTTTTGTAAGACTTACTTGTTCGGTCCTAGCCAAACTGCTTGGTTTGGGGTGGTGGGGGGGGGGGATGCGGTCGTCCTCATTGCCCCCCTATGGATTCGTCAATGATTCATAGCAGGTACAGGTATACCTAACTGATACATAATTTTGATGTGAAATTGAATGATACAGTTATGCTTTTATGACGAATTTTGATATATAATTTTAACGTTAGAATCGAACGTAAAAGGTGGCTTCAAAATTTGTGATTTTATGGACGAATTAATTCTGTTCTCCGGGAACTCCGACGCGTGATGATGTGCAGATCTTTTTCACATATAGAGGGAGCTCTTGCAGGCAAAATGGCATTCGTCCATTCGTTGCATTGTGGGTATTCCTCGAGGAAGAGGTTTGCACGAGTCAACGGTTGTACCTCACGTTCGCCGTGAAGTCAAGTAAATGATCCAAACCGGAATTTCGGAAATCATATAAAAGCAATGGAGGACGGAGATTCTTACGTACGTAAGTATTTTAACTGAGAATTTACAACCTGTTTTAATTAATTTAGGGAGATTATTCAAACGTGGTCGACAAGGCTGTTGGAAAGTCTTCAAACTTTATCAGGCAGAACACAAAATACCGATGTCTAATCGGAGTGGTTGATCCCGAAATGATTAATAGTTTTATTTTGAGTGAAATGCAACTGTAAGAGTAAGCAGAGTGGAAAAATTACGGTTTAATGCATTCCAACCATTCATGAATTACTAAAGAATACGGATGAATTTTGTTAAGATCCATTGAAGTTTAAGCCTGTGAAATTAATTTTTCGTGGCTAGTGGCATTTTATTCTCTCCCTCAGCATGCGATAACTTATTTAGTGATTCTGTTACATTTTTTTCCAGGTAATACCTGAATGAGGTTTGTGCCATTTGACTTAACGGTCGTCATATGGTACTTCCTATTCTTTTGAAGGCCAAAATGGACTCATCGTCTCGCTACAACTGTGTGGGTTCGACTTCGTTCATTCAGGTCTAATAAAAAGCCCGATATATCGGTCCGTTGTAAGCCAAACCCTCGCGGAAAATTGCCCTGAAGAGCGGAGAAGACAGCTGGCGATGGATGCAGTACGGAGGAACCCAACAAACCCAACGAAGAGGTATATACACTCAACGGATGGAATTACTTTTCATCATCTTACGCTGTAGGACGTCAATGTATTGAGATACGTCTTAGTTATGACTGAAATTAAGTTCACATATTATTTAATTATGTATTTATTCTGCAATGGTTTTTAACGTAGACCCAATCAGTGGTTGATATTCAAGGGAGAGGTAGGCCGAAAATAAGCTGGTTTACATGAATGAACGAGATGCTGATAAGATGTGGTTAAAATAATAAAAAGGAAACCAAGGAAAAGTTATCTGGAAGGATATATCTTGGGGGTAAGGGAGGTTTTGATTAAAAACTCTTTTCCCTGAAACGATACTTAGCAACACAGTAATCAGGTTGAACTGGTATACGCCCCCCTGCCACATGTCCGCAGATGGCTGTCAGATTTTGTTTTTAGTTTGTTGACTTAACTCTTCCTCTTTCATTGATCTTATGGTTGTCCTCAAGCTGAAAACCTTTCAGTTGTTTCAGGTTTATTATTTTCTAGATTAGTCCATGATTTATCCCGTATTCTTCACTTAGTACAGTTGAAATATATCAGACTTAGAAATAACTGCATGCCAAAGCAGTTTCACAAAGTTGCATCTCTTATTTTGACTGGCTTTGATCATGACTTGCTCTGTTTTATATCAACCTTGGTCGCTTCAATTTTGCAAAAAGCTTTAATACTTTTCAAGTATTACATCGAGACAATGGCAGCTAAACTTAATTCTTCGCTCATTTATGAGAAGCATAGCCGTATTAATGTTTAATACAAATCTTAAAGATTTTTCTGTTAATATATTTTCATTGCTAATTAGACTACAGTATTTACTTAACTTTCTTAACATTCCGGATGTGGGGTCCAAAACTCAGAGAGAAAGGTTTTTCCTAATTATTATTCAATTATCCTTTGACTTTGAAATACTTCTGCTCAGCATAAAACATACTTTAAAATGTTTAGTGTAACATCACTTTCAATTTCTTTAAAAATTGAAATTTCGGCAGTGACATTGTGAGAAAGCTTTCCAGTTTCATTTGAAGATCTAATTACTATTAGGATTTGAAGATCTTATTCTAAAACTACTAACATTTATGGTGCCCAAACTTTTTACTCGGCAGACCGGATATCGTATTACTCTGAGATTAGTAGGCCGCTGTTACACATGCGTATTTCAAGAACGTAATTTAAGTTTTCAGAAGTTCTTTCATTCTCTACTTGGTTACGCTTTAGATATCTATGCATTAGTACTACAATAAATCATTAGAATTTAATCGGAGGCTAGTTAAGTACCATGCCTAATATAACATTTTAAGTCTTTGTCATATAATCATTGATTTTTGCTTCTAACATCCTCGCGGGAAGAATTAAATTATGCGGCGGGACTTAGTGGACCCCTAATTTTAATTATTATGCTTCTATATTATAGATTTAATTTCCGTGCCAATTTACACAAACAGCTGACCAAAATATTTTATTTTTACAAATGGAGACGTTCAGAATGAAATTGTTTTTCTTGTTTTAGGAATTTCGTTGTTACAATAACGCACGTAATCTGGTGTTTCCATCTTCGGGCGACCGACTCATCTCATGTTCGTCTTGTTCTCTTGCCATCTTCACCAGCCTCATTCATCCATTCGTGGTCTAAGGTGATCCAATCGTTCACGTATATTATTTTACATGTATTATATTTAATTGCGTTAGGTGATCTAGATTTTCTCGTTTTCTCCACAATTCTTCATAAAACATATTATTTGTCTTTTCGTTTTGATATTTTTTGCCTGGCTTGGTTTCCGTTGCGTAATATATTTATAACTAAACCTGGCTGTATTCTACATTTTGTACATAGTTTTTCTTTTATGGATACGTATATATCGTTTCATACAAAGTTGTTTATACGTCTCGCAAATTGATTTGCGTCGGACAACTGGATTCGTTTGTTTCTTCTATCGTCGCTTACATAATAAATTCAAAGATTATTATTAAAATTAGTGCTTTTATATAATCCTCAGTACTACTAAGTAGTAATACTAAGTAGGTTTTACTAATTTTACTAAGTGGGTAAACTAATAGACTCAAACTTTTCTTTTTAGGTGAATCATCTGTCTTACATTGTGTGGCCGTCATCATTCAGTCCATCATGTGGTCCAAACAGTGCTATATGCCTAGTTCTATTTAAATGTTGGTCTCAGAGTCAGATATTTTACAGTGATCTGCACGTGTAGCTTTATTTACCCTTTCAAAATCGAAATTGAATGATACATGCTTGATGAAAATGTATTATTTATATATTTTGTATTATTTTAATGTTTGAGATCGGAAATAAAATTCTAGGAATTCAATTGAAATATTTGTAAAATATTTATAACATAACCAGAAAAACCTCGCTCAAGTTCACGCTGTTAATTTGCTAATTTTAATTTTGTTAACATTAATGTAACTGTCAATTCTATATTGAATAATGCTCTATATATCAATTCCTTATTTGTAACTTCTTAAGAAGTGAGTTTTGTGTGATCGAAAATGTAGGCTAAATAAATTTTCCTCTATATTTTTAAGGCTTTAATTATTTTGATTTAGGATCATGGCTTTGGAAAACATTGATGGGAAGAACCTGGGTGCCGCATTACTAAATCCCGGAAGCTGAACAGAATTCTACGCCAGGATATGAAAATCCAATATACAATTTTGAGATTTTTGACTCCATCAGCATTGTTTATACTTTTATGGTGAAATATGAAATTAATTTTTCTTCGATACAACCTGTGTGTATTGTAGAATTGTTGTTTGTGTATAATTGTATTAATTACTGCATTTTATAAATAAAATATCAACATTATAATTTTGAGTTCTTATTTTAAAAAGGAAAATTTCTTCCTATTGGTCTTCTCAAATATAAATTTGTGGATAAATTGAGAAGTTTGCAATTTATAAACTAAATTTTCCTAAATTCCGTAAAATTCAACTCTTACGTAATACTGAAAATAAAGTATTGAAAATAGCCTTTTTAAAAAAATTAAATAAAAAAATCAGTCCTATTTACGATTTTGAAATACCGCGTTGGGTATAAAGTTTAAAAGGCACTATGGGTGTGAAAATTACGATAGTCATTTCAGCAAAATGGCGTTTGAGCAGGAATAAAATGAAGTTCAAGTCCAAAATGGCCTGATTTTGGAAATTAGAGCTTCAAAATATAATAAAATAACAGAAAATTTGAACCGGCGCCAAATCCGTGCGTAATACTTCGTCACGATGACGTAAGGACTTTCGATTTCAGGAAAGGGTTAAGTTGGCACCAAAGGGTTAAGTTGTGCTCAAAGGGTTAAGAAAGCTAGGCGAGTTCGTGAATTTTGGGAAAAGGGTTAAAATAGGCGATTTTGACCTTGTACGACCTCCAAATTCCGGATTCGGCCTTCAAAAAACGCCAGAAATTCCGCAAGGTTAGGGTGGCGCTGCATGTAACAGAGGGAAATAACACTAGATTATGAAAAGCTGTGTGACGTTTAGGAAACCTATTAGCTATGCTCGCTTAGAATTGGACTTTCAGGTGCATGATTTGCGGTTCAAATCCTAGCTGGTATCATTTTTTAATCATATATTTTTCTTTTAGTAGTCTTCCTCATTTTTCTTCATAAAATTCTATTTCACTTTATTTTTTATGATTTGAGTGTGTATGAAAATAAACAATTTAGAACTATTATTGTGCTATCAACTTTTATTACTGATGAAAGAAAACATTTACCAGAAAAAATATCACTCATCTTTCTATTTTAAATTTGAATAAAAAAATGCTAATTGAAACAAAAAAACCATACACACCACGAGTGCTCATTTTTTATATATATACCAAAATGAATATGATCATACATACCAGTTCGGCCACTTAAGCACCAATTTTGGGGTCTTTGTAATGAAAAATAAAAATACTAATTTGTACTAGTCTTTGATATGTTACTGAAGATCTGATAATATTATTCATAGATATAAAATAACAAATAGAATTTACCAAAGAGATTTATGCAACTCCGCATAAAGCCTTTTGAAAATTTTTCGTGCATGGAAGTGCGACAGCGCTTGATCTGAGAAACATGCCTGGAAAATTACCTATGCTTCAGGGGAATTTACAGTTTGTCCTTTTTCAGCACATCAGAAATCTGGTCACGATAACTATGCGAGAATTTGTCTTTCTAAATATTCCTTCCTTATAATCGATTGCTTGGATTTTGTATACCATAAAATATTCCAGATAGGTATTTAATTCTTAAATATGGATAAAAAAACTTGACAGTAGCATTAACTCAAAGAAAAAGATTTTTCAATTGCAAGTTTTTTTTCTATACTTCATAAAAGAGAATATTTAAACAGGGAACCTGTAACTCTTTAGTGACCTAAACACCTTGTTGAGGTGGCAAACAAGGAAAGGAGGCAGCCCTGTCTAGGTTTGTTCCTTAAAAATGCTTCT
>KZ308643.1:458261-468525 GCA_000376725.2 Ladona fulva | reverse complement strand
AAAAAAGTTTTCTCCTTGAGTAATTTGGAGAAACACCAAATCCTACCAAGAATCTAATATAGTAATGAAGGGTAGGTTTGCCTTTTGTAAATATTGTATCTAAATATTTTTATCAGTATTTTTATTGTATATTGTAAAAGAAAATCTTCAAGGAATAAATATGAATCTAACTTACTCTTGGTCTGAAGATAAAATTCAAATGAAATCTGCTCAAAAAGACTTATACAATCTAATGATGATACTTTAGTTTTCTTCGGGGTTATTTATAGTAAAATCTGAAACAAATTTTAAATACAGTAACACAAAGAATGATTAAGTTCTTAATACAAAGAATTTAAGCAATAACATGGAAATAATTATTTGTAAAATGAATATTATTCCACCTCTATTTACAAAAACATCTAACAATTGCATTCTGGAGATTCCATATGTATCAAGTGCTTCTGCACATGGAAAAAATACCAGCTTTTTTATGTATACAGGTCTTCTATACCAGTTAAGATGGTTGCAAAGGAGTGACTTTTTTAAACTTTTTCCTTCTTGGTCTTATCTTTTCTTCCCCAGATGAAAGAATTGAGTCTTCTCATCCATTTCTTCATCCATATAGAAAGCACAAAAGGAAAAATATAAAACATTTTGTATATATTCTTGGCAAATACTTGTTATTAGAGGTATTTACCCATGGTGGCAAAATTTACCCATGGTGGGTTCCATGCTTTTGAATGATAACATCTGCTGTCAAACTACCTTCTCATGAATCTACCTTCATGAATTTCATCCATTAAATAGTCATGAGGGTGCAAGGCATTGCATGCAGTTAAGAGAACAAATTGTGCAGAAAGATTCTTAACATTTTGTTGTTTTAATACAGAAACTCAACCAAAATGGAATGAACAATAATGCAAAAATACCTATAGTATAAAATAATGTCACATTTTAGTTTTATCTTTACTTTGCCAGAGTTATAATTTCTTTCACAAAAATAGTCTTGTCCTTGAGTTAAGGAAAAAGAAAGATTTTCCAAGATGGGTGATATATTTATTTTCATAAATATCAAGTAACTCATAAAGTGAAAATTAAATTTAAATTGCACATAATGAAATAGCTGAATCACTTTCTACATTCCAAGGTCCACTGAATTACAGGGAAATTTATGGAAGCAAAGCTTTCAAATTGCAGAAGATCAAAGTTAGCCATATTTAAAGAAATTTAAAATAAGCAGAAATACTCAGGCATTATTGGCATTATTACTTGATGCTTATGGCAATGTCAAATGACCATTATTTTCTACATGTATTTGCATCAGCACATGCATGTATAACAGTATCCTGTGAGGCAGTGCTTCCTAACCTTTTTCCTTCATGGCAGACTTATATATAAATTCAAACTTCTCTACCAAAAAACTGAATTTTGTTGTGTTAAAGTGAGTCCATATTTGGTGAAAAGGAAACACAAAATATAAAATGAACAATTATATCAGTTATGTGCTCCAGAAAATTATAAACCCATCAACATTTAGAGCAATTATGTGATCATATAGGATATGGCAGATTTTTCTAGGGTTATGGGTCAATCCAAATATATTACAGAACTTATATTTGGACTCAATTATAATTTTACAGCTTCTACTATAATATTACTGTAGTATTACATTTAAAGTGAAAAGGATTTAAAAATAAAACATTTCCTGCTTAACAGGTTTAAAAATGAAAAACCCATAAAATTACATCACATATGACAAAATTAGATATTGTATGATATGTAATATTTCATTTAGGCTATTTTCCATTCTAATAGACATAACACCATTCACTTAACAGCCAATGTCATCAAGAAGATTCAACTCATAATTTATATGGGAAAATCAGGTGTTTCTTATGAAAAATGTACCAGTTAGGTAGGTTGTTTGTTGCATTAATAATTAATAGATGCTTGAAACAATAGAAGAAATCTGTTAATGTGAGAAAAACTACCCTTGGATTAAACTATATATATTTATTACACTATCAATTTTGGCTAAACCTATAAGCTGATATAGAATGATGCCAGAAACGAGTAAAGAAAAAATCATTCTAATTTTGTTAGATTAAGAATTATAATCATTCAAACAAACTTTGAGGGTATACTGAGGGTATCAAATGTTTAAACTTAAGAAGAAACTGAATAATAAACAAATCTTTGTTGAAACTATGGACATTTCTAAGGGGCCTAATTTTTCCACAATATTTAAAATGGAGTAAAATTTTAATATTTAGCTATTTTCAAGAATATCACCCCAGTGTCCCTGGAGTTACAGGTGACCTTGAAATGAAATATAAAAATGTGAAAGGTGTTCTGCCTAGCTTTACAGAACACCATCTACAACTCAATAAACAGGATTACATATTTTCCACAGATTTTATTCTACATGATCACTTTCAACCTTGATGTTTCAGGTCTGATAATACTTTTGATTAGAGAATTCAAATTTAGTAATAATTTGATATTCATTTAAAAATATCAACATTTGAAAATTTGTTTAGAAGGTTTGACCCCTATCTCCTGTAAAATATCAAATTCTTTACCATCAATACTAACATATGATGTAAAGTTGATATGTAAGTTATTCTTTTATTTCTGAACTTTTCTAAGTTGCAGGAATGATACATGATGAATCATGCACATATTTTTCTTGATGTTGTTCTTAGAAAATTGAATTTTGTATTATCTTCTTCATTTATTTCAGATTTTATTTATTAAAAACTACCACCTCTGGTCTAGAAAGACAAAATATGGGTATGATGAGCATCCATACAATTTTCCTAAAGAATACAGTTCTGTTCCATTCCTTTTATTCAAAACTATATTTTTATACATAAGAGCTAGATTTTTTTCTGGAATTCAGTTTTAAGTTATCAAATATACAGATTGCATGTTACCATAAGTACATGTAGGAATGAAATAAGATCATTTACTCTTGAAAGAATGTTGAGGAAATGAGCATTATCAAATCATTGATTCAGGGAACCATCATTTGTGGGTCTATTCATCTTAAAATAATCCCACTTAATTTTCAAAGTGTTTTTTATGTTATTTTTATTACAATAGAAATATCTTTACATATATTACCCCTGGTTCTTAATTTCCAATAATTTTGAGCCTTCATGAAGGATTTTTGGCTGAATACTTCAGCATCAAAACCAGAAAACATGAAATGTTGAAATTTATAGAATTTCAATAAAGAATGGGAGTCTCTGCTATGAAGACAAGAAACTGTTCATTCATATTTAAATCCTTTTACAAATTAAACACATCAGAGACTATTGTAGATATGAATGTTTGCTCAGTATTGATTATAAAGTGACATTTTTCAGTTACATGGATTTTACCATTAATATTTGGATTTAATAGCCTCTATAACAAGATAACCATATTTTAATATTCTAGTTATGGAATGTCAGAGTGTATAATGTACCACTGACTAAGGCTTTTTGTAAGATATATGACTTATCTCAAACAAATAATGATTAGCTTTAATTAAATGAATGAATCTGAGAACGTTCTGTTTAAAATTAAATTATTTCAGAAAGCATATAGCACACACCACATTCAAAAAGGAAGTACTGCAATTCATCTTATATTAATTCCTTCAGTGTTGACATTTTCCATTTAAAAAGCTGGAGTGCATTATGGAGAATGAATGTACTAAAAAATGGACCTATACTTGAATATTGAGGGACTACTCTTTGATATAAATTACTAAAGAAAACATGATAAACAAATGATACTAATAAATACATTACAGTACTCCTTGGTGAAGGACTATAGCATCACATTACTTTTTCAAATTAAATGAAAACCTTAACAGGAAAGAATGCTATTAGAATTCAGTCTATTATATTGACTATTAATTCATTCTTTTTAAATCACTTTTCAGAATATCAAATTTTCTTTGATATACATAAAAGTGAAAATATAAAGGAATTAATTTATTACCTGGAAGATAAAGAAACATGGTTAAATAAATCGAAAGAAATACATTAATTCTCTCTTAAGAACTGTGCATTATTTAGGCTCTCTCTAAAAAGTAATGCAGAAAATTGGCTTGCTGGACACAGTTTGTGAGCTAAGTGGACTATGTGTAAAATTCTCTTTAGAAGTATTATTTTCATCAGAGATTCTGCATATAAAAAATATGATTTAACTTTCTTTAGAAATTAGCTTTCCTTAGCCCAACAAGTTTTTTCAAGCAAAAGTTAGAAAAGCTTCTTTTGCCAAGCACCATGCTAACAGTCTTATCAATTCTATATCTTCAATCTTATTTATAATATACTGTTCAATTCTATTGTAATAGTATGTAATTATGGAAATAGTATTGCAAGTTGCCCACATGTCTTTTGAGGAAAATTTGACTGATTAGAAGACAAGTGATGATCAGTGAACTGGTGATTGTAAATCATAGGAATTATTTTATTTCTTCATATATTAGTGCTTAATAAATGATTCTTTCATGACTTTTATGCAATATACTCCATTTTAATGAAAACTAGATCTCTCATAGAGTTGGATTGGACCAACTACACATTGATGGAAGTGCAAATTACATCAGAGACATGAAAGAAACAAATGCAATGTACTTAAATTTATCAATGAGATGATATTGTTTCAGCAAACTTTTTATGCTGAATATGTGATCACTTGCTATTACTAGCATTTAAAGTACTTCAGAATGCATGCATGTAAATATCAGGAAATCGATTCTCTTCTTTTCCTTTAGTGGCAGCAAGGGCACATGGCGATGAAAATCAATGCCAGAACCAAATGTCACAATCATAGCATTAACATTCATCATTGTCAACTAATGAACATTTAGGAAAATAAGATAACTTATGTATTATTGAGATCTATTTAAAGTAGATAAAAGACAAAAGTCTTCTAGTTTAGTTTTCTTAGAGTTGGAGAACATTCTATGCAATCTCTCTTCATTAATGCAGACAAAAATGGCAGTGTAATAAAATATCAATTCCTTAAATAGAAAGTACTTTTCCTTTTTTTTGCTTAAGTTAAGTTCTTGATGAAATTTAAAAAGTTGTTTTACTTGCACAACATAATACATTCATACTGAAAGTCTCTCTTTAGATGGATATCTTCAGAGGGTATTTCCTAATTTTTCACAATTTTTTTTTTTTTTTAATCCACATTATTCTTTTATTCTTGGGATGTGAATGGGAAATTCAAATACCAAGAATGTTCTATGAAAGAATGATAAATTTTTCCCTTATTAAAGTATCATGAATAAAGGAAAAGTTGTGACAGCCCTTTATAAAAATGAATAGCATCAATAAATCATTAATTATTTCTGTATGCAGCTAATCATGGAATTGACCAAATATCACATACAGTAACTAGTTATTACAAAATTTGTCTGCAATAAGTGGCACATTCATAGTTAAAAAGAGTGTAAAATAATTGAAAATATTCATTTCTCACTATGATTGTTAGTTGTTCATGCTTACTTCAATTGCAAATTAATATTTATTCATATTAACTTCCTTCATTATCTTTTAGTTCTAAATTATATTCTTTTTAATGGTGCATTCTGATGTCTCTAGCTAATGGTTTATTGTCAAAGTAGTCTTTTTCTTCAAAATTAAAATGATGAGGGGTAATATTGCAATCTTCTTAATTGTGGTATTTACACAATGCACTGAACATTATTTAACAATCCAATTTTAGCTATCTAGAGTACAAATAGGTGATGTTTTGAAAAGGGTCTACATAGCTACAATAAGCACACAGACCATTCTATAACAAATATAATAATCAATAATCATATACACTCTCTTATACAAATGATAAATTTTAAATAACTAGTATTCTTCCACATTAAAGTGAGCTTTCAAAATCAATAAATATTAAATAGATTTTTATGGGGACTTGAAAGGTTTCAGGTATAAATATTTCATCACTACAGACACCTGGGGACATGATGACTGTCAAGCAGGAGAGAGAAAGAGAGAAGTGGGAAGGGTGGGGCAGATATATAAAAAGAGAGGATGTGACAAACCTCATTATATTTACACAAACAATTCATCACCTAAAGTCAAATAACCCACCATATTCCTAACTATAAATAGTACCTATATGATTAATGTATCACAATTTTCTCTTTTATAACATCAAAGTAGGAATAACAAAGGCTAAGATGAATATGTATGTATAACCTAAAATTCATGCATTTGTATTTGCATTAGAGATGTCCAAATGGAAACTTTAATTTTACCATGCAATAAATATTAAGCCAAGAGATAAATGATGCATTGATTTTAAAGAAGGTTCTGATAAGCTTAAATGAAACTGACTTTAAATTTAAATTGTGTAAAAATGTTCTATTCTGCTAAAATGAAAAAATATAAATACTGTACCACAAGCAAGTTATTTTGATATTGTCCTCTACTTGGCATTTGCTCTTGCAAGAATATGGCATTTTCTGATTATCTAATCTAACTGGTCAATAAATCTTTCTTTGTTAATCATGAAAGTGTATTAATAAGGTGTTGGGCAAAATGCCAATTAGTAACAGTGATAACTAATAGTTTATCATAATAACAGATATATATTTATATTTATGGAATCAACACACTTTGGAAACAATTAGTTATATATAAACACACAACTTTCTGCTGTAACAGTATCCAAGGCTGATTTACTAATGTAATCTTATTGCTGCGTTGAGTTAGAATCCAAACAAATGTACCTGTTAAAATATTTAAATGTCATAAAAATTTAACTCTTCATCAAGGAGTAATCAAAAACTGTGTACTCATTATGTTTATCATGATTTTCCATGTCTAATGTGAAGTAATCTTTTAAGTTTATAAGTTCATTTAAGAGTAGTTTCATAGCAGATAGTTAATATTAACTATGCCTATTTCTTATGATTGTTTTTTTACGATTGAGTTTTCAACCTGAGTTGATGAGATAAAGTCAATTTATTCTTTGCTTTTATCCCTAGTTAGCAGTGAAAACCACTACTATAATGCAAAGTTAAATGAAATGGGATCTTATTAAATAACAAAATTTTAGATATCATCTCCAAAACAGTGGTAGAGAAATGGGTCATTGCATAGTATTTTTTGTACTGACCCTAGGAATAAGTGTATTTTTATGAATATATTTTAAAATAAAAATTGAAATTTAGGTTATCTATCCTACATTTCATATATTAGTTTTTGATATTTTTAAGTTTTAGCCAAAAGCACCAAAGAAAACCTTGCATTCATTCTTTGTAGTCTGAAGTGTTAGGCCTTGTGTATTTTCCTGCAAAATATGATGGTTTGATAGCTATAGCCATCAATATCATTTCATATTTTTGTTTTATTTAAATATTTTAATTTTTTGCCTTTATGCATGATCTGTTCTCAGACAAACAAAAGTTCATTTCTATAATTGACAAGGCATCACAGTTAGCACTAAAATTTCCACTCTTATTCCTGCTCAATTAACTTGTCAGATACAGCACCAAAAACAATGGATACCTAATAATAGGTAAACATGTGCATTCAGGGCACTTTACTATCCCTTACTATCATCAAATCTGCAAAACTGTATGATTGATGTCTTAGCCTGCTGTAAGAGCGATCAAATTTCCACCATTTAAAACTGAATTACAATTACTGGAAACACCACAACTGAGCATCATTCATTTCAAAACAATGTTCATGCGGTAGGCCTTCTTTATTGTTATGTAATCTCCTATATTAGACATACTGGGGTTCACAGGATAATGAGGAAATGCGATCAAGTACATGTAGAAACTCTTTAAGAAATGCAGTGTATCCATGCCTCAGAATACCAAAATGCTTATTTTGTCCCATGCTCATGGCATAAAAATTATATCTAAATTTTAATTATGATAATAGCTCAAATTTATGTTTTCCTCAACCACTTATGGTGGGTAAGAGACAAGAAAGGCCTTGAGAACCACAATACTACCTAAAAAAGCAGGTGCTTCCTACTCCAAGGAGTGAGAAATGCATTTTGACTTCAAGAAATATTCAATGGAGAGAGATAAAATCCCCTTAAAACCTCGTCCATCAGCTAACCTTATCAGAGCCTGTCTCATAATGCCCTTCCCGTACAGGGTAGCGTTCATCATCATCTTCTTCGCTCAGGTCTTCTTCATCGGCATCCTCGCTGCTTCGATGAACTTCGACACGCACTAAACCATGGCAACCATGTCCTCTCAGTCTCTCTCCACCAGTCCATCCTAGAATCTGTGAGTAATCTCCTGAGTCCCTATTCCCATGTTCCTGAGAAACAACCTCTGAGTCCTCATCTATCGGATATTCTGTAAGGGGATGTTGATTTGATACAGATGCCTCATCTGGACTCTCAGGAGAAGGCTCACTAACCAGAATCCTGACACCACTCCCACATTCACTAGGATAAGTTGCTACAACCTCCACAGAGGAAGCCTCTCCCCGGTCTTGTCTGCCAGAGTCATCTTCAGGCATCTGGTAAGGCTGGTGAAGGGGAGAGTGTTGGAGACGTTGGTGTCTAAGAAGGCGGCGATGATGTAGACGATGCCTGTGATGAGATGACACTCCATGATCATCTCCTTCTGGTGGTGATGTTACTGTGGTTTCTTCAGGCTGGCTGCCAAAGGTAGAAATGGAGTCAAATCCTTCAGGAACCAAGGGAAGAATTCCAAGTGGTGTGGTTGCGGTGGTCGCTTCCACCAATCTTTGAGTACCAAGAAGAAGTGAGGCAGGTGCTGTTGGGGTTGATGCAGGCGCTCGTGGAGTGTGGTGGGAAGGTAACGGGGACTGATTAGGAGATGGAGAGGGAGATATGGGAGGGACAACAGCTGCAGCAAGGGGAACTGTAGTTGCTGCAACAGTGGGCATTCCTAACCATGCTGCAGCAGCTGCAGATATTAACTCTGATAGATCTCCAACGGATGAACAAGATCCTCTTCCACCAGAGGAGCAACCTGAAACCTCAGATGATTTTCGAGATCCAGCTCGAGAACCAGCACGTGAACCACCTTCACCTAAAATAAGCCATTGAATGAGTAAGAGAGGTGACTATCAAGAACTGACAAGTAATAAATATGTAATGATCCTAGTAAAAATATTTTATTCACCATATAGTTTCATCGAAAAATAAATATTTTGAATTTTGATTAAGCAGCCCAGATGAAGCTGACATGCTGAGTCAAAAAATAATTTAAATACAGAAAAATTTCATTAAAATAGTAATATAATACATGTCTATATGGAAAGTAAAATTTTTAAAACAGGAGTGCGTTGTGCTTACTTAACAAATAAATAATAATGAAAATTGTACCTTTGATGGAAAGATATATATGAAATAGCAGTCAGCAATTCTTTTAAATAAATCACAAGTAAAAGGGTACAAGGTGACTCTGCATGATAAATCATGCACCCAGGGAAAACAGGCATGAAAAATGTTTGACAAGATGGAGACTCAAACCTGGGCTTTCTTCTTCCATTTGGCAGATTGCTGCTCTAACCATTGAGCACTTAAACATTGAACCTTCTTACCACAAAGTTGCATCACTTACTTACAGTCTCCAAAGTGCCATATCTGAGTGCTCTGCAAGATAGCTTTCTGGTTGAAGCAGCAACTCAGCAAATGGAAGATATCAATTTATACAACAGTTTTGTCTTTGTTTTTTTCAGGTCTATTTTTCCTTTGGATTTAAGCACAAGTATTTAGATTAAATAGTCATTCCAATGGAGAATGAACTGAATCAAAACTTTCTATCTGTATTCCAATTTTTGAATGTGGTATTATAAATGAGCAACTTAAAGAGAGGTGACAAAAATTTCATTCCCTAGAAAAAAATTAATAACACATCACAAGTTACAAAAAACTGCAAGATTTACTTGCTTTATTTATTTTACTTCCATGCAGAATTATGAATAGAACTTTCAACCCATTAAGAACAATTTTAAATGTGGCATTTAAACAGTGTATG
The DNA here is from genome assembly GCA_000376725.2 of Ladona fulva. NCBI lineage: Eukaryota > Metazoa > Arthropoda > Insecta > Odonata > Libellulidae > Ladona > Ladona fulva. The sequence goes on along the minus strand of KZ308643.1, from coordinate 458,540 downwards.
GATCTCTTATTTGGCTATCCATTAAACAATCTGACCCAATGCTTTAATAGTAGTTTTTAAGTTAACTAGCAATAAGTTAGCAATTTATTTGAGCAAAGGATGAGGATTAGGAATTCATAGTGGCAATAAAAGTTTTTCAAATGGTATTTGTTGATCATACCATATTGACTGATATATTTAAAATCTTCAACAGCCTCATGCTTAAATCAGTGTATCAAAATTGAAAAAGAAAACTTGAAAAAAAAAACAAAACTGACACTGATAAAATTTGATTTGCAC
>KZ308643.1:387533-454468 GCA_000376725.2 Ladona fulva | reverse complement strand
TGCGCAGAGCGCCATGGCAGACAGCCTTGCGCACAGCGCCATCGCGGATCGCGATGCGCCTTTGTCACGGTGAAGCTCCGGCCGTGACTCCATGCTTCCTTCTTCACTTCTCGGCCGGCCTTAGTACGCTGAACAGCAACATTATCGAGCTCCCGAAGTGCCTCTCGGGCCACGTGTGTGACACTTGCCTTTTTGTGATTGTAAATTTGCTTGCTAACAATATTGGCCAATAAACTCAGTTGTTGATGTTACTTCGCCATCGACTTATTTTCCGAACCTGCTTACTCCGATCGCCGGTCGTATTCCCCCTCATATATATATATATTGATGAGAGCTTTCTATTGCCTATTATAATTTCAAAAATAGTCCTTATGGTTGGATGTGATGTTGCTGAGATTCAGTTTTACTCTTCATATATTCTTCAAGTCATTTATTAAATCCTATCTGTGTCTTACACTCATTTAAGGTTTGTATTTATATGGAGTATATTTGTATATTAATATACAAACATAACATGGTCATAATATAAACATAACATGGCTGGTCTCATGTCTCATGCATCCAATCGTGTATACTAATGTTTAAGCCCTAAATAAACAAAAATATAAATATGATTACATTCAGAGACAAAGAAAATTCTTTTGCAATCTACCAGTAGTGCACATTTGGTTTAGGAATATGAAGTACATACTTGTATGTAAGAAAAATGGGAGTTGTGTTAAATATACAGTGAGAAGTATGCTGGAAGCTATCTCTAGTTATATTATAAGTGCATAGCGATTCTCCTTAAATTTTACAAATTTTGATTTTGTATAATATATGTAAATGAATTTTTTATTCATATTGTGAATTCATTAAGATTCTTATAAAGAACTGTTTTTATACCTGAAATAACTATCTGAAAACTTTATAATTGAGGGAACAAATAATAAATGATAGAAATAATGTATATTATTCTTTAAGAGATCAGTTTCATGCACATAATATCTAGAGTAAAACTAAACATCAAGCAGCTTGAAGTTCGAAGATTATTCTTCAAAAGAAAACAAAAAGGAAATTTTGATAAAAAGAATCAATCCTACCATTTCCTCCACTGTCTCTATTTCCTGACCCTCCATTTAGGGAACGCCTCCCAGTACTTGTACTTCCACGTCTTACATGTAGGAACTGTGAAAGCCTGTGCCATGGTTGGTGTCCATGCTGTGGTTGGGAAGAAGATCCACCTGGACTTGATGTCTGAGTTTGTCCATCTTCAAGTTCTGCTGCTTCTCTTTCCCTCAATCGCCTTTTATATTAGAAAGGATATTAAAAACCATCCTAAATTTGATTGAAAGGTAGTTCTTAATCTGAACACTAATCAAGCCTCTTCATGCACTTCCTTTGGTTTGACATTTTTAAATACTGAAAAATTTATTGGGTAGAAATTAAACAAAAATTAAAGGATGAATAGCTTTCAGTCTGGAAAATAAACTAAAAATCCTCAAAAAAATATAAAATTTTATAAATAAAATTCATCATTCATCTATCTACGTCAAACATGAGAAGAAGTTCAATGATTAAATTGAACATTTCATTAAAAAACAATTGCAGCTTACATATATCACAGTTAGCTTGATTTATGCTTAAATTTCTTTGAGAATTAATAAAATAATAAAATGAAATTCATACTTCCTTACCTTACATAATCCCGGAAAGTATTCTGAATTAGTCTAGCAGCCTTATCCTGACGTTTCCATATTCTTGTAGAAGAAACAATTTCAAGCTCTTTTCGAGTTGGGAATTGTTTCTTAAACTTAACATCCATTTGTTCTTGTAACTGTGATGAGTTTTAGGTAAAAAATGATGATATTTAGTGTGGCTAATTAATAATAATTAATATTTAATTATAATAAATAATTATAAATTTAATTTACTACAAATTTCCTTAATCATGATGAATTTTGTAACATTTAATCATCAACTTTGCTTACTGATAATAATGACTTTATTAGGTGAATTTTGTGAATCTAAATGCTTCTCAAATTATATTCTTACACAATTCTTATCAAGTCACTAACACAAATAACCAGTAGTATTGTGCTTTGGCTGAGTTAATTTAGCATGTATTGGCTCCCACTGGGAATCAAAATCAGGACTGCCTTCATCAAAGGCAAACAAACAACCTGCTTGCCTACCAGGGAGCCCAACAAACAACTATTCCCTAATCAGGATTTTAGCACATTAATCCCTATTCCACTGAGACTGCCAATGAAGTCATTTGCTTACTGAGATAATATAAAATATTTATGGCCCAGTTGATTTATGAATAGAACAGCTATAATGACAATTTGGCTCAGAATACTTCAGTAATGAGCCTATGTTTATGTAATTGCATGGAGGTGTTACAAAACTCTAGATAATAAGATATTTTAAAATGAGCATTTAGGAGATAAATTTTTAATATTTTTTCTTTTCCATACTATTTTGTAACTATATATTACTATATCACTACATATTTATGAGTTAAAACAACAAATTGATAACATAATATAAGATACATTAGAATGCAACAGCTGGAGGTTTTACATTATAACTATAAAGTCAACAAATATCATTTTGGCCTCTTCTGTTTCATATCATATTTCTGAAAGCTACCTCTAGCTCAAATGAGAGATTTTCAAACTGTGGCCTATGTATGATTTTTATGAGACTTGTGAGAAAATTGAATGCTATACTCAGCACACCATCATGGTGAGACTTTTCTTGTTCTTTCTTTGTTATTTTCTAGTATTTCTGTTATCTTCAAATCATATGTATTTTAACATTTAAAATCTATTTCAGTTTTCCCTTTGTAAGCATAATACATCCTGTTTTCGAGACTTATAAAATGAAGATCCTTTAGAGCCAAATTCCCAAGCTCTTTCTATAAACTTTTGCAGCATCTGGCTTGAGTAATTGAACGTTTATCAAATATTAAAGTATATAGGGACCAAAACCACTGTATATACTTCATATCTGTATGCATAGAAAAATCAATGGCAAAATTTATAAAATAATACTATAAGAAAATAAAAGTTAGCTTTCTTTGACCTACAGTAGGTATATATATTTGTTGGTCAACCTTTGGAAATCGAAGTCCTTAAAAAAATCAAGAGTTGGCTAACATACAAGAGAGTTACAATTATAATTATCCTTTGCAACTGCAATACAACATAACATCTGCCTTAGTGTTTTGAAATTCATAGAAATTGAATGTACCTATTATCTATGAGTGAGAAATGAAATCTAATCTACCTCCTAGCATTTGAAATTAGCTATATATTACCATAATTTTGTAAGCATCTTGACTTAGGCTAAAATATTATAACTAATTCTAATTACTTGATAATTAGCATTTACAAAAGTCCACAAGTTGTGATTTATGTTGATTGGCTGGAAATACTTTAAGATATTCATAATTACAGAAAACTCTAGGGTCTACTTCAGCACAAATTGCCCTTTGCTCAGGAATATTTTACTGCTATTCTAAACTATTAAAAAACCACATCATTATATTTTTCATGGAAATTTTTCAATTTTTGTAATGAAAAATTTTAGGATAAAGGATCTTGCCTACATGTCTTATGTCCTATGATACATAAAAATTCTACATATAATGTAAGGTGTCACTAATCATTTAGCAGTGTTGGAATCTCTCTTTCAAAAATAGTTTACTTACTTTTCGGAACTCTTCTGTTTCTTCAACATGTCCCAAAACATGCTTTACAAGTGAGTGAAGGATATCAAGGCAATGGATTTTATTTCCTCTTGCAATAGGAAGATTAAAAGAAACAAGTGCCACTGTGTTAGGTTTTGGAATTCCTAATGGTGGATCTAAACTAGCAATAAAATCAGACAACTGGATGAACCCAATGAATTGGGTAGCATGAGGGTCATACCTGGATAAAGAAATAAAGTAAATTTATTATAAATGCATTATTAAATGGTATATGCTTTAAGATTTGGTATGTTAAAACTTACTATAAACAGAAGAAAAATTATTTCTTAAAACTAATCATTTGATTTTTAAAGAAAAGTACAATGAATTGATTTACATTTCCTAAGAATTGTCAACATGAAATTAGACTTACTTGGACCAACGGATATAAAACATTTCTAAGTCATCCTCCACAATGCCTATCTCCTCTTCCTGATGAGCTTGATTAAAGTTTTCTAGAATGATGGCTATATACATATTGATTACTATCATATAGTTAATGATGATAAATGAAACAAAATATGTGATTGCGAGAAGTGGATGACCACAGTCACCATTAGGGAATCTTGGATCTTCTATATCATCAGGTTCACAGTCAGGTGGTTGTATCATCAATGATTCCAGAACATCATTCCACCCTGCTGAGGTCATCAACCTGAGAAAATTTTTCAATCCTCAGAGTTGGTTTGCATGATATAAATTATCATTATAGGTCATTTCAATTTCAATCACTCTATTGATTTTTTATGGAAATAAAGCTATACACCATTAGAAAACCATGGAGCATATTTTGAACTAACTTTATTTATGGAAATGAACTTTCTATACAGGCAAGCCTAGTCTTTTGTGGGTTCTCTTTTGCATTTTTTATTCTTTTGCAGGGTATCATTTGTAACCATTCTCTTAATTTTGCAGTGATGTATTTAGCTCTTTTGTGTTTAAAGATTGCAAAATGTCACTTGCTTTTTTTGATAATTACTATAAGAAAAACTGATTGCCTCCATACAGTTTCATCAATGTGACACATGCTATTGTTATAATTGCCATTGGCCAAGTTCACAGTTTTTGACATTTTATTTTGATATTTTATTTCCAAGTGCTATTATAAGAAATTTTGCAGTAAAAACAAAACTAGCCCCTGCAAAGAAGACAACTATGATTTATTTAAGTGATTTTGGTATGGAGCTATTATAATGTTTAATTTTATTTAACTTGTTTGTGTATTTTATGTCATCCGATTTCTATGTCGTAAATTAATTTGCTGTCTCTTTCCCAATTTTGCTATAAGGAAAATTCACCTCAATCCATTTCCACCATAAATAGGTTTTCCCTATAAATTCTCCTTTGGAATTTTGTCTTTAACAAACTTTTCATGAAGGTAACCCTCATGAAAGATGAGGTCTGCCAGTACTAAATTAGCAAGTTTAAATTATTACATAAATGGAAAACCTGAAGAATATTTTCTCTAGGAATCCAGCAAAAATATTATTATTATTTATATTATCATTAAAAATATTAATAAATTAGTTGATTTGAAAACATCATATTTTGGTCAACACTCTTTTATTGTTGAATCAGATTCTGTATTCTTAGTTTTTGTATGAAGTATAAAAAGGGTCAGCGGTTGATTTTGAGCTCTTTCAATTAAAAAAAAATGTGTGAGACATTGAAGTAATGCACATTTTAAGAAAAAATTTGTAATTCCCAAAATGTAAAAGAATATTACAAACCGAAATAGTAATTGCATTGATCGTCCAAAGGTCTGGAAGTTCACCATATCATCTAATGCTCCCTGTAGGCGAACATGTCCAAACAATGACATTCCAATGATGGCATATATAAATGTGATAAGAGCCAGTAAAGCACCAATATTGAAAAGAGCTGGTAATGAAACAACAAGAGCAAATAGTAATTTTCTGATGCCTTTGGCAGCCTGCAAATATAAGTAAACAATTATTAGTGAGCTACCTTTAGCTGCATCACTACTTCATTAATTGACTGTGATTTTCAATGTTATGTAGCAAAAATGATTTAATTATCTAAATAAAGATACATCAGCATTAAAACAAATGGTTGAATTAATTTTTTTAAGCCATTTTGTGATTCATTTATTATGTTTTGTATCCTTTTAAACATTGTGTAGGATAACTTCTGTTTTGCAGGAAGCAATTAAGCAAGATGAAGGACAATGAAATATCAAGATAGAGAAAAGCTTTAGATGATAAGAATGTTTTGATTTTCTCATATATTTTCATCATGCTTAAGAGAATCCTTGATGTGTTTGTTAACAACCAATACTTATTAAAAGCAATAAATTAAACATACTACATAGAACATGTCTTAAAAAAATAAGTTGAAGAATTGAAACATTCTTACATATATCTATACATAGCAGAAGTAAAATATATATATTTATATATATCATATAAAAAAGCTGAACTAAATCAAAGTACAGTAGTAGCATTGTTAAAAGTGCTACGACAGCTTAGGTCATTTCGCACGCAGGCCCCCACCGGGAATCGAACACGGGACCGGTTTCACTGAAGTTGAACACATTGCCCACTTGCCTAACTGGGAGCCAATCAAAGTACAGTTAAATGGAAATACAATTATTACTGGCCTTAATCAGCCTCAGGATTCGGCCAATGCGGAAGACTCGCACAACACGTAGCAAAGTGGGTGAGACTGGTAAGTCAATCATGATGTCCTCCATCACAATACCCAAAATGGAAGCCAAAACAAGAAGGAAATCAAACAAATTCCATGGTACAGTGAAATAATGATAACGTAGGCCCATAATTTTCACTATTGCCTCTGTAAAGAAAAATAAATTACGTTAACACACACTTTGTTATATATCACAACTTGTTTTTGATTCTATGTAGTTCAGAGAAGTTTTATAGTAAAGCACTATAACTAGCAGCAGAAGTTATTGAAAATATATTTTTCCTTTTCTTTATTAACCATCAATTTTTCTTATCCAATAATCATGGCAACTATTCTACTTTCCAGTTTTTCTGGTCAATACGAGGTCAGTGGCAGGTGAAAACCATGGTTGAAATCTTCAAATTTATGCTACGATTTGTGATTTTATTTGTCAGATTGTGGAATTCAGTATAAAGTCAGCCTGGCAGGTAGCTATTTTTGCTGAAAGGGAATGATACATGGGATTCGATTCCTTCATAAGCTATTATTATTGACTAGAAAAACTGGAACATGCTACAGCAAAGCAATTATTTCATATATTTAGATTAACTAACTGCTTATTTGGTAATCTTGGTTCATAAATTTAGATTGACTTACCCAAACTGAAGACAGTTGTGTAGAAGGCATTGCTTACTTCAAGAACAAAAAATATAGCATGAGACTGACCATAATGTTCAATTCCCATTGTGAGCATATTCAGGAAGATCAAGACAAATATGGCAATTTCAAACCTGTAAAGCATAAGATAATGAATTGGACAGGGTCAATGCATCTAGGTAGTATCATTTTCTGAAATTAATTTCATGAAACCTGAATTCTGCCTCACCTTCTTGAATTGGAGAGATCATAGAACATGGCCAGGAACTGATTCCTTGGCCTTTTTATTACTTTCTGAGGCTTTTTCCTTCCAAGTTTCTTCATGGCTGTATAATAATGTTTTTGGCTCTCAGTAAGGAACATTTCTAGCACTCCTCCTTCATACTGGAAGTTTTCAAAGAGGTCAATGTTATCATATTAGCAAAATTTTAGAGCTTAAATACTGTATTAATAGATAGATCACACCAATAGAAATATTAATGAGTTTTTCTGGGATAGATTGAAGATTCACAAACATAGCATTGCTGTAAATTCAATGAATAATGTTCTTAATTTTTCTGGAGATACTATGAAAAGTGATTGTCAACAAGCTTTGAATGCAATAAAACTATAACTAAATAATAATTACAAACATTATCAAAACTAAGTAAACACAAACTTGAAATTAAAGATTAATTTCTGAATATTCTCTGTTTTAGTTAAAATGTGTACATTGTAGAAGTAGAAATTGACATAAGAATTATTAAAGTGCTGTTGAGCTGGGAAGAGGACAAAATATTTTTAATTTGATATGTAGATGATCATCTTCCTATTACTCTGGTATTATTTTTGTAAAAGATTGCAATAAATGAGAATTAATCTTGAGATGATCATTTCTAATGAAGTGAGCTCTTCATTATCTGGGCTAATGATGGAGATAGGATGCATGAACAATCAGAAAACAGGTTAATCCAGACTTTCACTTTTATTTCTCATAACATTCATGATATACATAAAAAAACAATTTATTACCAATTGTGCACATACTACATCATGTTTGATTTTCTCTTGGATTTGTGAAGAGTTTTCTTCAGCGTGATCTTTTAAGCAGGGATAATGTTACTGTAATCACATTCCTACTGCTTCATAGAAAAGGTCTTTGTATTAGAATGTAAAAATACTTATAAATTTCTTTGTTTGAATTTCTTAAAAGAGACCTCTGAAAATATTAATAATGAAGAGTAAAATATCATGCATGGATAGTCTACAAAACAGATTATCAGCAAAAGGAAAAATCACGAAAGATATAATCCCCCATGGATATTTGGGAGCTCACTGAAAATGAAAATGAGAATAATAACAGAAGAAATTTAGGCAAATACGTTTAGCAGTCTATTGCAGTATTTTCAACTGCTTTAAGATGACAAAGCTACTTCATTGGAACATGTGTCACATTGGAATTGAACTAAAACATGCAATGGGCCATTAAAGATATTCATAGCATACTGAAGGTGGTGTTGCATGTGGTTTATGATTCAATTATAGTTATAACATTTTCTTTGCAATTCACATGTATATAAGCTGGCACAATAGATGGCTCAATAAAGTAGCTTTATACTTAAGTGTATGAATGCTTGGCAAATGAATTTTGGTTATAAGGACAATGATTTAAGGTAATGGATAAATTAACTAACCCTTTTTTTGAGCATGTTAAAGTTGTCAATAATGACTCCAATGAATAGATTCAGTGTGAAGAAGGACCCACAGACAATAAATATGACAAAGTATAGGTAAGCATAAATATTAGCTTCCCTCTCTGGCTGCAGGTCAACACCTCTGGCATCTACTGCATCAGCCATAACTTCCATCCATCCTTCAAATGTTGCCTAAATACAAAGAACAAATGCATGAATAATAATGCTTATAGTTTTATATTTTTACAGAACTGATGTTAACAATTTAAACATATGATACATTATTGATTAATAATAATGCATTTTATATATGTTTAATCAACAAAAAATATTAGAATCGTGCTTATAGGAAACAGGTAACATTGACTGCACCAAATATTTTATAATATTATACTCACAACTTGAAAGAGAGCCAAATATGCATTTCCTACATTGTCAAAGGTAATTTTAGAATTTATCCATGTGTAGTTCAGGTAATCACATTCATAACGATCATTTACTTGCTGTAAAATAAAAGAAATATACAATTATTTTTTTGCAAAATGCACAACAGTAACTGCATAAGAAGCACTCATTAGCAGTTATAAAATGACACCCTATAATTCTTGGTCAAATCTTTGAAATAGGAAGGATATGTTTACACAATGATTAACTTAAAAAAATACTCACAGTTATTGGTAATAGCTCTCCTTCATCATCTACACATTTGAAGAATTTTCCTCCAAAAAATTGTACTCCCATTATTGAAAAAATAAGCCAGAATACTAGACAGACCAACAGTACATTGAAAATAGATGGTATTGCATACATAAGAGCATTCACTACTATCTGTAAAAGGAAATGAAAGAATTTTAAGCATTTATAGAGATAGATTCTTTTATATGATAATACAACCATTTTATTTGATACATGATATCTTTTACACAATACACACATACGATTGTATTTATACACAAATAAGTTAGATGCTTTTCCATGGAAAAACTTTCAGTTAATCTCTAATATGCAAAGAACGGAATAATAAAAACTTACTCTCATTCCCTGCCACCTAGAAATTGCTCGTAGTGGCCTGAGGGCTCTAAGAGTTCTTAATGAACGTAAAACTCGAAGGTTTTCATTTTCTTCAATGAGCAAACTAAACACAGAAACCTAAAAAATGAGAGATTTCACTTGAGAAAATGAAATATTTTGCGTACATAACGAGAAAATAACTCACTTTTAAAGAAATGTAAATTAAAAAATTCAAAATGCAGATTTAATGTTGAAAAATTAGGATATCACTTACGAAGACAATGATAAAATCTAATATAGTCCAAAATGATGTGAAGTATTTCCAGAAACCGAGGGCTAACCACTTCAGTAACATTTCAAATGAGAAAAGAGCACAGAAGGCAAGATTTGTCCAGTAAAGAGCTGATCGTAGCACTGGGTTGTGCTCCAGGTGTACATCTTCAAAACAAAGTGTAATGCTAGATGCAAAGATAAGAACTAAAACAAGCCATTCAAAAGCTGGTGTATCCACCACTCTTAGAACTTTTGTTCTCATGGTTTTCCAACGGGTTCCTGCTTTTGTGAGCATCCAGCGATGGCAGCAAGTACATCTGGAAAATTGTATCAAAAAATTGATTTAACTTGCGAATTTCCAATAATTATAACTGTTTACTCTTAAAATTGCATGATAAAAAACTGTCTTGTACAATGCAGAAAGTATTGCTATTGATGGAGTATTTATGATAGAAATGAAAGACAAGTTTTAAAAATGGCTAATCTTGTTTGGGTTTATTATGGAAAAAATACAACTATCATTATTATCTTAGATTGTTCTTTTCTTTCTAATCAATCATTAAAGGAGAGAAAAAATATTCTTTATGTTCTGTAAATATTTTTTACCTTATTATTTTTGTAGAACTGGGATCTTCAAATCAAGTGTTTGACTTACTTTTCATAGCAGTGGTCAGGAAAGCAATTCTGAGGAAGCTTATCTGGCTTTCGTCTCCCAAATCCAGGAAAAGAGGCAATGTTATCCATAAATCGTCCCTGAGAGTCGCGCCTTCCCCCTACAGTCAGTTCATCCACATAAGATACTAAAGCATGCCAAGGATATTTTGATTCAAATCCAGTACCACCTATGCCACATGGAGTACCCTGAGATTAAAAAGAATATTTCAAACATTTATTTTATCCAGAAGATTAGTCTTTGTTGTCATTTACCATACATGATAATCATTAATTGTATTCATTAATGTTTCATATTAAGAATGTCTTCACTACTTAAATTTTAATTCATGCACAAAAATAGTGCCATTAAAAGGTAAAAGTTTTTAAATGACATTTAAAGATTTTTTCTAACTGGAACTTATTTTTATGGGTGGAAGACTTTTTACATTTTTCTTTTGTAATATTTAACACAAATGTGAAATAATTTAGAATGCAACAGTTTTCACTTTGAGATAGTATAGATTGAATTTAAAATAACCTTATTAACGTAGGAAGTTCTCTTGGGATATCAGCCGGGTCAGTGCTTCGAAGTCCATCACTTCATCCTGAAGATGGCGCCAGAGGAAGGTGCCGAAAAGTCGATGGACTTCGAAGCACTGACCCGGCTGATATCCCGAGAGAACTTCCTACATCAGCTTTGCCGGGGAAATACCAGATCATTCTTAACCTTATTAACCTTTCAGAAGACAAGATAACAAATAATATCTGAAAACTATATGCAGTGCTATTGAAAATTATTAGACTAGAGGTGCCATCTGGTTAAAAAGTGGTCATTGGTCACAGTTGACTGCCTTCACCCTTGAAACAATGACCTTCTGCATTAATTCACCATTCCTATCTGTTGTGGCATTTTTAAAATGTATCAAGTTATCCAGCACTGTCATTGTTTCTAATGGAATCATCTCACTTGTGTCTAATCCATTGTGGGAATAAAGCAAAGTCACAGGTTTCCAATCCTGATGACTAAGGTGAGTGAAATAACAGTCATCTCATTTTTTGAAAAAATGCAAAGAATACGATTGACAATTGACTGTTTATCATCCAGGAGAGAATTATTTCCCCTTAATATGAAAGAACACAATGAGCATCCTCTTCAATTGTATTGTGAACTTGTATCATGAGCACACAATCTACCATATTCTATCATATCAACCTTCATCTTGATGCTTGTATCCTCTTTTCTCTATAAATCAAATTTTTTCAGCATAATTTATTATCTATTTCATTATTTAATCATGTTTTTTTCAGAGCTAAAAAATCACAGCAAAAATCTTCTAAATGCAAAAATTAAGTTATAAATAAACTCACAAATTAAATAATCAGACTAATAAAAAAACTACATAATTGGAAGTGATTGAGAAAAAGAAATATCGTAATGGAAGCTACATTTGACATTTTTATAAATTAAATACTTTCATATAAAACTCTTAAGTCTGAGGCTTAAAAAATCATTATATTCAGATTCTCTATGCAAATAATGATAAATGAATATTACCTGAGGTTCATTGCTATGTGCCGTGCTTTCTTTGGGTACCATACTTTCAAGCTCTTCTGGGGCTGCACCAGCTACTTCATTGCTTGCTTTTCTTTCTGATCTTCTACTGCGTGAGCGACCTACAACTTCAAGATCATCATCTCGAGACCCAAGCACATCCATTTCTATAGTTTCCTCAGTATTTGATTCATCTTCATATATGCAAGAAATATTCCATTTTTGATCATACTTAATGATTGAAGGTAAAATTTTGTTAGATTTAGCATGATACTAATAGAATTTTAAGAGGGCATTGTATATGTTTTATCAGAAAACAGTAAAACCCGCAATGAAGCTTGACAAAACTCAATTTAAATGGTATTTTAAGTCTACAATAAATGAAATTAATACTATTTTAACAATATATTGTTAAAATATTAATTATGTTGTAATTTAAAGGTAAAAAAATTAATAAAAGAAATTCATATGATTTTAGTTAAGTTTTTACAAATTTTGCTATGGAAGAATACTATTGCTGTTTTGTACTAAATACTAATAACACTGGGGAACACAATTTTCATTGAGTTAGAACTGCCAATTGTTTTTGACCAATTTTTGGCATCTGAATCCTAAGATGAACTCAATTTTCTCTATCATGTCAAAATTTTAAGCTACAGGATACCCTCCTTTTGAACCAAAAATCATACAAACTATATCACAGAAGAAAATAAAAAAATATCTAATCTTACTGTTTATTTAGAATTATCTTATTCATGAAAAGCCCATAAATAGTTACTTTAAGTTAAACTGTGTAGAAGTAGTAAAGTTCTGCAACTGAACATGCAAATCAAACATTGCTCCAACAATTGTCAGCCACCATGTGTACATCCCATCTACCATGATAACCTGTCTACATGATATTCATATCTTGATGGAATAATTCACTTTGCTCATGACTGACTGCCTCAATGATTTTTTGGAAGTTAGCAAGATGGCTATGTAGAAAATGCATGTTGATCCTTATGTTGCTAGCTAGCATTTTGATGTTCTTCAAGTTTCTGGGCTTGATGTAAATCTGTGCTTGTGTATTTTTTGTGATGCCTGAATCAGGTTTTGATGGATCCATATCTTGTGCCAAATCATTGAACTCATTCTGATCAAAACCCAAACGAAATGGTAGGTGTTGGAAGACTAGGATACACTATCTTACATTTATTTTTGTTATATCCTGATGTTTTCACTTTGCAAAATTAACAGGCACTTGAATGTTCTCTGGGCTCTTGCTAAACCATAGATAAACCAAATGGCAATTTATCACGTGTTCCCTTCGTCAAATCCAAAAACTCTCAACACATTCCTTGGACACCTTGTTCAGGGCTCTGTACTTATTTTGATCCCCAAGTTTTACTTTTAAATATCCAAAGTAGGCTTGTATGACAAATGCACTGATTTTTGTCCTTTGACTGGGAGTGGTGAAATTTCCACTTATATAACAAAGGGAGTTTGGTTTGTTTTGCTGTAAGGTTGAGAAAGAGCAGAGGCAGATATGAAAGAAGGAAAGGAAATATGTATTTTTGTAGAAAAAGTCTGCTCTTTCTTTACAAATAGGCATGAACTTAGACTACACTGCAGAATATGGTTCATTATATAGAGGTTCAATGAGCTGCAAGTGTAATAAATTAGCCTAGACAAGTATGAACATGTCCCTGGTCTCCTATGTTGTCCTAGCCCCTCTCTACTCAAGGTTGGTTTGGTCTCAGCCAATAGGAAAGCGCAAGATCTTCTCTCAAGGTGGGCTCAATCCAGCCTAGAATGTTTGCATTAAGAAGAGCTGCAGAGAAAAAACTTGATGTGATAGAAGAAAACTAACTGCAATTTTGAAATCAGCATGCCTACTTTAGTCTAAAGCAGCTGAAAAATCTTACTCAACAGAAATTATGTTAAAAATCATCCCCAGTGTAATCAGTGCTCATGGTTAGGCTTAATTTAAAAACCACAAAATGCCAGTTGATTTATTTATGTAGCATATTTTTCATTTAAACTAGCATATAGTTGAAGATAAAGAAAGGCTAATTTCTATAAAGAATAACCTAGATTACAAATAATTGTGTGATACTTTTATGGTAAGACTTTATATTGTCTGGGGCAGTCCTAGAGTTTATTACTCTTTTTAGCTGTTCTCAATGCATTTCAAACATACAGTAATAGTAATGGTATGGCAATATTAGTGTATCGAAAAAAAACTCTGGAGAGGTTCATTCTCACTAGCTATGGAGGGTCTTCTAACTTGATCCTAATATTCAACATTTCACTGAATTTCACACACAAGGAGAATATATAGTGCTGAAAATGCAGATTTTGATGAAAATTGGTAGTTGGGCAGGCTTTGAGATAAAAATAACAAAATTTCCCCCAAGTAGGGTTTATGAACAGCAGTTTTCCTGGAAAATGGCCTTAATAACTTCATAATTGTGAATGTAGAGCAGTCAATAAAGATTCATAGCCTAAAACAATGGCATAAATGAGATGCTGATTTTTTGTGTGTAGAGCCCATCAACTAGATACCAGAGGAAATTAAATATCTGACCCAGCTATCATGGGCTCGAGCCCAGAAAATTAAGAAGTCCTGGTATTTCCTATAAGAATGCATAATGTTGATTTACATAAGAAACTTTTGATGAACTTCTTGGAGAACATGATACTCTTATGCCTATAAAGGACCCTTTAGGAAATCATCATTGCTATTTACATTGCTAATTTACATTCTCTAACTATAGCTCAGTTGGCAGGCCAGTATCCTTTTGGGAATGCCATGAAAAAAATTAAAACTATGGTATGTTTTTCTGAGAGATATTTACATGGGTCTGGTGTTGAAGCTTTCCTCAACTTTTATAACCTGAAAATTACAACTATTAACCCTCTTAGCAAATAGATAAATAAATTAAACCACTGAATGAGCATTAAAAAAGAAATCAAATCATAAAGAATGACTGAGAAAATTACAAAAACACACAGAACTTTCATTAAATATTTTTTTTACAAGATTTGTGAAGAAGCTTTTCCTTCTTACTGAAGGGTTAAACTTTTTCCTTAAATATCACTGATTTTTGTTGCTATAAGGAACTTATTTAAGAAAAATGCAGAACATTTTTTATACCATTATAATTTCAAAACATTTCTGCTCACATTCTGTGAATGACCATATAATCTAAAAATTGTTCCATAAAAATGAGAATTGTAAGTTTCATTCTAAAATTTTCCCTTAAAGTGTATTATTATTACTCACTTACATGCATGTAAATATATCTGAGGAATGATCAGAATATTTTTACATGTTAAATATGTACTCACCTCTTGAATCCGACTGCTGTTGTGCCAAGGCATATCTACCATGACCTTGCCTCTCCTCTGCATGCCCCTGTTTTTCCTTATGCCGAGTGATTGCCTCTCTCACAATTTTCTCTAGTCGAGCATTTTCTTCATTTTCCGACCTTTCTTGAACCTCTTCAGCTTCTTCTCCTTCCTCATCATCATCGTCATCATTGACTTCTCCATTATTTGCATTCTGTACTCCACGACGACCAACTTTGCGTTTCCGTATGATAGCTTTCAATCTCTCAAAACTAAGAGCTAATTTAGATTCCTCTCCTACTTCCTGCACAAAGGGTATGGGGGAATCATTATTATGAAGGATACAGTAGGAAAATAAATTCATCGTGTCAGTTTTACAAGCTTTACCTCTTTTTTCATTTTTATTTCTTCAGAATTAAAGCTGTTCAGTAACAAAGCCAAGAACAAATTGAGCACCATGAAGTTTCCCATGACAAGTGCAGGAAGAAAAATTGCAAAGCATGTCTCAGGACCCTGAATATTCGAAAAATAATTTCATTAGAAGGAGAAAGCAAAAAGGCTAAGGAAAGTGGAGAGTAATTTTTTTTTACCTCATCAACTTCAGCTCTCATGCAGTCCCATAGAGGTTCAATCCATTCTCCACAAAGAATCCGAAATATCATCATGAATGAATGAAAGAAATCATTGAAGTTCCACCTGCAATTGTGCAAAAGTAATATAATGATACTCATTTTATTAATTAAAACTCACGTCTTTAAATTCTTTGGATGAGATAATCTTAAGAAGAATGTAATTATGTTTATGTTATTTTAAGGAAATTATTTAAATCAATGAATGCAATTAGCTCTGTGGAATTTTAACCATCAAACTTGCCTTGGAACTGGGTCTGGTGAAAATCTTTCAGGAGTATAGTCCTTAGAAAATAGCTGCATACCAATGACGGCAAATATGTAGATAACAATAACTAAGACAAATGTGAGGTTACCTAGGGCTCCTAATGTGGATATGATGATGCTGAGAAGAACTTTCATTGTGGTCCAAGATTGAGCTAACTTCAAAACTCTCAGCTTTGGAAGATGGAAAAGGTTCATAAAAGATAAAAAAGCAGAATCACCTATATAATGTCTGCAACTGCAAGTCATACCTACCTTCCACAAAATAATAAGCTAGTTAGGCACATGCATTTTAAAGGTTAGTATTATGACTTTAATTATATCTGTTGATTTATAAAAATGGTAACTCATATTAATAATCAAATTTGGGGTGATGTTTTGTATGTATATTTAAAAAAAATGAAGCACAATTTATTGACCGATTAATAGACATAAATATATTTATACTTACCAATCGCAACCCTCTTAGGACAGACAGGCTATCAATCAACTCAAATGAAAGATCCAACAAGCTTGCAGATACAATGATGAGATCAAATATATTCCAACCTGAGTCAAAAAAATCTTTGCTCATTGCTAACAACTTTAAAAAACATTCTAATGTGAAAATGGATGTGAAGACCTGGATCAAAATGGAAAAGAACATGATTAATATACAATAACACAGTAAACTTAAAATATAGAAAGTATCTAATTAATTTTCATTTTTTATTTTCTAGAAGTTGAAATTACAGTAAATTATCTTATCTTTGTGTTGTTTATATCAAGGTGTGCCTAAATCTAATATATTGATCTTATATAAAAAATGACTTCACCTTGTTACCAATATCTAGGGCTTGTCGCACAGATTCACTCATACCATGATGTTCCATTGCCAAAAATGCTGTGTTTAGGACTATACAAAGTGTTATAAGAAGATCGAATAGAGGGTCTTTGACAACTCCATAGAGGCAGTTCTGGAAGCGCACCCATCCTTCATAGTCCACACAACATTGGGCACATTTCTCACAATTTCGGTCAGTCAAATCATCTGAAAAGTATCACAAAAATTTGGAGGAAAAAGGAATAATCGATGATAAAAAACAAAACATGTAATATGATAGACAAAAATATGAACTTTTGGAAAAATATAATGTGCATGGGATTAATTACTTCAATAATCTCTTTTGGAGGCTTTATTAAACAATATTTGTCAGGAAATGCAAAGAATTAGAGCATGTGATATAATGGAAAGGGCCTAGTTATTTTATTTAATTTGAAGGTTTCATTGCAGTATCTTACTTATGTTAGAAATGTATAATATAGAACATGAATGAAACTTGGTTAAAAATTTTAATGTAAATTAATTATTATTATTAGTCAATACTGCCACAGTTAGACGTTTCGTCAGGTGGCAACGTTAATTAACATGCATTACACAACTATTACATACAATATTGCTTAGTTACACAAATAAAAATACAGAAAATTGGTATCTATCTACCCGGCCACGGGGCCCACGAAGTCCCCACCGTACATCACCCTACCAGGCGATCCCCTACTCGTCTCACACTTCGTCATCTTCGGCAGGCTCACTCGTCATCTTATTAGTTTTACTTATACATTTCATAAAACATTTGGCATTTTTTGGGAAAGGCTCAAAGACTTCTGCAGGTAGACTGTTCCATTCCTCGATAGTTCTATTTAAAAAAGAGTATTTCCTATTATCGGTTCTTTGCTTCATCTCACTTTGTATTTGTGGTCGTGCCTACCCTGGTAATCTGGCTCTTTTACTCTATCGCGTATTTCCTTAAACGCAGTAATTCCCATGAATGACTTATAAAATACCGATAATCTCTTTTTCTTCCTCCTGGTTTCTAAACTATCCTAACCTAATTCTTCTAACATCTGAGAAACGCTGCTATGCTTTTCATATCTTCCCAAAACGAATCTAGCCACCTTTCTTTGAACCTTTTCTAATTCCTTTTTAACTCTTTTTCGATAAGGATCCCATATACATTCATTGTATTCCAGTATTGGTCTAACCAACGATTTATATGCAGTTTCTTTTATTTTCTTGTTTGACTTTTTGAGAGAGCGTATTACAAAATTTAATGTTTTATTGGCTTTGCCTATGATATTCTCTATGTGTGCATTCCTTTTTAAATCCCGACTGAAAGTAACTCCCAAGTACTTAACCTTATTTTCCTTTGCTAAGAAATTACCGCCGATATTGTAGGAATAATGAAATTTACTCTTATTAAAGCTAATTACTTTACATTTATCTTTTTTGATATCCAATTTGTTTGAGTTGACCCAATTATTCAATTCATCGATATAACTTTGCAAGTCAGTGCAATCGCCATTCCCTTTTATAACCCTGTAGATTATGCAGTATTCGGCAAATAATCGTACACGAGATTTTATTACTCTTGGCATATCGTTAATAAATATTAGGAAGAGTAACGGGCCCAGTACACTACCCTGCGCTACCCCTGAAGTTACTTTAACTGTGTCTGATAGCTTGTCTCCTATTACTCCCTGCATTCTACTACGAATGAAGACCTCCTTCCATTTCACTATCCTTGGGTCTACCGCCATCATACTGATTTTTTGTAGCAACAAACTGTGATCCACCACATCAAAGGCTTTCACTAAATCCACTACTACAGCATCTACCTTAATCTTAGGATAAAGTTTATTTGATAAAAAGTAGGAAAATGAATGTGTAAATTAAGACCTCACCAAGAACCACGATATGGGAAAGGTAATCTTGAGGAACATTGGAGGATGCAGCAACAGCAGCAGCTGCTGCATAAAGCTGTTGTACTTCAGCTGCATCCATTGTTCTTCCTGGGCTTACTCCATTGCACTTTATCAGCTGTGCTGTCCTCCCTCCTACTGCTGTTGTTGTAGTTTGTGCAACTTGCTTTGTACCTACACGCACTATCTCTTCTCTCTACAATAAAGCATTTACAACAATTTGAGCACTTTTACATTATCATAAACACTCCAAAAAGCAAAAAACTAAAATTTTGAATTTTCAGTAAATAATTCAATTCAGCCAGTTCAATTAATAATTTAAACAAAATATACTTTTTCCAGCAAAAGTGTCAAGTATGGAAGAGAAGTTGGAAGAGAGACACAAGGGATTGGTTTAGGATAGAGGAAAATGCATCTTTCATTTACTTTTAACTCAGTCTTATTCATGGCTATGATGATATAAAAGCCTCTGCAGTAAGATATATAATATAAATAGTGGAACAGGAACAGAATTTTTTAAAAGACACCTATATTTATACGGGGTCCAAATCTTACATCTGAATAACCTTAAATTATTTTTAGAGAGATGTGGCATGGTAGCTCTGTGGTTAGAATACCTGCCTGGAAAGTGGGAGACCTGGGTTTGTGCCCCTGTCATGTAGCTATTTTTCACACCTTTTATTCCTTGGGTTTCAGCTGCATGGCTCTTCCATGCTTAGTAATTTACCTTTCCTTAATCCTTAAATTTTGGTCAACTTCAACAGGCAGAAAGAATGGTAGTATTTGATAGAAATATTAAATTATATATTTTTTTCAATTAATTTCATAATAGTCATCTAACCATTGAGTTTATCCCTCTAAGTTAGAGCCTAAGCTATATTTTTGTGTATGGTAGACTTTGTAGATTTCCCCTTATGTGTATGAAAATTGAATTGCAGAAAACTCATAGAAAATTTAGCACTGTTCATGATCAGACAATTTTGAATTTAAATTTGGATTACATCATACCTTATTTGAAATATTATTATCCATCATTCATATTCTTTCAGTCTTTTGTTATAATATTATGTTACATTATTTTAAAGTTATGATATAAAATAAGATAAAGGCGAATTTGAAAAATAACATTTATTTCATCAAGTGAGGCAGCTGTTTTGTTTATTAAATTGGTAAGTATAAAAAAAATGCAACGAGAAATTATAATCCATACAGAGTTATGTGGCAAACATCAGTTCCACCTTTGTAACCTCTCTTTTTCCTGTCAATTATTATTTTTTTATTTATTGGTGAATATGTGGTTACAAGTACCATAGAAGAGAATGTGCAGTGTTCATTTTCACTTCAGGAGGCAACTTTCAGAGATCTAAAAATTAAATAATTAATTTCTCACCTTAAAAATTAATAAATAAGTTAAGGAAGGAAGGAAGGTTTTTTTTTAATATGCTTATTTGTTGAACTGCAATTAACCTTTCTGAACTGCAATATACTGTAATAATGATGCTTAGATTAGATGATAAATACTACTTACATGCTGGGACTCTTGTGCTTGCCTAGCTGGGGAGTGGGGTAGATTTCTTGGTGGTACAGGAGGTGGAATCCTTGCTTGTTGCTGAGCTGTTTGTATCAGCCCACTTGGCTGATTACCCTGAATGGATGCAGCAGGTGTATGAGTTGGCACTGGTACCATAACCATTGCAACTTCTTCTGAGGTCACATCTCCGCCTTCATGATCATCAACAACACCTGAATCCTCCAATGAAGATTCTCTATTGTAGCTCTCACTATTTGTGCTGCTTGGCTGTCTGCTGGGGGGTGGATGAAGCCTGCCACGATGCAGGTATTCTGTAAAGAAAAAGAAATAGTGAAAAATGATTAGATAGAATTCTAATACAAATATACTAACTTTATGAATGATTTACAAAAGAGTTGTACTGTGTGTGAACTCTATTCATTAGAACAATCTGTTATTCTCGAAATATGTTCATCATACCAGTCAGTTCATTTCCAGCAGGTCTTGGAGGTAATACTCGTTTCAGTTCCCGTAACACTGCACCATAATTGGCTACATTGAGAAAAATGGAAGAAGATTTAAGATATAATCACTGAAAACTCTTAGGAGAACATTTTCATCACATTTCTGATTTACGGTTGATCAATTCTAATTTGAGAACAATCTTTACCAATTAATGCTATAAATGAATGAATAGTTGAAATTAAATGAAATAGTTGAAATCATTCATATCAGATGATAAAGCAATTGATCTTGCAACCTTCGAACTGAATTTCTTCGAAATCTGATTGATTATCTTCTCACCTAAGGCATTGGGGTGTAAGCCCTCAACCATCTCATCCCCTCCTCCATTTCCTCCTACTCCACCTACTACTATAGCCGCCGGGGCTGCCACTGTCGAGGACTTCCTGGGGCTACTCCCAATTCTTTCTGAAACCTCGGCCACGACCGCCGGTCCATCAGCAGGGATAACTGCTATTACACCGGGAGAGGTTCGACGGAGGGCTCCTAAGTCGGGAACGGATGGCAAAACGAGAACTCTTGGTCGTTCTATCATACTGTGCCTCGGGCTTGGGGTGGGGGAGCGACTCCGACCTTGGCCGGAAAAGGAGGACCTCTTGGTGTCCAGGACCCCGGGTTTAAGGCCCCCCTCCCCTCCTCCTTCCCCCGTAGCATTTGTTCCACCAGCTGAAGCGGTGCCTGCACCCGGTTGAGCAGGTTGGGCTCTTTTCCGTTTTCTCGTTTTCTTCTTTGTGTATGAAGAGAGCAGTATACCTTTCCGAGAGTCGATTTTTTTCCGATTGTTTTTCTCTAGCGTCTTAACGTTTATCTTTGAGGGATCGAAGCTGAATGTGGAATCATCTCGGTGGTCGGTTAGGTCCTTACGGCGTTCCTGCGAAGGAGTATAAAAATTAGCTACAAGTTCACCGAACAACGGGAAATACGAATAAGATGTAATACTCTTCTCAACGAGTTAATTCACGATGGCCATTCTTCAAGCAATAATTTTTCATTGAAAACTTTTACACGATTAATTTTTGCAATAAAAATACATTTACATATTATTTAATGGCCATAGCCCTCATTGCCCTTCTATGCAAGTGATTCCTTCGACTAATTAATTGATTGGGCTACAGGCATCTCCAAGTTGGGCGACTCAATAGCTTATTCCGGGATGATCTACGGCAGGCATTAAATATTTTTAAACAATAGACAGATCTTCATTGTATAAATATCCATGTATTTGTTTAGGTACCTCTCTAGGTCGTTTGAAATAACGGTGGCATTCGAATTAAATGTTCCAGTTATTTTGTACATTATGGAAAAATTGTACAGAAGCTTCGGTTTGACAAGACATGATAACATTCCTCCACATCTAATGTATAATACCACTTGGTAATTAATACGCAACGTAGATTATTCGTTTGATAGGGTGTTTTCAACTTGCTTTTTACCACGAAGCAACGATCCATCAAATTGTCACATATAAAACAAAGCTTGGTTATGATATTTATGAATGAGTGAGCTCGGCGTTTCAGAGTATATGACATAAAATAATATGTAATATGGTCTTTAACTTGAACAATTTAAACGTGTTTAATACTTCCACACCTGATACAAACCTTGGCTTTGTTTTAAATGTACTGTAATTCTAAGCAGAGTGAAATAGAAGTTCAAATTCTTTACTATATCTTAAGAAATTCAATTTACTGAAAATATAGCGTAGTATACAACTTCTTTCTATCATGGGAATTTTTAATTATTCCTTTCGAAAAGTGAAGCTATTTCGTAATTATTTCCAATTAATTCAAAATGTTAGCTGAATAGATTGCAGAGATTTCGCACGTGTTTCCAAAGCTCTAGAAATATTTGCGAACTTCGGTCATATTCCTCTTGCCAAATTTATTATTTTCTTATCATCAAAGCATTTATTTGATCAGAGTATTCAAGCATGCTTGGCTCTAAGTCATTCGCCCATGAAGTGAAAGATTATAAAGCAACTGAATTGTTGTTTTAGTTTAGAAAGTCAAAACCTTCTCTGATTTCGTTCGCAAACATTCAGTAAAACTGATATTTGAAAAGCCAACCGTATGATCTAACGAGATTTTATTTTGAAGAGATTGCTGTTATTTAAATTTTGGGCCTGAATGTTAAAATATTGGTTACTCTGTGAACTATTACTAACCTCCTGCGTAATTTCTGCTTCCTCTTCATAGCTAAGTGCCACGACAGCCAACATCAGGTTAATGAGATAAAAGGAACCGAAGAAAACAACAACTGTAAAGAAAAACACGCTGATTGGTCCGCTCGTGGCTAGCACCTGAAAAGTTAAGGCAATTCTTAATACAGAGAAATATGGGAAGCAAATATCATTAAGTTAGCAAGTTCCATTAGAAATGGAAAGTATAAAATGAGAAAATTGAATTTGGAGCTACATATTTGCGAATGGAAAGATGTTTTCAAATCGACATGTTTCCTTCCATAACTTAATTTTAAGCAAGGTCGTCGTAATTTTTAATTTCAGAAATTTTTTAGTTACAATACAGAAGAGTTGGATGTAAGCTTTAAATGATTTGAGAGTCATCGTGAATATGTTTCTTATAATAATGCGAATTTCAGCTAGGGAGATTCTTGAAATATTATTTGAACGATTAAAAATGATATGAGTTTTACCATATTATAGACGTTTTCCCAATAATCCAAAGTTATGAGCTGAAATGTAGTGAGCATGGACCAAAGGAAGTTGTCGAAACTGGTGAAGCCATGGTTTGGATTCTCACCAACACATAAGCATATGGTATCGTTTGGGCAGTGCCTGGAAGATTTTAAGGAGAAAGAATTGAAGAAAATGTAATATATCACCTATATAATACAAGGATGAAAACTATGTATGTACGTGAAACTTGTCTAAAGTGGAATCGTATGGAGCCAGAATAAATTTCCGTTATGGACAGATTTCAGTAATATGCAGGTTCTAAATACTTGATAGGAATACACAGCTCGCTGGTCAGGACCGAGAAATTTTTCCGAAATGTACAATTTTCCGCTTCATACAGGTACCGCTATAGACAAGTTTCACTTATTTTGCAAGGAATGAAATTCTATTTCACATCGATCGATTAATCTTCAGTAAACAGTTATCACATTCCATTTCGGGAATACGTAAGGCATTGGAGTAGGAAGCTTCTCATACACAGGTAAAGAGTAATATCATTAAAATGTGCTATTAATACTGAAATGAAAGTAAAATTAGTTACTACAGGAAAAATAAGTACTCTCAAACATCTTAATTTTATTATATATCTTTTAAATTATTTATCACATTTTGACCTCAGAACAGGACAAATTTATCGTTTTAATTTGGAATAATTTATTGATATAAATGAGAGATTTTTAAAATCTATAAATACGCCAAGCGAGTAAGAACACTAAACCAAATTTTACTCGCTGACCGAGGAAATCCTGCTGATGCTATTTTTAATCGGTTTCTGGTATGCGTAATCTTGCCTCATCTAATCAAGGCACATACAATAGAGATTCGTAACATTCAAACACAGCATAATTATCATTTTAACGTAAATAAACTTGAGTATGCACTCCCAAAGCGTTTAGACTCCATGAATGGGAGACGTGACATTCTTATTTCCTATGTGATCCGGAGATTAGGATTCCCTGCCAAAATAAGACATTTTCAGAAATTTGGGATATTGAAAATAAAGTGTTTAAAATGTCTTAAATGTCTACAAAAGTACAGCTTAATTTCATTTATACATCATTCAATAAAGTTTTGTGTTTGGCAATTAAGTTATCGTCTGTAGAGATAGATTGACGGAGGAAGGATTTTCTTACTTTCACGTCATTAAAGCTGGCGAACAGAAACGACGATATATCAATTTAAGTTGCAAAGTGAGAGGTAGAAGAAAGGAACTACCATAAATTACAGGTGTGTAACAAATGAACAGCCAAAAAATGAATATTTTTGTGAGATACTTTTTTAAAAACGAATGTCACTCAGTTTATTAAAAATTGAAGATATTTCATCAACTGTGAGAGTCATCGATTGGAAATAAATTCCTGTTGGAGCACAATTTTTCTCTTTCATCATTATCGCTTTACCTGAAATAGGCTTCTGCAGGAGCTGTTTACCAGTAGAGTAATAATTTGCGCCTCATTTCGATGAAATTTCCTTTCAAGGTCCTGTAGCAACAATAAAACAACCCGGAGTATGACGTATGACTTAATTTGAAGGGCAAAGAGAACGGTATTAAAGTTTTGAGATAGCTTAGCCTAAAGTCAAATTAACGCCCATACAAATAATATGGAAATAAAAATGAAATTGAATTGAAATCTGAATTTAGTGAGATCAATAAGATTTTTGAGAACACGACTATCTGAACTGATTCTGCCATAGATTAAATAGTGGTTTGACGATAAATAAAAACTAAGATGCAGTCATGTGAAGTTTATGCAGAAAAATAACATTGTATCCGCGGTCATTAATTACAACCAAGCCATGAAGAATCAATGACTGATCTTTTTACTTTTATTAAAAATAGAAAAAAAAAACCTACGCAAAAGCAGCTTAAAAATGTAATGTATATGAATTACAATACTTCATTATGAAAATGGTATATTTCAAGGTAAAAGACATTTCTACTAACTTTGCGATGTCACGCATACGAGAGTGAGCAATTCTCATAAACATATCATATTGCCGAAAATCGTTCTCGTGGACAATTTTTAGACGGAGATAGATGCAACATGGTCTATTTCTACTTTGAACTTAAGCCTGCACGAGAGCAGTGCTGCAAGCAGTAGGAGAGAGGGAAAGTAATCAGATCGGAAATCGATTTACTTATGATGACGCGATGCATTGCGAGGGTCGCCACACGACACCCCGGAGAGCATTTCCTTCTATTCTCCTTAAAATTATTCCCTTCCTCTTGCGCCTGTTTTTTAAAACTGGCTGCGTGACGAGAATAAAAAAGCAAAAGGAGATTTTTTGGATAATTCACCTGATAGTTTACACTTAAACTACACAAAGTTATACCTTATCTTTCTGGTGGCGATTCGGAAGTAGTTTGAGATATGTATATTGATATATGAAGTAATGAAGCATTTCCGCAAACATTTTGTTCTAGGAAGTTCACAGAGCGATAACTATCATGTCAACTACATTTTGGCTGATGCGCAAGTCATTTTGATAAATTTATTTTTCCTCAGAGCTTTGCTTCGGGTTAGAAAGCGGCCAAGTATCAAATAATTGAATATTTTAAACTGGAAATTGAATATTTTAAACGTAGCTAGAAGGCTGAGATATACGACTGAGAAGCTCTGATGATTATTCATAATATAGCAAAACTTTAACAAAACGTTTACTATTGCATTACATTACATAGTGGCTGTGTGATCTGAGCCGCGAAATTCAGTAGAGAGCAAAAATGGTTCATTGCAAAGAAGACACAAGAGAGTGAGGAATTCCTAATTAGGATTTTGTTTTAGAAAAAATGTTTTCAGAGGGCCAAAATATTCCAAAATACCTGTTTCAAAGCAATGCGTTATTTAATCTAGTATTTTTGGTCTTCTTCAAAAAAATGCTATCTGATTTACAAAATGATCTCTGCTTGTTTACGGTTGACACTGCGATGATTTCTATAATGAGCGACAGTTTCGCCAGTATGCTGCCCTCTTCAGGTCAAAGTATAAAGTATTCAGTAGAAAGCTATGATAATTGGCAATAAAATATTTATTTTTAATTAATTTTATAGCGAGTGATATTGAAAATGCTGACGGATGATGGATAAACAGTTTATCGTTCGCTGGTAAGGTAATTTCAATCAACATCAAAAATTTTGGTTGAAATTTGATCAAATTGCCTGTGTTATTTCTTATTTAACTTTAAATTTCAAAGTTAAATTCAAATTCTAATTTACCGTGAAATTTTGCATTAGTAACAATTCCTATACATAGAAATTGAATATCTGAAGACACCTGAGCCGTTGGAAGTATGCCTTTTCTTAAAATAATATTTTCATTTGAATGATACCAATCCTCTTAATAAGAAATTCACAAAAAACGTACTTAATTAAACAAAGGTTCAAGTAATATTTAAAATCAGAAGATGTAAACATTTACCTGGCTCCTGTGGTGTTTCCACAAAGAATC
Organism: Ladona fulva; assembly: GCA_000376725.2. Lineage (NCBI taxonomy): Eukaryota > Metazoa > Arthropoda > Insecta > Odonata > Libellulidae > Ladona > Ladona fulva. The sequence continues at coordinate 427,122 of KZ308643.1, read as the reverse complement.
GGTTCTCCTTCTTCCGTTCTTAACCAGTTATCTTCGTTTCTTATCCATCTGAGAAGAAAAGAGAGCTAAAATTTAACCCATTACCGATTTAAGCAATACGAAAGAAGTTGTACAGGCAGTCATCAGCATGAATTTCAAGAATTGAATCAAGCTTTAGCTGAAGGATTTCTTTAAAATACATAGATTATTTTATTTGTTAAGATTAGAAATGTTTCGGTTTATAGAGTTATTGTTAAGAAAGGAGAAGTTACGTTGAAAAGTGCACAGTCAATTATTCACGACTCAGAGTTTATCTTATACTTTACTTATCTCAGAGTTTTTATTCATAAACCGTTGTTTTTTATCACGACTGCCGCAATTTAACCGATGCGACAGAGACGAAGTCCCGTCCAATTCCCCTTTTCCTACCCTTTGAATCTTCCGCATGATACTTCAGGGCTATTACATAAATTTAAACCCATTTAAATCCTTTACATGCTCTCCTTAATTTTGAGAGCTGCTCATTCGAATCGACGCTTTTTCATCTGCTTCGCTCATTTATCCAACACCACAGACACTCCGACCATCCCCGCATTCGTGCGTTCAACTCACTCTAACCACTGCTCGTGAGGCGACGAATAAGTCTTGTTGTTGTTGTGATCGAGGAAGGATTCGACGGGCTGGAAGGAGTCGTCTCCGGAGTGCGGGCTTGCATGCTGTCCCGCACCCACCACTGACATGGCGAGGGGGTCGCTCCCGTCTGCGCCGTGCGGAGGCTGTAGCAGATAGAAGGGATGGTGATGTGGGGAGGGATGGACGCCGTGATGAGGCATCGGGGGAGGATGGTGATGGTGGTGATGATGTTCCATGTCCGAACCGCCTCCAGTGCCCGCCGCTGCGGCACCTCCCCCGGCTGCCCCGAGGGCCGATGCGGTGTGCGGTGGAGGTCGCCTCACGCACTTATTCCTCAGTTCTCCCATGTACACTTGGAGAGCGAAGAGGGCGAAAACCATTAGGCAGAAGATTGTCAGCGTCATTACCTCGGCGAGCTGTTTGAAGGAGTGGAGAAGAGCGTTGATGATGGTCTTGAGGCCTGAGAAGATAGACGGTCAACATATACGCGTAAGTCGTGAATCAATGAATATTACGTAAATAATTACAGTAATTATTAATTGTAAGTCATGGTCTCGGGATGGCAAAATGGGTAGCGCGTACCAGTCTGGTGAAAGCGGTCTCGGGTTTGATCCCCGGTGGGGGTCCACATTGATAGCTGTTATCTGAATTAAGAAGAAGCGGATCCGGACAAATTTAGTGGATTTAATGGACGGCGTTGGAATCAATGAGATGATAATGCGTCCCAAAATTAATGTAGATTGGCTATCATGGTTCTGGCTGGCCGATAACAAGGACTTTTTAATGAAATGTCATAATTAACATAATTAGATAATATTCTAAATCGCTTGAATTCCGCGCTCAAGCAGCAGATATAAAAAAGTCTGCATAAATAGTTAAAAGTGTAACACAGAATCTTATGGAGCTTAGAATATAACTCTTCAATATTGTCACAGCCCCACTGAAACTCCATATGGGTGATGAGTTAACATTAGGGAAATAAAAATATATTTAAAACATTCTCAGGTTAAGATATCTCCATTTGGGATATAATGGATCAAAGATTTGACAAAGGAAATTGGCTTAAGAATTACGAATGTTAACTATATTGCAAAATTCATAGAAGCATCGCATATATATATTATACTTCCACTTCCAAAATGTTTACTCGAAAATATCTATGTATTTCATTTTCGATTGGATTAATTTAGTTGCAGTGATAAAAAGATGCGCTGATTTAATTGGGTAGCCGACTGCTCTCAGTGGAGCGAAAATTAACTCGTGAGACCGTGAAAATCCGAATGCAGATCGAATAAAGGAAAAGTATGCATCTAATTTATTTCATGAGCATAGGAGTTACCAGCAGAAGGACGCTACAAGTTTTCAAAAAAACTGACCAAGGAAAAGGGGATCGTGGGAACAAATTGATTGCGGCGACCACTACCCGAGCTCAGGAGAACCTAAAAGGAAAGGTTAATTGTATTTCCAATTTACTGTATTCATCGAGTAGTATTCGGGTATGCCCACATTCGAGGTTAGAAAGACTTTCTTTCTTCTGGGCGCATTGCACATGGCTTATTGAACTGAAATTCCGCAGTTGACCATGCGGTAGGATGCGTAAAAGAGTAAGGAGAATGTGGATGGGGAGGGAAAGAGTAGAGAATGGGGAAGTTTTTGTATGATAAGAAGGAAAAAAGGATAACAAACAACAGGATTTGAGGGAAAGAGAAAGTGGCAAGCTGGATGAAGCATGAGGTCCGAGATATTGAATGGGGAAAGGAAATAGAGTAATAGTAGAAGTAAAGAATATTAGAAGTAGATAGGATTGAAGTAAAAGAACAGTTGGCTCACAAGAAGCTAACATGAGAAGCTATTTTTTAACCAATTTTACTACAGCAACAAAAAAGAAATTAAAGAATAATATCAAGTACAAAATAGGAGAGGCTTCATGTGTTTTGGAAAAATAGGATGTAGATGTTTTCGTCTGAATAGCTTAAAAATCTTATTAATCTCTTATTTAAGTCGTACTCTTCCTGTTTTAACCGTAAATTTAAGCCCAATGGGAAAATGTTAGATTTCTAAATAGGACGTTTATTTCATCTGAAAGTTCAATCTTTAAATGCACTCAACCCTTTCGAAAATTTAGTTCATCAATAGCTAGGAATCTTTTCGTGAAACATTAGCTTCCAAAAGTAAGCTAAATTTAGAATCTTCCCAAACGACACTGTTTATGTGTATGGATTAGCTATCAAGATATTAAATTTGCATAGATATTAAATTCAGTCTTGAAAAATATTTCGCTGCATTTTCCTGTACAGGTGATCATTTACTTCCACCATCAAACAACTGCTATTACTTATATTGAAGAGCTACTTAATTTTATTAAAAATTTATTTTTATTAAATTATTTGTTTTATTATTTTTATTAAATTTTATTTGGAACATCAGGTCTACCATACGATCAAACAACACGTATTATTATGACTGTGGTAAATATAGAATGATTGTTTTGTTGACATTGATAATTTAGCGTCCACCACACTCAATTTCACCCATCAAGGAAATTTAATTTATCTGAAAAAACAATAATTTTTAGTGAGAAAAGCTCCTGAGCCATTCCTGAGGAAACATCGTTGGATGTTTTGAAATGTTATTATGAAGTTTAGCTAACATCGGTTAACAAAAATATTTGCTCGCGACCATGATGTAAATTTTAATACGCCTATATATGCTTTACAAAGAGGTGTCATTTCACATAGACTTGTTTACGAATTTTGTTTTTCTTTATGTTCAGTCGCTGAAAATTTATCTGAGGGTGAAGAATCCATTTCAGTTTACAGCGAATAGAATCAAATCTTCATATAAAATAACTCGTGTATGTCTGTTGGTATAAATGTATTGGCGTATACCTAAAGTTTTCAGGTAAGGTTTTGGGGTCTCGGCTTTCCTGAAGCGCGAAATTAGAACTCTTGCGATGCAAATTCTGGTCACAGTTCGGAAGATGCCGATTCACAATTTCCACGTGGAAGTTTTTACAGCTAATGATAAGGGAGTATAGCGTATGGTCAATGGAATTTTTCCCGACGAGAGGAAAGTAATTAAAGAAAACAATTCTCTGAAATTTAATGAAAGATTTGGGAGACAAACAGAATTATGGGTGGAAAAGCAACGGCTATAAATACACGCAGCGAACGTATGAGCATGGGGAGAGCTGAGAGTTGAAATAAAGGGAGCTGAGGGAGAGAGAGAAGGTGATAAGATGAAGAAATTAAAGGCTGGAAAAGTTGTGAGAATATGAAAGCAGTTGGCGGTAAATAGAAAGGAGATGAGTGCGGAACGGTAAATGGTAGACTTGTGTGGCAGTAAAGAGAGCGAATGGACGGAGTGAGAAGCGGGCGATGGCGTCTGAGGGGAGGATGAGGAATGGGGAGGGAACAGGAAGGGCCTCTTCTTCTCAGTTAGTGAGGGAAGTTTCTGCGGTCATTGCGGCTTCTCTCGAGGGAATTGCGAGAAAGGGGGGATAAACAAGAGAATATATACCCCAAGCTCTGCGTCCTCCTAGACGAACGGGCTTCTTCCAAAGCTGTATGTTTGCTCCTATTAATCTCTGGGTGCGAGACGACCGATTTCAACTTCCGTTTCTCTCCGTGTGACTGTAATGCTTGACTGTTTGCTGTACAGATTCCAGAATACTAGCTGGTTAACAAGGAGCATTCGCGAATGCGAAATTCAAGCATGGGAAGTTAAACTCATAGAGCCTCACGACTGATGGAGGGAGTGATTGATTGGAATGAGGAAGCTTTCAACCAGATGCTGCGTCATTTGCTCAAATAAAGAAATATCGTTTTTTGAATTTTGCTATTTAAGAGTGGCAGCCATAATCAAAATATTTGTAGGTTCCTTCATTGCATTGTACAAATTTTGATAAAAATTATGATTGTTACGATTCTAAAATGACGTATCAAACATGTGGAACTTTTTGAATTCCTACCATTTATAATTCTCGTGGGTGAATTGGATTCAGTTTGGGATGTTCCTTGGAGAAAATTTTAAAATTATGCTGAGATGAAATAGCATTCAATTATATCCATTGCTCAGTTTTAGCATTTTAGCTTCCTAAAATAATCAAATACTTGGGATATTAGTAGCTGAGAATGTTCCATTAAACGTTTAAGGGGAACAAATTCCTCGATCGACTCGATATAAACACGAGAATGTCACGATGGTCATTATTCATTCACACAAACCTTTAGGCTTTCGTCTCATAAACAGAAATAGAGGAAAGAAACATGCAGACAGAGATGCCTTGACGTTTAAGATAACGAGAGTTAACATTTACGTAAGAAAGAGAGATTTTTCTTCCTCAAATAATTAATCTTATCGGGTTAATAGCATGCTGAAGAAGATTGATCCACTTTTTATACAATTCGCAGTCTTTTGAAGGTTTAACAAATACGGCGGTTTCTTTTTACCCCTTTCTCTCTTTCTCGATCGAAAAGGATGGGGAAAGTGAATCGAGAAAACAAGAAACCATCGGTGATGTAGCTGGAGAATTTCCAAGTAACTGATTTTATCTCTGAGAATTTCTTTTCTGACCATAATATAATGGCACACTTTAATAAAACTCATGAGAACGGAGGACATTAAATTGCTTTAATATTTCATCCAGTAAAAAGCCTGTGTTGTTAAAGGTTCACATTTTTAATGAAATTTATGTTGGAAAGAGGATACTTGCAACAAATTATCAATTTCCTTTGAGTTTCCAGTTTATGCGGATGATTTAAAAATATCCAGAAAAAATTCTGAAACGTATAAATACTCTTATTTTAGAGAGAGCATTTCAATTCTTAATAATAACTTCATGAGAAACAATTGATAAATCAGGATTGAAGGAAACATAATTGAGTCACTAAACAGGCTTTTTTCCCATAGAATTGCATGTAATTCTCTATTGGATATTTACGTAATACTATTTCTAGTAATAGATATATACGATAATGATTAAGAGGAGATTTGATTTTTACTATATTTTCAATTATGATGGTTTTCAAGGTAATTCAGTAGCTACATGAAATATATATCTATCTTGGAAAATCCTTAGATTAATTAATATTTTGGATTTTGCATTTCAGAATTAAATTAAGGATGATTCGAAACATTACCGTACATTTTTTTGTCATTCAGCAACTCAGAGTTCCTTTTACATATCTACATAAAATATAGTACGTGGGCATCACTCTTTGGAAAACTTCCAATATCTAGGTAATAATCGCTCAGAAGGAACATCTTCAAGGCGCTTAGATTGTTAACAAAGTTTTATTTACAAATTTAATATTCTTTCAAAAAGTTTAGCTTCAAACGATAGTAAACGACTCGCAAAAGATGTAAGAAGGACGATTTATATACCAGGATTTAACCTGCTAGGTTAGAGGAATTTTCCCACTTTAAATTTCGATTTTGAACTCTAGAATTATGAGTTATTTCATGACGGAAAAGAAATTATATATAAGTCTATTTCCCTAGGAAATTAAAGATAAAGTAGTAGAAAGAAAAAGAGAGCTTCATAACGAACATTTAGATTTCTACTAGACCATAGAGTCAACTGAAACCCAATAATTTGTCCCAGCATTGAGAATAACTGAGTAACATAATAAGAGATATGAGACTGCATACTTTAAGAAAATAGTTTCAGTTCTAATATCGTGATGAATAATATATGATGTCTTTAGACTTATGATCTATGCAGCAGTGGTATTCATCAATGAGATTCAAGATGTACTAAAAAACAGTAATAATAATGAAAAAATTAATAACCAAATTAACCATATTAATAAAATGTAAAATTTTAAGTAAATAATAATATCAATTAAGTACTGTTTAATCATGTTATATATATATTAGCTGAAGCTAAATAAAACTCCGCGCTAAGTAAAAAACCTTTCTCTCAACAGAAAAAGAATAAATTGAATTAAAGGTTTTCGAAGTCTGTAAGCGGTTACATCTCTTGAAGTGGCTCTTCCAAATATTCCATCCCCTATTTATTTTCATAGTTTCATAAATTTTTGTTTTCCATTTTCTCACTTTAACGTGTGGTCATGAAAATTGTTTTGGAATCGAAAGAATGATAATAACTCTTTAATGCAACCAGTCGTAATAAATGGAGTGGATGCTGTTAGAATTACGTAGAGAATGAAACATTAATCAACGAGGATCAAAGTCTGTTCCAGGAAAAGATCAACCACAAAAAATACTTTTCTTAGAAGGGCTTGTTTTCAAAAGGCCATCCTACGTAGGGTAAAATGCGGGCGAGTGATGGATTGCTGCTGAATTTGCGCGGGAAACATTGAATGAGGATGATTCTGGTTCCATTGCCTCGAGAGGCGATCCGCTCCGCAAAAAATAGCGAACGTCTTAATAAGAGCGTAGTTCGGATGCCGTCAGAAGGGAATATTTTCCCCTTCGTTGGATGAGGGTGTTTCGGTCAGTTTGGGAAAAATGTGTGGGAAGGTAAAATGGCTCTCCGCATTGCGGGAAACTGCAGCTAGAAGTGGAGGAGGAGGAACTGAAAGGAATACGGGAGGATGGCGAAAATGTGACGTCACGGCTTCTTGCATTTTCGTGATCTTTATTTCTTTAGTTTTACCGCCTTCATTTCCCGCAAACGGCAAATGGAAGGTGGAAATCGGAAGACTAATGGTTGGTACTGCGGGACGCGTGGCGGAAAGGAGTAGCAAGCGCCGATTGTAAAACTGGAAGCAGTCCAGAATGCGTTTCCGAATGTATTCCCAAGGACAGAAACAGGAGAACAGCCTGTTTTCGAGAAGTATATATTCACGAGTGATTGAAACATTACAGTGAAAATTATGAGAAAATTCAGCGATGTCATACATTATCTGGTAAGCTAAGTAGATAACCGGAGAAAGGAAGGTGTTTCATAAAATAGAACTGAGAAAATGATAAATATTTAATTATATATGAATTCACGTCAAAGTTTATTTTATACATTAAATGGAAAAAGGCTTCTCATAGTGGTACAAATGAAACATGTAGGAATGGGGGCTTCTGCGCATCGATTATGTTGCTACCTTAAGATTATTAAGGGAATGCAAATGTTAGAGGCCGACTTAAGCTCTTTCATGAATTAGAGAAAGCGCAGATGATTTAACCTGGGCCTCAAGACAGCCAACATAAACGAGGAAAAGTACAAGCGTAAATATAGAGAGTAAAGTGAATGCGGAATTGGTCATCCCAGCACACAATTCAATTATCGCAACTACTAATTTGTAGTCTCGCACATTTTCTTGATGAAAGATGATTTTTTTTACCGATAGTGGATTTGGTTCTTGATTTTCAGTTTCAAATAATATGACGACTCGCAGCAATATCCAAAGATTTTTATCTTTTCTCTCAAAGGGTAACAAAATGCATATCATTAGAATCTGCTGTAACTCTGGTCGTTATCTTTCTAGCCGAGGAGATTACAGTTGCCTCATTAGAAGGTTATTCACATATTGCATCATATATGCGATTGAAGCCGTTTTAGTTTTTAATAACAGTTTCTGAAGATCCTTTGCGAAAAAGGTTCTGAATCCTTTGCAAAAGCTTCCGCTAAAGCTCTTACAGTTAATTTGGGTCGATCGATAGGTTTGGTGCATTAATTGGGTAAATTTGAATCTTAAGTATTAAATAAATTCTGTCTTATTTGGCCGGACTTCGTGAAAAGACATTCTGAAGGTATAAAGATATCTTTGTAATATCCACGAGGTGGATATATCCTTCCCCTCTCCTTACCCGAAAACGGTAAACACCTTGTGGACATTACACATTTTTCTTTATTTCTTCTTAAGCTTTCAATACACATATTTTCATTTTCTATCTGTTCCACGTAGTGAAAACGACAGAAAAGTACAGATGAATTTATATTATCTATATAACTCATTCTTCAATAACAGAAAGATTTTAATATAAAATAAAGTGAAAAATACCTCTGGAAAAAGGCTATGAAATGCTTTCTGGGGAGTTGGTATTGAGTGGGGCTTAAGCATAGACTACCCGGTAAATGGGTTGGCGACTGAGTAGAGAGAGCACGATCAAAGAGTTGGCTGAAGGGAAGTTGGAAGGAAAGTGAACAATGGGTAAGAAAATATTCAGTTCAATAGCTGAGATTAGAGAGAATAGAGTGTTGCTAGGATTCCGAGGGAGGAGCAGAAGCTATTCGGACTGTCATTTGCCCGAAGGCTGATTCCATCCTTCGTCAAAATTAGTTACCAAACGCTCTGGAGAGGGAAGGAGGCGCATTTGACAAGATGAGGCATGAGGCAGTTTGATCTTGCTTTTTTAATTGCACCAGAATGCCGCATATAAAAAAGTCCTCGGAAGGGTACACTGAGTCTACGAATAACACTTTTTGCAGAACGTCAAAAGGAGTGATAAGGATTTTTCAAAACAGTGATCAGGATCGGAGTACAACATGCAATCTTGGGCCTTACATGGGATACACAGAACAGTAGTAGACGATGGGAAATCGTTTATGGTACTATATCAAGAATCAATAAAAAACTCTCATCACCTCAATAATTTCAATTTTTTATAATCCTCGCATGCACCCGCTTCAAAAATCCATACGACTGTTCATAAATTTAATTCACACTTCCGACCTCGACCACCTCTTTTTAAAATTCTTTACACCACATATCAAAATCCTTTTCTTGGACTTCCTCTCCCTTGCTGATTATTCGCACTTATATACACTGGTTTTCACCGGTGCATTTCGGACTTCATTTGCCAGCTTTATCATGCATCCACTCCGCAAGTTCAAGTTAATGTAACACTGGTCACGCGCATTTTTCTGCCGAAATTCATTCATTGATCAGTCATAATTGTCTTCCCTTGTTTAATTTCCCACAATAATACTGTAATCAACTTCAAATTAATCCTATTTCTTAGGTTTCTCCTGTTCATATCGCACTTGTATTAAAAATCCCCAAAGGCATTGCGTCGCAATGAATATTTTTTCTGTTATAAGAGCATCATAAGGATTTTCTCTCTGAGAAAATTTCTTTTGAAACAAAATTTGTGGGGAGAAAGATACATTGTGACGCTAAATTCACCAGTTATTTATTACTTTTCCACATTCGTGGACTTTGCACATTCCATTTTATATGACGCAGTTACTTATCAGAAGGTATGGTCTGATAAGAGATTATTATAATTAGTATCACAGTGGGCGTGGTCTCAAGGCCCTTTCAGCGAGATCGGTTCGTTTGAGTTATTGGCTATCTTCCAGAGGAGAATCCGCGAGCATCAGAAAGCTCTTAACAATCAACATGTTGCTCTGGACAATTCCTCTTCTGCTTCGGATTAAATCTTTAAAACTTTTGCTGTAGAAGACGATCACCGCTTTAGTAAATATTCTGTTGCTCCACTCTACCCTTCGTGGAAACCCAGGAAGGAATTCCTTCGGGGTTCATCACATGTAGGCCTACGAACACGATTTGGGAATCTAAGCAAGACCACGGCTCCCGAAGTCCAATACTCCTTAAATGGTTCTACATTTTACATCCAAAGATACCGAACGGTCTGTGAGAGCGCTCATGGCCCTAGGGGAAAGTGATAATAAGTGTTTTATGTTAAAAGGATACTGCCGTTGAGAATAAGGGAAGCAAAGGGCAGGAGGAGGAGTGGGAGAAGAGAGTTGATTTCGTGAGGCCGGCGCCTGTCGGTTCCTGAATTGCGTGGTGGAAAAAGCGCCCGAAGGAGGGGAGGTTGGGGTTGGGAGAGATGAAAATTCCGCAATGCGGGGGAAACAGCAGCAAAACAGAAATGTCCGGAAGGAAAGGTGACATTTGGCTTCTGCGTCTGGGTAATCAGTTCCATACCATTCGCCTTCGGAGCGATCGCGGGCCGAAAAAATTACGAGATCAGGAAGAGAGCGTATTCTGTGTTGCAGGGAAGGAAAAGGAACGATTGTGAGGAGAGTGCTTTTTGTGGAGTCCGGATTTGTAAGAGATTTGGGTGACGAGGTCACTCCTTTCCGTGGACACGAAGGCGAAGAATTGCTCCATTCGAAACTAAGTATCGATTCTAAACCGTCAAAGAAAGTCCTTTGTGGTATAAGAGCGAATGTAGAGGAACTCTTTAATGCAAACCACTGCTTTTACCACTTCGTGAAGTAAGAAAGGGCCGGAGAATCGAAGTTTGAAAGAGGTTACTACAGACTACACTCACTTAGTTGTTTCCTGAATATCCGCATACTGTTGTTTTTTAACATAGTAGTGGCAGAATTGTTAAAAGTGCTTCGACAGCTTAGGTCATTTGGCTCCCACCGGGAATCGAACCCGGTTCACCGAAGTTGAACGCGTTGCCCTCTTGGCTATCCGGGAGCCTGTTTTTTAACGACTGCTATTATTACGAGGTTGCGTTACAATGCAAAAATTTCGAATTGAATAAGTAAACTAACAACTCACTGATTTGTATTTAAACGAGGATAACTCAGAAATTAAAAATATAGAATTATTAATGACCCTCTATAAGTTGCATTTAAAGGGCAGTACGATTTCTAGTAAATTATTAAACATCCTTCAGATGATATAATTTTTATTTAAGGACTCCTTTGACTGTTTTTTCTTCAAATAGTGGTTGATGAAAGAAAAGATATTTATGTCCGTCATGAAAAGGTCACTTTGATTTAATGAAAACTACCGTCCACCGACCAGTCAAAGATGTAATTCGTGGTCACAACTTTGGCAGGCAAATTAATTTGCTTATGAGGTATCAACAGTTACGCTTTAATCAAGCGGATGAACTAGTTTCAAATTTCATCAGTTGGCTGCTTTTCAAGTATATAAGCCCATTTATTTACTTGTAGCATATTTAGGATTTACTGAGACAGAAATTGAGGCTCAAATTTTCAGCAGCAAAATTTCAATACGAGAATCCTCATTATCTGAGTTTCTATGGAAATCGAAGTAATTCGAAAACGAAATCGGTCTTCGCTTTGGAGTTTTTGTAAACTGAACTGAGCTGAACAATTGGTCGTTTGTAACTTTTTCCTAATTTGTCTTTGTAAACCACCGAGAATATTGGTAGCGGAAGAATAGCTTTTGATATAAGTACTGATTTTATATATTTACTTCGAAGCCACCTGAACATAGATCTAATTTTGAATATATTGATTTTATGACTCACCTGGCATTATGGAAACCGTTTTCAAAGCCCTGAGAACCCGGAAAGTCCTCAAACCAGCCAAATTGCCCACTTCCATTCCTATGGTCACGTAGCCGGATGTTATCACAACAAAATCCAACCAGTTCCAAGGATTCCGGAGATAAGTGTACTTGTTTAGTATGAAACCTTTCGCCACGGATTTGATGGTCATTTCCATCGTGTAAATAGCCAGGAAGATGTACCTGTAAAAAGCAAGAAGACGTCAGGCAGTCCCGAAAAACACCGTATTAAGAAATCAAGGACACACTACGCAAATTGAGATTAAACTTTAGTTTTAAATTTAACAAATGTCAGGGCGCACAATATTTAACGAGGAAGGAGTTGCTTAAAGGAAGACAATAGAAAAGTTGGTTATTAATTTATGGCACATAGAGGTAAGAGGAATAACATACAAAAAAATAATAGCAAATGTCACATCGTTATCATCAGGCAATACACGGCGGTCAAAACAATTATAGTTTTTTCGCTAGAGCTACACTACGGTGATTAAATATATGTACTATTCGCTTGCCGTTTACAACTTCTGCTACTCACCGATAAGCGGATCTTAGGATAGAAAGTTTATTTAGCTGTTGGTCTAACTTCGATTTAGACGAGGAAAAATGGGCATCGAACAATCGATATCATCGAATGCTGGAATTCACCCACAGGTAAGACATCTTTTGCTCGCAGGAGAAGGCGTGAGTTGATCGAAATGATAATAAATCACGTCAAATTACGAAACAAGAGAGAAAAAAATAAAACGATCTTCTCTAAGGATTAAAGGTACGAAAAATAGCGACATGACTGGGACTCGAACCATGTTGACGACTCCCATGTTGTTGAGAGAACCCCTGTATTGTGCGAAGATAAATTTAAATGTATAGAACTCAGGCATAAAGGACTTTTTCTGTCGCACATGCCCCATTGAGATACTTTCAGGGAAAATGACATCTGCATCCCAGGTATCATGGATTATATTATAGAAGGTTCCAAAAAGGTACGGCATTAAATAAAAAATAAATGCAATACATGCATTATGGCACATTTCAGAAATTCTTTCGATGCACTCCCTGAAAAGACAAAAGACTGTCACCCGATATAAGGGTAGAGGTTAATTTGGAATCTGAAAGCGTGGACATTTTTGAAATGATTGGCGCATTGTCCCTATAAATGTACTTTTGTAGTATATAGATGAAAAACTGGCGAGGATCGAATATTCGTGGCAAAAGTTTAGAATCTTGAGTTTCCAGCCTGATGACGTGGTCTAAGAGGTCATCCTTCAAAATTTAAATCAAACTTTCCACCGTATGACGTCATAGGAAACGTCAGCAGGCAAGAAGACCGAGCTTCCGAGCGTTTCCAATTCGTACTCGATAGATGGCTGTATAGTTCAAACCAACACTCAATTTTTCTCGAATGCTTCCTTAACATATTTACGCTTATTTCTTTCTTATAAATTATCGGCTATACAACTCTCTTGAGTTTTCATCAATCTTCGTATTCTTAGCCATAAAAATTATACATGAATTAATGAATGTGAAACATTCAATACAAAATTATGCTTATGTCTGTTAGGAGATGAATGATAGAGTGAAACAATATGGAGCATAAAATGTTAACTATAAAGGATTATCAGAGTAATACGTTAATACTGCTATACTTCAGCTTTTTCTTGATAGCTTTCCGTCAAAATATCAATTCTACACTTTTTCCGAGAAACTATTAATTCTTATACTTTCAGTTTCGAATGAAAATAAGACGTGTTTCTAACCGAACATTCAAAGACAGTATGGACACCTCATCCTCTAAAGCGAACATAATTTTTGATGAGCACTCTATTAGGTGATTTTATTATAAAATCTGAATGGAAATAATTTGATAACACGATAAAATGTTTTAAGAATATGCAATTTTTGCGAGTTTCTAGGTCGTTTCAATGGAGGCACTTACATCTTTAATATGGCCCTCCAATTCTGTTGGTACAATAGGTTCATCAAGCTGATTACGTTTTACTCTTTATATTTAACATAAACCATTCAACGGAGGAGGAAATGTATCAAAAGGTCGAATTAATATAATCGGAACTACTGCGGATGTCCTTGGATGAATACTGGTACTCTCCGCCGCAGAGATATGTTCTGCGATAAGGTCTGGGATGCAGATTTTATAACAGTTATACAAAGATTTCAAAGAGATAACGGTAGACGTGTGAAAAGGGTCCATGAAGTTATCTTTAAAGATATGAAATGCGTGTTTTTATGGCGATGACTACTAAATTTCGACGCGATTCCGAACATTAAGTAAGATAATAACTGAGAATTGGAGCGTGAATTCAGTGAACTAGCTCGCAAACCTAAAAGTAGGGCGTCTTGATTTATAAGTTTTCTATATGCACCTAGAAGCAATAATTTAAAATATTATGCAAAGAACACATTCAAATTAATATAAAAATTGCGATAGAGAACATAATGATATAAAGTATATACTAATTTAAAATAGCATTATTTGCATATATTGCAAAATCTGTGTTCATTAAGTAGCAAGAGAATGAATCCGTGAAAACTAGAAATAGTTCTGGAAAATCATCGAAAGTTATGGAAGATGTAGTTATAACTAGTGACGGATTATTAATCGGAATCAGGAATATCAGATTTTATCGGATATCGGAATCGGCATTGGAATCGGAGAGTTGTTTTTACCAAAATTCCGACTCCGAAAACGATTCTTTAAAATTTTTAATTTAAAACTTATTTTTCTCTTTCTGATGATTATTTCCACTTCTGATGATAGATGATTGATAGTTAAATACTAATTTACTGAAATATCTTTTAAACTAAAATTTAAAGTTTACAGATTTTAATTGCTGCTAAATATGCTATTTAATGTGAATTTATTGGACTTATTCTTGTGTAAATGTGGAATCCGTGTTACCCAATTGTAAACATTTCTATAAAGTCCGTTCTGTTTGTTTCATTTCCAAATGAAATATTTGTTTTTAAAATCTCACAATCACTCATTTAATATTAATTTATTAAATATAAATGAAACATTTATGTGATATAAAAATAAAATGAACTCAAATTGTTGATTTTAAATTCAGTATTTATATATGATAGCTAGATGATCTAAATAAAGAAATGTTATTTGAACTTTTACACACGTTTTTCAATTAAAAGGATACTATACTTTCCTCTTATAAAATTTTGGAATTGTCCAACACCAGTTATTATCGTATAAGGTGCTTGCATTGTCTAATATCATTGTATTCGAGGTTTGCTTTATGTAATTAGAGTTCTTATATGCAAATTGTTGGAGTTTCTATTTTCTCAAAAATGTATTTGCCATCGTTAACAATATAGTGTTTTAGATATGAATCCATGTTGTTATCTTTTGAGCATTACGAAGTTCATATCTGTGTAAATTAAAGGTAGAGGTTTTCCATATCTGATACAGGCAATACAAGCGTTTATTTGTTCTTATCCCGGAAAATGAAATGTGAAAGCTTCAATTTAGCCTTAGAATCATTATAATTTTTCTCTAATTAGTTTTTTTCGATCAGAAAGATTCAAATCTCTTCTTTTGAAGATTAACACAAAATTTTCGAGAGATTTTTTAGTTATTTCTATGGCAAAGAACTGAAGAAGGCATTTTCTCTATAAAGAAAGGGTTGGGGGATGAACGGATGGCGGATATATCTGAAGGTCCGAAGAACCTTTAATAATGGTAGGGTTATCAGTAGAGTAAGATTTATAATGCTGATTGTGAGACGAATATGGTTAATTGTACACGAAATCATTCAGTACTTTAAGCAGATATTTTTTAATTTCCATCCGCCACCGGTTTTCTCCCTTTTAATGAGAACGGAAATAAACTTTATTATCTCTAACTCACTCTTACGCAAGATAACGGATAGGGAATGAATAATAAATTAATATTAAGGCGAGGTTAAGTCGAGTTGGCTTCTCTTCTACCTAACCTCAACCGTCAGTACATGAGTTAAATTTAATGTTTAGAGTTAAATTTGGTCGTCTTAACTGAAGGTTGAAGAAGACCAAAAACTCCACTGTGCGTGAAAACACCCACAGAGAAGGGGTGTGAAAAAAATCCGCGAAAACACAGAGTACATAAGGTGGTAATTTTGCGTGGGAAAACCAAAGAGAGAGCCATTTGAAAACTGAGGTAACTTTGTTTTTCAGCGGTTATAAACATTTCCTTACCGGCAAAAACCAATCGGTAAAAACCAACTTACGTAAGTTCCGTAAGGAACTCTCTCAGCAACCTGAGAGAGCTCCTTACATTTTATTCTTTCTTCTCTCGTCAAAAATCGTTCTTTAGATCTGATTTACATGAGATTATCTTAAAAATAGGACGAATTTAAAGAAAATGATCCACTGACGGCATGCAAAGGATTATTTTTCAAAGTGCTTAAGCATTAAAGAAGCGTTTTCAGGACAAAGACTATATTTTACAACATCAAAAGTTATATTAGTGATAACTCCTATTTGTCGCAAATTCTATGATAAAGTATACATTTCAGACAGTTATTTAGCAAATGATTTACGTCTGTTAAGAAATTTGAGAGGCATACACTCTTCATCACTCGAAAACGAAAACGTAAAAGCGCAAACATATCCTTGTAAATGTAACAGCATTGGAAACTAAAGAATAAGGGAAAAAATTGCTTTCAGTAGGATATTTTCGTTCTTAAAAATTGAAGTATCGTCATTTAATTGATGTAACCGTCATTATACTATTCGCCTCATATGTATCACGTGAACGACAATCGATGTTCGTACTGTGTAACGATGACGATGATTATTGGATGCTGCAGCTTTACCAAAACCTTCCAGAATTTGTAATGTATTTCAGGATGCATGCCCTTCTCAGTTTTAGAAACTCATGTATTTACATTAATGAAACGAATGTTCTCTATGTGTCTCTAGGGTGGGAAATATAGCTTCAACGTTAAATTTTTATGTTTTGGCGTACATTTTACGAATCCAATTTAGAAAATTAGATTTGTAAATGTACTGCCATTGCTCCCGGTGACGTTGTTTCGAAGTATGGAGATTGGTCTAACACAGGGATGAGGAATCTACGACATGTAGGCCATGTGGTCATTTTGGACGTCCATTGCAGCCTTTTCGTCACATTCGTGAGAACTGCTTGCACTTTATTAAATAGGAGAAAAATAAAGCGGAAAGTTTATTCCGCAAAATTAATTAATTATCTCACATTAAATGTCGATGTTTAACTATTAAATTGTAGGCAACACGCATTATAAGACTTTTCTGAAATTAATGCGTCACAATTGGACTTTCTTGTAAGACGGAAATCTAAATGTAGTATTCCGACGAAAAAAAAGTTCCCCACCTCTTTCATTTGAATTCGAAAGGGAATTTTATAACTTTAAGTAAAATTAATATAAAATAACTTGGAGATTTGCTATTTGATGAATTTGTATGAAACATTCCATAAGAATAATTTAAGGATGGTATTCTCCAATTATAAAAAAATTGGGGATGAGATAATTGTAAACAAGCGTGATATTAGCGGTTCGATTAGAGAGCTGAATGTAGCATTTTTATTCACTGAAACAATATATAATTAATTTTTTGTCGTTACAGGCTCATTCTTCAAAACCAGCGCTAATTTTCTTTGAATTCTTATAATGATTAAAGGAAAGGAAGGTGTCTTAGTAGATTATAAAGTGGGAGACCTGGGTTCGAGTCCCAGTCGTGTCGCTATTTTTCACACTTGTTATTTTTTTGTAATTCTTATAATGTAATTGTAATTATTTTCCTTTTATACAAACGTAATGCTTTGAATAAATTGTACTTCTGTGGAAAGAAACGGAAATTTAAGTCATATTTTACGATGAGTTTTGGAAAAAATTAATATTGAAGATATTAATCATTCATTAAGTGTCTGTTGCATGAAATGATGCATATGTCTATGACCCAATTTTAATGCCACCCAGAAACATTAATAATTTACTTCTTCAGCTTGCATTAGTTCAAAACATCTCTTGGATAATCGTTTAAGTAATAACTTCTGCTGACCCATTCATATTTTAGAATAGAATGAAACTAGATTCGCTTTATCCATCAATAAACCAAAGTGACAGGATTGGTCGATCAATCTCATCCTCATCTCGAGGAACGGAAGGATATGAGATTTAAAAATGCATGCAATCTGAGCCTGTGTACTTCATGCTATCTACACTGGTACGCTTTTCCCGTTTAGTGATCTGCCGTTCGCAACTAAATCTCATCAAATATTAGAAATTTCCGGATTCCGTTCCATCCGTGTTTGACTCCATGTTTTACTTATTAATGAAGACAAAATTAACTGCTGGAAATTTAATTCCTTTTGGAGCGCGAAAGCAATGCATTTTAAAATTGTATTTAGTATAGAAGGAATTTATAAAAGAGCTGCATGCTAGACAGAGAGTGAAATGAGATTGGATTAAAAATAAAAAAAATAAAATATTCTGATGATCAAGCAGTTGAAGCAGAGATAGGGAAAGAGCCATAGAAAACCATGGAAAATAAACATAATATTAATGAGAAAAATGGAATGAAAATAAGGATCAATAAACCAAAGGTTGAGGAAGGGGAGGGTGATGTTAATGTCTCATTTCAAGGTCAAAAACTAAAGTAGGTTGGATTTTTCAAATATCAGGGTAGCCTCATAAATAGAGACGGCAACTGCACTCAGGAGATTGAAAGACAATTAGGGATAAATAGCTACGATCTCGCATCTCGTGTGAATAAAAGCAATGTTGAGAGGCCGTCCAAACCAACGCTCAACAGTTCTCCAAACACCGCATTGTCTTGTGTCAACTTTAGTTTGCAACCAAAGAAAACACTGCCTGCAACTCTTCATAATTCATATTTTCTTCTCAGAAGAGACTGATAACGAAGATCATCATCAGCATCATCAGAGCTAAGATCGGATCCAACGGAGTGATGAAGAGCGTAATCGATTAATAAAAACCCCCAAGTTCGAGAAAACAGCATTTTTACAAATATTCTCATTTCATTGATAACAATATTGTTATTAAAGAGTTTTTTATTGGAGATTTTTCTTTTATTTCAATCAAGATGAAAGATAATGCTTTATTTAAAGTCCATCCTCGTTATCTGACCTAGTTTTGTCGAATTTCAAGTACCTGTATTTCGAGTTTTGTTGTTTCACCAGCAGGATGTTTAGATAATATTACAAATTTTTGGTTCATGGTAAACTATATCTATAAATTATGGATCATAAGATGAACATTTATTCACAAATAACATAATTTTTCTACACTTCGCGTAGCTGAGCGTCTACTAATCCTTTTTACCTTTTCTGATTCCCAGTATTACCAATTTCATTTGCTGGAAATTTTATCCGAGCGCCCCACTGTTTTTGGATGAAATTAAAATGCATCGACATTCGCCGGACTGATCGATTGGTAAGCGATGAGGATTTTGTGAGTCAGCGTGGGCGGTCATAGGATTCCGTAGGTTCGTTACCGAAACCTTGGAAAGCGAATAAAAGAAAAACAAATAGCACGGAATAAGAATCAATCAAACAGAAGGGTGAGGCCTTCAATTGGGCTCGTTTTCGCTGATTGCGAAAATGGAGATACACAGATTGACTTCATCAAGATTGAAAATGCCTCCCCTAGAGCAAGAAACTGATTCTTTTTCAGTCAGTGCTCATCCATTCAAGATCTGCTTGTGCTTTTGAGTTCCACAATTCCACCTAAATTTGACATTGAAGTAATTGCTCCAAAAGCTATCTTTAATTCACTGAGAGAGCATAAATGCATTTGCTGTGTGACCTGAAGCATTATTTTCATAATTATTTCTTGTTCCCGAAACAAAGGTGTAATTTGATGAAAGCTGAAGAAGTATCTGATGAGAGGCAAATCCTATGAGCTATAAAACTGAATAAAATACAGTAGAACCCCGCTTTACCTTTTTAATATGTTTCATAGGTTCCATTGTATAGTGGAAATATCATACTGTGAATCAAATAACAAACTGATTGCCGGTAATTAGTTCCAATTCATATATGTTTGATTTAAAATGGTTGTGATAAGATTTTAAATATTAACTGGTTCCGCCCTTTTAATTGAATAATATATAATAACATCAATAATTTATCAGAGCAGTAACTTTGCTGGAGTTAATGTTTTTTGCAAAGGAATACAATTTAGAAAAGATATCGTAACGTGAGTCAGTAATTGTAATGTGAAGCATACTCTGCTGAAAGAACGTACATACATCGTAATGCGATTTTATATTATTGGGAACCCATCGTAAAGCGGGGGTCTACTGTAATTTTATTCTCTTTCTTAAAATTTTAATCATCTCCAAAAGCAGTTAAAAAGTCCTATTTACAGAAGTAGTTTACTCGTACTTCACAATTTACGCGTGGGCTCTGATAAAAATGGAATAAATATGGGGAAAACATTTGAAGTGAATATTATCGCGGTAACAAAATCAGACTGCCTACGACTACTATATCAAAGATCTAAAATCGGTTTCCACTTAGTGTATCATTCTAATACTAAAACCATGCCAGTGATTCAGTGAAAATCTTCAGCATTCGCAAACGGTATATGTGTCTTTATAGAGCAGGCTATGTGGCAAAGAGAATCGACAACCGATGGACAGAAGCAGTTCACAACTGGACACGAAAAGGTTGTGGGGGATCCGGAAGATTCGCTACAGTAGATTCGCGACATATACATTTTCGTAGCATATTCAGTTTCGCTCCCGAAGTTTTCACGACAAAAGTTTTCCACTACAAGGCGTTCTTGCAAGAATTTTTTTTCGTTCCAAAGCGTTTTTGCGACAAAAAGTTTTCGCTATATAGCGTTTTTGCTACAGCTACAGCTTAGCTACGAACTGATCATGTTTCGCGGCATTACAAGACTCCGAAGTGTATGTACAATGAGGTGACTAATCATTCTTAAATATTCCTCATATTGTTGTCATATTTCCTCGAGTTTGAAATTAGATTATTTGCAAACCATTTTATTAAAATATATATTTCGATTTCGAATGGTCTAAAATGCTTCTACATATATCAACTCCACGGCTACTTTTTAAATTTCAATTGATAAATTTACTAATCAAAAGTTTTGAGCCACCGAAAAGTTTTTTTCGTCAAAAAACTCAACATCTTCTTCGACGTTCTTCAATTTCTCTTTTCGGAGTAAATAACATTTAAAAACAACGCTAGATAATTGCAAGTTCTTTATTAAGAATTGTTTATTAATCAATTTTTCTAATTAAATTACTAGTATTAGTTATGAAACATATATTAAACATAATTATTAATTATGAAACATAGAACTCAGAAAATAATTAAATGTTCTTGGGTGAAATCGATGGGAAAAACGAGAAATCTCCCCCAAAATCTCTTCCTCATCATCGCTTTTCCCCGATTTCAGGAGAGAAGTCTGCAACCTTTTGTCCTCTTTTGAAATGCAATATGAAGTACATACATCGGTTTTCGAATGTACCTATTAGTGCTTAACGCATCCCTAAAATTGTCTGATTTTACGGTGAAAATTGAACTGGCAAGAAAAATGGCTAACCTTCCATAGCATTAGGATCCACCCCCTCCTAGTGTGGGGCTTGAGATGACTGTCTTTCTTCTGAAGGGGGTCCTGGTAAATCCAAAATGCATGTTCGTGCATCAAAATTTGGGCCCAATTTCCAATAAATTTAGAAGAATGGTTGAATATTGTTGAATTTTTCCTAGCTGGAATTAGTTTCCTTATTACTGGATGAAGTCATTAAAGTAACATATCCTTGAGTCATTAGCATCAAAACGTAAGATCTGGCTGACGCAGAGGTCAAAGTTCCCTTATATAGTTCCTTTGTTTCCTTGTAGGTACAGATGACTCCCCTCGACGGTACTTACAATGCTTTCTTACTTACTTAATTACTTTCTTAATTACTTTCTTACTTTCTAAGTACTTACTCTCGAGGTACTTAGAATACAATGCAATCGAAATTTGTACTTACAATACTTTCTTTACTAACCCTAGTACGCATAAATGGCCAGTGATTTTTATTTAGTGCTATTGGACTTGTAGATACGCGTAATAAACTTTGTTCTACTTAATATAAATGTTAATGAACATAACGTTGGCAAATAGTCAAGTTCTTTTCGTTTCCTAAGGTGACTTCCAGAGGAAAGTTTTGTTCGTTTGATTCAAGAAGTAAAGAACGTAGATTGCATGCATTTTGATAATTTTACTAGCATCATTTGCTAAGAACACATTGTAACCCAATATTCAGATCGTATATTTGACGTTAGTGAATCAAAAAATACAAAATATTTATACACCGAAGCAGTACATTTAAGACGATATATATTTTATAGTCAAAACAAGGACATTTTAGGAAAACAAATCTGATATGTAACTGTCCTTTAGCTTTTTAATATATCTCTAGAGTTCATATTACTATCTAATCAAAAAATGCGTGAATTCAATTTTCAAAAATGCTTCAATACATTTCTTATAGAGAACTAGTGGCCTGGGATAAATAAATACATGAATGAATACATATAAACACGACGGTGATCATTAAGTAAGATTAAGTAAATTGTAAAGAGTGACTTTTTAAAAATAGATGAGCGTTTTAGATTAAAACGATAAGGTTAAAGTAACCTCACACGGGTAACAAAGGGGAAAATTAATCACTTTTGGTCCTTTTCCATCAACATTGAATTATATATCGGAATTTCATTTATTTTAATGTTTTCTCGTTTGCAGAGATGCTGCCTAAAGTATATGATTTGAAAAGTGTTATCATCGAAATGAAAATTATTGATTTAACTTATAAAAATAAAAAAAAAATTGTGGAATTACGTCTACCTGAAGGAAGTCATCTGTGCAGGAAGATACGGGGAGTTATCTGTACCTAGGTACAGGTAACTCCCATTCGGTGGGGGAAGTCCCGGTTAAGACAAGTTACCGCTTAATTTAGGTTCTACATAGGACAGATTTCATTGTATTTAATAATCTAAATGTTTATTTGTACAAAAATACTCCGTAAACTTAACCATTTATTAATTAATTACTAATAGTAGAACTAACTTTAAGCAATTTTTGCAGCAAAATAGGTGTTAACAAATATAAAATATAGCGAAAAATTTCAGATGCGAATATTGTTTGTAGCGAACTGAGTTCTAAATATAACCTTTTGTAGCGAAAATTCTGTAGCGAGAACGTTGGTAGCGAAACTTTTGTGGAGAAAACGTCGGTAGCGAACCGACTGTGGCGAATATTTCTAGATCCAATGTGAGGAGGCTAAGAAAAAGACCGGAGGTCAGAAACAGACAAATTAAGTGCTTAGGGCAGTGTTGACCAACATTTTTAATCCTTTGGCTGGATAGCATATTACTTGGGGGTCGGCGGGCCACAGTTTTGTAAATGCATTTTAAGAAAATAACATGTTTTCAGAAGTGTTTATATTTCTCAAATTCAGTTTGCTTACATTATGCTCTACCTATGAATTTTTACCTTAGACTGAATCAAGAGGGGAATAGAAAAGTATCATGGGCTATATTATAATTTATAAAATTCCTAATCGTTAAGAATCGCTTATGTTTCACGCCACTGTTATCTTTGCGGGCCGAGTGGAAGTGTGTGGCGGGTCCATGACTGAACTAGGGATAACATGGCTACAAAAAGCTCATAATAGAGAGAATTATCCTACAATGGTATTCGGTGAGGTTATGTTTGAACAGGTATGAGATCAGGAGTGCTTTCAGAAATAAGAGGAAAATCGAACGAACACGATAACATCTTCCGGTTTTACTATCGTTTTATTCGAGTCAGAAGTCTCACTCACACAAAGGACACTCTATCACCGTCACCCTTCCGCACTTTCCCGTAAAATATACCTTCTATATGCCACGTTACCTGTATGGAGCCCCTCCCTTCTGATACCTTTCCCTTCAATCCTATCGCCAGGCTTTACCCCTTCCTTTAGCAGGGGTTGTGAGATCCAACGGGAAGACGCAGCAGCATATTTATCAGGGGAGAGATGAAGATAGAGGAACATGGAGAACGATAGAGAGATTGAAGGGTGAAGCAAAGAGAGGGAAAAACGTCGGAGCAACAGGGGTTATTGAGGGAGATGGCTCAAAGGACGCAAGGCAGGGCTTTGTGACACGTAGTGGAAGTGGAAAAGTGGAAGGGATTTGTTGTAGGACGTAGCGTAAAGAATGTTTTGACGGTATTTTGTTTGGATACATAGTAAGAGGAAAGCAATATGTGGAATAAATAGGTCGGCCTTTGAAGAAGAGATTCCCTTCAGGAGCTACTGTTGAGATTTTGATTTTCTGCCAATTTATATCCTCAACCGTATGGGTATGTGTATTCCGGACAATCAAAGGTGTACCGGCCAAGATAACAGTTGTGAATTTCAAACATAAATCATTTCTTCCCTTATGATATGCTTCTCTATGAGATTCATTTCTTTTGTATGCATAATTTGGCTGTAATATAAAGAACATATCTTCACTTATATCGGTATAAAATGTTTTCATTTATAAGAATTTCATAAGCTATCAAATCAAGCTATATTACAAGATGCGTTGGAATGTAAAATGATTAAGAGTTATGATCTTTTCTCACTACCATTACATTCCACTAGCATATTCGCCTTTGTAGAGGATCTGTAAACGTTAGTTACTTCTATAGAAAAGAATAGCCAATAGTTTGAAAAGGAAAACATACCGATGACACTAATTAGTATTGCAATATCTGCAATATCAATTTTCTATGATGTATAATGCACATTCAGTGTTGTGTGAGATTAAGTGACAGTAAACTCAATCTTAAGATGAGTCTAAAAATATTTTTTGACTGTTTTCTGTCCTCTAAGTTACATCTAAGAGGGCAGAGCACCCTCCCGAAAGGTGGGAGGTCCGGCTTCGATTTCTGACTGCGGCAGGCTTTTTCTCTTCCAATTTCTTCGTCTGTTTTGAAGAGCTAATAGAGCTAATTGTTGCTTCAAATGCCATAGCATAAATTAAATTTTTATAAAGAATTAATGGAATATCGTGAGCAATGTATAATTTCAAAATGAAAGAAGGCCTTTTCATTTTTACATTAATCGTTTAAAATCTTATGTGAATTAATTCATTCGCAATGTTCGCGTCCGCGTCATCTTTATGTATAGGAATATGGGAAAATCCCTCGACTAAGCAAACCGACAGAGCCATCTGGTGGAATGTGAGAGAAACGCTAGTTTGTACGATGGTATGGGGAGGCATACGCGAAGAGAATAAAAATCGAGAGGATGAAAAGTTAGCGTATGAATAATGTGTAAATATGCGGCGTAGTTAACTGTGGGAGAGCAGCGGAAGGAGTCGTGCGAGGAAATGCGAGGGGCAGCCGCCGCTTTAAATAAATAGGGCATTCCGCAGAGGAGTTGGATGAAAATGGCGCTTGTACGGGCGCTGTTTCGCTGATTCCCGCGTACTTTTTTAATTCATCATTGCTCCGGTGGAAACTTACGATTGCGCTGTCTCTAAGCCGATGGCATTTCCCGTTGTCAGAATTCTTGTATCTGAGGATTGGGAAAAATGAACAAGACTAGAAGGTGATAAATGCGCTCAAGGTTCGGAAAATCTCTATATATGGAAGTTGAGTTTATAGTAAGTATAAATTTTCTTTCATTCTTTATCAGTATAGATAATAATCATTCGCCTCCGCTAGCATTTTAGTATCAGTCTAGTAAAAGAATTTTACCTCTCCATTCATTCCGCCGACGAATCACATTAAATGAATATTTACGTGCAAATAAGTTTTGTTTATGTTGATATATTTTGTGAATGTTTGCAATACTTTATGTTGTAACATCTCTTTCTCGCTTTTTCTTTCCTATGAGTTTCGCTCTTTTTTCGCCCACCATTCTTTTTGTGGATGATTTCCTGCAACGGACAATTTTACTCGGTGGCCTCACATTGTTAGTTTTTTTCCTTAACAAACACTTAATTTCCTTAATCAACACTTAACACTTTCTCTATTCATTTCCTATACTTAACCTCTTAATGTGCCTAGTTTCTTAATGTAAATAACAATGAACTTGTTAATTTAATTAATTAACTATTACTATCAATTCTTTCTAGAATGAGTGGCAGGTCTCTATAACGTAAATAATGAAAAGATGCAATTTCTATCCGTACCAAGAAATATATTTTATTAAGCCTCCGTAGTTTTAGGTCTGATGAAGACGCGAGAGGCATTCCTTAAAACTTTTATTACAAAACATACGCTGTATGGTTTATAGGATCAAGAGTAGGAGGAACCATTTACTTCTTACTTTTGCACTAATCTTTCGTGGGTGGTGAAAAAATGTTTCAGTCAACTACCATTTTTAGTAATTCAAACAGTATAAACTACCTTTGGTTTTCACATTCTAGTTAATTTCAGATCACATCTCTGTGCTGTTTGAACTCTTTCATACATTATAAACTCCTTACGTAGCTGATGGATGAATTCTTTCCAAGTGAAAATCCACATTAGATTAAATAATGTAACTTTTTTTTACTAGATTCTGCACTACAATAACTGCAATCTACTAGTAGTAGAATTTCTCCGTTTTTTATTCGATTTCTCCTTAAAACATGCCCTTTTTTATAGAAAGCATAGTCACATTCTTAGGTAAATTTAGAGATAGAAACGATGTACGAATAAAAATCACTCACAGCGGGTAAATTTAGAAAATATATACGTAATGAATGGATATGAAAAGTGATTATGAGGCTTTACGAAGTAGTATTTATGAGAGAAAGGAAATAGCCCCTAAAAAGATTGTGAATAAAAAAATATGGCGGAGAGTGGGACCGAGAACGATTAAATGGAGAGGGTGTTTGAATAGTTCGATCAGAAAATATGGTGTCGGGAGCAGGAGTGGCATGGAGAAATACTAGCAGCAGGTCTTCGGGAAAGAACCTTTGACGGCTGACAAATTGCCAAGTTTCGAAAGGCGTTGGAGAGAGCGCTGGTGGAAGAGAGTTTTGGGGGAGAGCCTCGGGAAAGGGGATGTAATGAATACTTAAGAAGCGAAATTTCATTACGACAAACAAAGGCGAAGAAGGGATCTGAGGAAAAGGTGAGGAGATGAAAAAATTGGAGGGTCGAGGAAATTATTTCTGTGTTGGAGGTGCCCAACGGGGTCTTGGTAACGAGGGAGATATCTCCGTGAAGAGAATATTCTTCTTAGATTGGACTCACTTCGCAGGGGTTTATATCAGCCTCGAATATAATGGTGTGAAGAAAGTGGCGTTTTTTTATATTCCATCCTCTCGAATATACGTTGATTGTATCAATGGAAAAATTATAATTCTGCCTGATATATAGTATAATATATATTGCGAATATATTAAGAATAGAATACAACCATTTAGTAAATTACCTTAATCTAGAGGATGAAAACAATAACCTATCGAATATACTTTGAGATTCCCAGGGATCAAGCGGATCTGAACGGTGCATATTTTTCTGTAGCCATGAATTCCGGTAGGGACTACTCGACACAATTAAATTAAAGCCAAAGAATTAACAACACAGGTATTAAATTGGAACCGCAAGGATTATATCAAATACAGACAACAAAAATATGATATTAAAGATTATCACTGTCGAATGTAACGTAAAATAGATATCGATATTACCGATTTCAAGTAATTAGAAAAGTTGATTGGGAATTATGTATCAATATAAAATCGACCACAGCTTGGTTATTCTGATGCCTAACTCATAATAAGAAACATTTCGACCAGCGCAGAGCGAAGGAAAACTTTCAAGTTTGGTTCCCTCATAAAATGTTTTTATGGGACCCACTTAGTTCGAGATTTGTTGCTCTTCACGGCTCGAAAATTCGGGTCGAGCAAAATTTACCGAGCATCTTGAAATGCATTCATAGAGTTATGACGCTTTTAGTCCTAGAAGACCGAAATGGCCGGATAGGAACTCTTACTTGGAGTTCAGGGATTTTGACAGAAAATAATTCCATGAAATATATTGTGGATGTATTCAATTCGTGGAATCGCATATTTGCTTAGAGACTGGAATGGGTTACGTAACACTTTCGTTTACCTATACGCTATTTGTAGCCTCTGTTTCAACTCTTGGTTTAATCTTCGGCATAAGAATAAAACAGGGCGAACAGTGTATACTCTTAATTAGAGTTGAAAAATGTTGAAAAATGAGTTGTTTGTAGTGATTGGAGGGGGTTTGAGACGGTACGGTTAGGACGGTAAAATAGACAGAAGAGTGGGCAGACGAATTTGGGAAATTTACCAAGTGTATTCTTCTGCTTTGTTTTTTACTAGTTAATAAACTACTAATATATAGTCTAGAATTTAGAGTAGTTCTAAATTATTCTTTTTTCCTACTATTTTTATTATTCCTTTTCCTATAGTTTTTTAACTGAGGAAAGTTATCCGAAATTTCTGAAATGTGCTTCAATTTAATGAGATTTGAAAAGATCAATTCCTTAACATCCTCACAATAATGACCTTCCTTAGATCAACGAACTTTTGAAAGGCTGGAACTCACTAGAATGCAGCACTTTTCCTCAATCTCTTGCTTTTCCTTTCGACTTCGACTTTCTGTTTTCGAGAGGAAGAGAAACAGCAAAAGAACGTATCTCTTTCGAGACCGTCGCGTAGTTGCCGAGCTTATTACCCGTGGCTATGCCTAAAACCGGTCGATATTCCTGCATTTGTATAGGGGGTAATGTGTCGGGAAGCCCCTGGGCCAAACGGATGTCTTCAGGTCTAGTTTGATACTGATCTGAATACACCCTCCAGCCATGGCCAAAATCGTCTCCCATCATCTTCCCCTTTAAGCCCCTCCTGCAATTTTTCACCCCCTCCCTCATGCGACCTACTTACTCAAGAGGTTGCAATTTTTATCGTGATTCCTCCGTTTCGGCGTTTTTTTTTCGTCCATTCCGCCGAAGAGAGAAGAAATTCCAGTGGAGATATGTGCTGCTAAAAACGTCGGCCGAGTTAACTACTTTCTGCAAAAATATCCTTTTCATCGGTCTACGGCGTATGCCTCCTCCAGTGAAGAATACAAAATAATGTTTCTGTTCGTTGTCTCTCTCCTTTTTCCCTCGAATTGAAATCCAAAGAACTTAAGAGAGAGAGAGAGAGAGATTCTCCTCAGCGCTTGCGGTCTTCCCTGGAACTACAGAGTAAAAAATTGGATTCGAATCTCTGGGATGCATTGCAAAAGGAGAAAAATATCTATCCTATTTCGTGCAGATTCCATTGTGAAGGTGGAAATGTTGTGGTGCTTTTCAGGAGGAAGTTATTTACGTTTTACCTACGACGGGAAAGCTTCCATATCCCCGTGTAACTCAAGTATACCCCTTTCTTTAAGAAAAAGTCAGTTTAAAGGTCACTGAGATCTTTCAGAATCTATCTACATAAATGTGGGTTGTATTATAGGGATATGATGAAATTATTTACAAACAGGTTTATCTCATTATTGCTGAATAATATGTATTAGAATTAAAGGACAATTGTGTGTAATGAGACGGAACAGAGTTATATTAGTGTCTAAATTGTAATTGTTATTTTGAAATTTGTTTTGAATTTTATTTCAATATTTTTACTTAAAAGTTTCATAATTTATTTAGTCGTAAAAATATGAACGCAAACTTCTGAGTCAAGCATTATTAATTTAAAAATTTTTCTGACTTTTAAATATATTATCCAATATATAAATCGTACATAATAAATAATTCACAATTGTAGATATGACACTCAAGAAAACAGAAACTTAAAAACAAGTTCATCTTAATTTTTACATTTATTTTATCGAGGATTCCTTAACATTTATCGTTTATCTTCAACATCTAACTCTTTTGTGTTCTATTTTGAGTAAGTTAATTCTACGAAAAGCCCTTTATTCCATTATCGCCTATGATTCACAATCACTTAAACATATTTAGGTAACATTTAAGCTTAATTTAATGATTTAACTGTTTCTTGCTGAGTTTTTTTCTTTCTTCCCTTTTAAGCCAACTTCATACGCGGTATTTAAGACTGAAGTGCTAAGTTGGTATAGATATCCATTATTTCAGAGAATGAACTGTATTTATTTTTGACTGGAAGAACACAGAGAAACGTGAGCTATTTTTATTCTTACTATTAGCATGTGAAACGTTACTAATATATTCTGTGGGAGCTTAACGTAAGATATGTAAGATAATAAATGTCCAAGGATGAATCCTTTACGTCGTGATTTGAGTCAAAAGTTCTGGTTATTTTGAATGTTACCTTGCCTCAAGTTAAACTTCCCCATGTGAATACGCAATAGAATGATATTTATGTAAAGTATAAGAATATTACTCTTGAATATGATTTTAGATTGTTCTTTCAATCACTTAGATAGATTCTCTTAGCGGTTCTATCGTTTAATCAAAATTTTATCTTAAAATTATTTTAGCTTCAAGTCAAGTTAAAGGAAGCTTTTATTTTCTGGTATTTTAAAAACATTTTCCGATATGTAATGCATAGTTGAAATGAATTTTGCTGGGAAAGGAAACTTTATGACTACTTTGACACCACTAGCATTAAAGCGTTCTAATCGAAAATACTGATTTGGTTAGACGTATAAAATTGTAATAATACGTTGAATATGTGTACCTTTTCGATTCACCCTGAAATTGTATAAAACATAACTTATTGAGAATATGATTGTGGTATTTCGACTAAGTCGTGGAGGTGATTTAGTGGAAAATCCATGATATGTATAGCATCTCTGTGCTTCTTTAAAAACGTTACTCTTAATTCCGAAAGTTCAATAATTAACCCAGTAGCCACGTAATCAGATATAACTCAATGAGCATTCTCCATTTTCCAGATGATTTCTCAAAGAGGGATAAGTATTTTTTCCATGTATTAGAGTTATCAGAATGTATTCACCAAAAACTGAACTGAGAAATTGAGGAAATCATAAATATTTTATTTTTATAAAATTCTCATTCTGAACTAGTCATATTAACGAGGAATCACTCTTTAATTTGATTAAAAGGTTACAAAATCCGCTCATGAATGAACTCTCTGGACGTTGATTTTTACCTTTGACGAAATTCAGTTACTGTAATCAACCAAATAACATTCCCGATAAAACACAGATAACTCAACTAACAGCGTCAAATGCCATAAACCTCCGAAAAGAGAGGCCAATGGGAAAGTATATAGAAGTCCGAAAAATAATTTCAACACATGAAGGTAACCAAAGTTGTTGCAAATACCTGCTTTATGTAATGCCTGAACCGGAAAAATTCGAATTTATTTTCCATTGCTCCTCTTCTATTCCATACCAACTTCTGTTTCGTGCTACCGATCCGAAAAATTTCATGTTTTTTAATTTTATAAATTCGGAGGCAAATATGTAGATGTTCCTATTCTTTATTAATAAACCACGGAAACTGTAGCGCAGGTTTTAGTCTATTCGAAGAGACAGCGATTCTTTCTTCCATTTCTGTTATTTAAAATTTCTCACGCGATTTCCTCTTGTATTGTCTTGTGTCACCAACTCCCCGCAAAATCGCAATCATGGAGGAAGATTGTAAAAGTATCGATGTATGAATGAATGAATTCCTAATAAATGTATGAATGTACAAATGTACTACTATAGTGTGCAATTCTCCTTGCACTAAAATATATTTTTCTATATACTCGCATGTATATATAGGTGTCATAAAAATTTTACGAAGGAAAACAATTGAATTCATAAGGGCAGTATGTATACCTTATATCGTATATAAAGTAGAATGTTTGTATGAACGATATGTACTTGTATGTTTGCCTAAAACTCAAGAACCAGATGTCGCAAAACTTTCAAAAATGTGAAGATTGTTAAATGTCTTCCCCGGAGAGATAACAGACTTTTTATTCTCCTAACTGTCGCCGGTTCGACTACAGAACTTTAAAACTGTTTCCGTAAAAAATGCATGTAAAACTTACTTTTATCGCTTGCATGGTTTATTTCATTTGCAAAATTAAATCAGAAAGAATAGCCGTACGAAATCCAGACCAGCATCAAAAGAAGGGAAATTGAATGAAAATTCTTATTTCGGCCATGGAAGATTGTTTTCTGTTCGAAATTGCGAGAATTTTGATCAAATAAAGAAAACTATTCTAAAATTTTGAGGTTGTAAACGAACGGTCTCCCTGACGACTAATTCCATTGTTGAATCCGAGCTCATGTATTCTCATATTTTCCCCGTAGAAAATTAGCGGGCACTTCAGCTATTTTACATATAAATTTGGCATACTGTATTTCAAATATGAAATTGACATCAAGATGTAATCCAAATACAAATCGTTCATTTTTTATCTTAGGAAGTGATTCCAACTATTTCAATTAATTTAATGGTAGGAGTCAATACGGGTGTGGAAAATGATGGTATGATTTCAAAGAAGTCCATTGAAGCAATTCAATCTTCCTAAAAATAATCATAAACGTACGAAGACGACGAATAAATTCACTTCCTGTCGGAAAAACTTTTGTTCATGGCTTCTGACTCATCCATGGTTTTTTCTTAAGCACTTTAAGTTCACTTTCTTTTTGCTGAAGATTAGCACGGGTTAGGGGAGAGCGTCTGGCTCGGATTAAAGTTGGTTATTTAGGTTAGGGTAAATTCATTTAGCACAGCTTTTGGGCAGCGGTATTTGCAGATAGTTGTTTTGAGGTCTTAAACCCAAATAGTGGAAAATAAAGTATTTTGGATAAGTTTTCACTTAGAACTGAACCTTTTGGTTATATTGTTTAAGGTTGTAGAAAGAGGCTTGTAGAAAGATATTGTGACTGTCAAATGCTATCTACAAGTTGCAAGTCCAGCTATATCTCTCGTAACGAACGGAGTAAAGCTGCTTACTTCTGTTTAAGCTATGCTTTCTACAGTAGATATCCATATACATACATCGTTTTAGTGCTTCCTCCAATCCAAAATCGAGACCCAATTTTATAGAAAACGCAAATGTCCACAACTGTTAATTCTCAAGTGAGAACACATGGATTCCTTTTTTACAGTTTTCACGTTACTTTCTCACGAACAAGATCCCATTTATTTGGAATAAGAATCTCCCCATGAATTTGTCCCACAAGTAGGACGTTAACGGTGAACAAAATCCCGCAGAATTATGGGGAAAATGGGCTATTTACGGCGGGCACCGAGCCGAGGAATTGGACTTAATCGAACAGCATCGTAAAAAAGCAGTGGTCGGAAAAAGTGTAATAAAACTATTCAAATAAAACTCCTCGAAGCTCTTGCGTTACTATCCTGTTACGTAAGAGACGTTCATGGGAAAAATGAGCAGAGTAGGAAAATTGAAGCTCTCAGCAATTATTTTTAAAATGTTCCAAAATTCCACATGAGCCTACCCGGTGACCTATTTTTAATAGAGAATTTGAGATTTGACATGTATTTAAATGGAGAAATATGGTATTTGTTTTCTAGAAATTCATTCCTATTACAAATACTAGGAAAATTTGGAGTGAGACAAAATCATTACGAAATACATGAATTTAATTAAGCCAGAATGCTTTTATTTGTATTTATGTGTTTATAGCGGAACTGATTTAATTTAGTTTAAGTTTTTAAAAGTGTGATGGAGTGAATTTTCAAATTAAAACAGTATTTTTTTCGAAAATACTAAGAAACTGTACCTAAACAGAAAAATCAACTAGAGTTCGAAAAAAGCTCCGAATAGGCGTTGTTTGCGAGAAAACCGTATTTCGGCAACTATGTTGTCATCTTCGGGAGAGAAAAATAACTGCTACCTTACTACAGTAACTTCTGCTATTGTGAATAACTACGAAATACGTATTGAGAACAATACTTGCAAAGCGCGACCACTGAGAACCCTAACCTCTGCTGGTGAGAACTCTTCAACAGTTAGTTTGCTCGCAAACAACGGTAATTTGGAGCTTTTCTCGAACTCAAATGTCTTACCACAGCCGTGTTCCTTTTCCTTGAAGATCAGAAAAATCAATTACATCAATGTGTATTTCAACATATTTTCATTAAATGATTAGGCAGGAAAGCAATATATTCATACAGTAAAATTAGTCTAATGTTTTTCATTCATAAGTTAAATTAGTCTAAAATTCTTTATAAAGAGCTAAGAATAAGGGGTGAATTACTTTCGAAAGAAAATATTTGAAATGGTTGCCTTTAATCTTACGGTTTGAAAAGAATTATTTAATGCACCAAAGGTGATTTTAAAATAGCTCTAGCACACATCATTACAGTAAGCTATACGGTCAGTTGTCAACGTATGGGAGAGCCTTACCTAGTTATTAATCTCTAAATCTGATCGGAGTTCGATCGAAGACGGGTGGGAAACCCCTTCTAAACCTTCTTTTACTGTATATAGCATCGAGTATATAATACATTGATATCTTGCACCTTTATTTAAAACTCATGCACGAATCCAGAAAACATTTATATCAATCTATTGAGAGCGGCAACTCGGAAAGTTAATAAATAAGTGCTTTCTTATCCTGAGCATTTTCTTATACTCGTGAGCAGTGTTTTCTAAACTTTTCATATCATCACCCCCTTATTACAAACCCACCGCCACTTAACCGTCATCTATAAATATTATTAATTGTTCAACCAACTCCGAAACAATTGAATTGAGCAAGTTCAAGGTTAACTTAATTTATTTCCCACTAAATTGCTAAATAGTAATATTCTAAAGTTTTCTTATTGCCAAGAACCATGTAAAATTCAATGAAGAAAGATGGTCGGCGATAGGATAAAATACGTAGAAATAAAAACACTTTGTAAAAGTGTTATAATTACTAATATAAACAAAACGTTTTTATTTCTTACTAATATTAGAATTCCACACAGTATTTTCATCATATTCTTAGGATAACATACCCTAGCTTCAAGCGCGCCCCAGGTGGGCCGGTAACTTCGGGAATAATTACTATATGTGTAAGCAGGTATTTCGTAACAAAAATGAAAGAAAAAAGCGCCCTTAAACGTTTTTTAATAAAAGTTAGCAAATATAACAAAATAAGGAATTAAAAATACAGAAAAATATTATTTTATTGAGTAATCCTGAGATATATTTCGTTATGTTAATTGGTGATTTCGACAATTGCTAATAAATTAACACCTTTTTGGTTACATTAACGTAAGTATATTTACATTTCATTATTCTTTGATTTAAAAACTTTTTTGAAAACAAATTTCCTAATATCAATAGTTTCCCAAGGAAGAATGGACTCGGAAAAAGTCTGACGGGACCGGGGAACGAACCCGGGTCTCCCAATTACCGCTCTGTCCGTTGAGCTATCCCGGCAGAACATTTCTCCAAGCCATTCGGGAGACTTTGTGGGGAAGGACATTGCAATTTCGTCCTCACGGTGGCATCGTTCGCAGTCACGGCTTCATAGAAGCACCGGCCACACAAATTGATAGAAAGGAAATCTCCTTCAGGTTGTAAACACAGGAAACGGGTAAGGGTGATTTTGCGCAAGATGGTGCGCACCCAAGAAAAACCCCAAGGAAGAATGGACTTGAAAAAAGTCTGACGGGACCGGGAACCGGGACTTTTTTCAAGTCCATTCTTCCTTGGGATTTGTCCTGGGTGCGCATCATCTTGCGCAAAATCACCCTTACCAGTTTCCTGAGTATTAATAGTTTCCTTCAATTACGCAATTCGAACATGATCTACACGCTTCCCAATAGATGGGTCTCAGCTACTCATATATTTCTCCCTTTTATATCCTCGAACCTTAACCAGAAACCACTTTCTAAATTAAGAGAGAATTATCAACTTATACTCACTCCGCCTCTTCCATCGGTTCCGTCATGGCTAGGAAGACGCAGTTGAGCAAGATGGTGGTCATGACGACGTAATCGAAGTACTGGTTGGTGCTGAGGAAGATGCATGCTCGGCGTACAGGATTCCAAGGAGAAAAGAGGAAGAAAGCTGGTGTCGCTGTGAAGCGGTGGATGTAGTTCTTCTTGAACCTCTTAGAAACCACGCAGAAGGTCTGCAAAAAGAGAAATGAATAACTCTTAAGTAAAATTCGAATAAAGTTAAAGTAATCTTTTACTTGTTGATTAACAATTCTTTTACAAAACTTGCTTGCTGTTATTCGAATAGAAGATTTCGAAATATTCCAAAATCATTAATGCCGAAAATTATTTATTAATTATTTATTTAACTTTTTGGGCGAAGTTAGGCCAATGGGCACTCTTAAACCTAACCTCTGAATTCTTAATATGAAACTCATAAATACAGAAAACAACTCACAATTCAAATAAAATACACAATTATAAAAATATAACTATATATATAAATTAAAATAAAATGAAAAGTAAATAAATTGTTATATACATGAAAGATTTCCTTTGTGGGAAAAAAAACTCCTAGGCTGAAGGCTCACTGAGAAAAACCCACGATGCGGGAAAACGCCCACACAAGAAGGGGGCGGAAAAAACCCGCGAAACACAGAAATAAAAATACACAAAAACTTACAAGATTCGATATGTCAGTTAAAGACGAAGGAATACACTGACTCTCAATTTCAAAAAGGTATTTCAATATTGATCGTTTGAGAAAGGAGGGTGATTTCTCAGTAAAGCAATTATGTGTAATTGTATTCCACAAACTGGCGCCAAGAATAAGGAAGAATTTGCTATCCATGTCAGCTCTGATTTTTATAAAAAAATAACGCTGAAGAAGAAAATATTCAAGTTACGAAGTAGAGTCAACACATTCCTTAGTGTTTGTGGAAGAATGAAAAGAAATCGCCAGTTTTGAAGTAAGAGAAATAGTCGAATTTCTTCGGTTTCTCCGTCCCGCTCTGAAATGGTATTCTGGTTGAAGCTGAGAGATGAATTGTCTTTAGAGATTCAGGACAGAGGTAATTGTCGAGGCAGAATCGGAGAAGCCGCAATTTATCATCGCAGCGGAGGCAGACATTTGAATAGTCGGATCAGAATTCAATTTCTCTGGCGTGAAAGTAAGGTGTGACCCATATTTTTGACAGTAGGGAAATAGATAGACCTAAAGTACAGACGAAGTAAAGGAATTACTACGAGGATCTCTGTTTCTCTCTTCCACTTTGTTTTACGCTTGAAATACCCATTGGACTTCTAATCTCTGTAGAGAAGAACTTTTTTAAGGCCTAAGACAAGGAAAATGCACACTAGTATATGGAAAATGAATTGACTATCTTTCCAACCGAATGGTTTCCGATTTTAAAGTAAAATCGACAATATTTAAGGAAAGATGAAGTGGCAAGAAGATGGCACTAACATTTTATATCCGTAAGTCACTCACTTTATTTTACATCCGTAACTTTCTTCTACCATCGTGCATCTGGAATTGAAAGAAAATCTATACCAAAGTTAATCTTAATGTTATAAAAAGTTTTTTCATCTTAAAGATCTCATAACACTATGAAAGCACCGGAATTCACCGTGGAACACTTATGTAACAACCTTAATCATTTACTCGAATTCCTGAGATGCAGGACGATGAAAATGCAAACATTCTTGTCCCCAGGTTCTTAAATAAAGCAGAATACGCACTACATTTTGGTGCCAATCTAGTTGGAATAGGAATTATATGGGGTGAGTGAAAGGATTTAGTGCCTCGACTGGCGGAAGGATAGCACGATCAATAGCCCATCGGTAATGACACCATTTATGTGGGAATTGATCGCAGTAGTACTGAAGATCACTCACTTCATAGAATGGAAGAAATTTAGCAATATTCGGATACCTACTCTTCTGTCTGTACAGTATTCAGGCGGCCAGTAAAATCCTTACACTTTCTACCTTAAGCCATCTAAAATCTCTGAAGAGGGAGGTTTACGAGGCAAGAAGAGGAGTGAGATGTTCTTTGCTTTTCTCTGTAGGCCAAGGATGGTATGAGAGGAAAATGTTAACGTAAAGGCAGCATGATAACCCTTATGCTTCTCATTGCATTGATAAAGGCCAAGTCATTACTCAGTAGCTTTCATTTCCATTCCTCAGTAGCTTTTATTTCATCACGTTCATTAGAAAGACAGTGTGTAATCTAGTAGTTATAGTATACATGAATATGTTGCCTGTAACTGCATTTTAATAATATCTTGTGTTAAATTGAGTGTAATAATGATTGTTTATGTGGGGGAGAAGCGTTGCGTGCGGCTTTGTTGGACACAATGGGAGTTGGGGATCCCTATAAATAGTATGAATATGTACAGAAGTAATTTTTGTAGATGCGACGTATCCACCGGACAGTAGTCCTGTAGTGACGTTCTTTGCTTTAATAATAATAATAATGTGGGAAATAACCTTATTTCAGGATTAAAAATATTATTTTATTGAGTAATCCTGAGATATATTTCGTTATGTTAATTGGTGATTTCGACAATTGCTAATAAATTAACACCTTTTTGGTTACATTAACGTAAGTATATTTACATTTCATTATTCTTTGATTTAAAAACTTTTTTGAAAACAAATTTCCTAATATCAATAGTTTCCCAAGGAAGAATGGACTCGGAAAAAGTCTGACGGGACCGGGGAACGAACCCGGGTCTCCCAATTACCGCTCTGTCCGTTGAGCTATCCCGGCAGAACATTTCTCCAAGCCATTCGGGAGACTTTGTGGGGAAGGACATTGCAATTTCGTCCTCACGGTGGCATCGTTCGCAGTCACGGCTTCATAGAAGCACCGGCCACACAAATTGATAGAAAGGAAATCTCCTTCAGGTTGTAAACACAGGAAACGGGTAAGGGTGATTTTGCGCAAGATGGTGCGCACCCAAGAAAAACCCCAAGGAAGAATGGACTTGAAAAAAGTCTGACGGGACCGGGAACCGGGACTTTTTTCAAGTCCATTCTTCCTTGGGATTTGTCCTGGGTGCGCATCATCTTGCGCAAAATCACCCTTACCAGTTTCCTGAGTATTAATAGTTTCCTTCAATTACGCAATTCGAACATGATCTACACGCTTCCCAATAGATGGGTCTCAGCTACTCATATATTTCTCCCTTTTATATCCTCGAACCTTAACCAGAAACCACTTTCTAAATTAAGAGAGAATTATCAACTTATACTCACTCCGCCTCTTCCATCGGTTCCGTCATGGCTAGGAAGACGCAGTTGAGCAAGATGGTGGTCATGACGACGTAATCGAAGTACTGGTTGGTGCTGAGGAAGATGCATGCTCGGCGTACAGGATTCCAAGGAGAAAAGAGGAAGAAAGCTGGTGTCGCTGTGAAGCGGTGGATGTAGTTCTTCTTGAACCTCTTAGAAACCACGCAGAAGGTCTGCAAAAAGAGAAATGAATAACTCTTAAGTAAAATTCGAATAAAGTTAAAGTAATCTTTTACTTGTTGATTAACAATTCTTTTACAAAACTTGCTTGCTGTTATTCGAATAGAAAATTTCGAAATATTCCAAAATCATTAATGCCAAAAATTATTTATTAATTATTTATTTAACTTTTTGGGCGAAGTTAGGCCAATGGGCACTCTTAAACATAACCTCTGAATTCTTAATATGAAACTCATAAATACAGAAAACAACTCACAATTCAAATAAAATACACAATTATAAAAATATAACTATATATATAAATTAAAATAAAATGAAAAGTAAATAAATTGTTATATACATGAAAGATTTCCTTTGTGGGAAAAAAAACTCCTAGGCTGAAGGCTCACTGAGAAAAACCCACGATGCGGGAAAACGCCCACACAAGAAGGGGGCGGAAAAAA
>KZ308643.1:286421-387478 GCA_000376725.2 Ladona fulva | reverse complement strand
AACCGTTGCCACCGGGTCCCACGACCTAATCGCGACGGGTAATTCTTAAATAAATATATAAATAAATAAGAATGAAGGATTTCTGTGATTTAAAATGATGCTGCCACTTTAAATCTTGAACATCCCTTTTTATCGACGTCGCTTAAACATGAAAGCAGCTTCTCCAAGAGGTCATATCGGAGGAACTTTATAAAAGAAGGATGCGGTGGGCAGTTTACCCAATCAAAAGCTTACAGCTCTCAAGAGTCCACTTAAAGCTTGCAAAGATCGGAGGCAATCCCTTAGGAGGGTTCCCATTCAGGAGTAATGACTGGAGAAAAAGAGAGAATAATTCAGACTTCCTTTTTTATGAAAATTTTTACCTCTCGAATGATAAAAAATTAGCCCTCCTACATGCGTTCTACATAAAAAATTTATTTTACATTAACAATCCTATAGACTAAATTCTACCGCGCAGCATGGCGTAGCCGTTTCCCACGAGTCTACAGGCTTCCTCGTAGGCATGAGAATTTCATGCTGCCAAGCCATGGCACAGAAAAATGAAGTAATCGATGCTAAAACCTGGCTACTGAATAATTTTCGAGAATCACACACCTTAACGAGCTGAACCGACGGGATAATTGCTAACGAAATGAAATCTACGTTTCAGCCAACAAGTGTGTTTAAATGCAGAATGAAGGTAGCGTAATAGAATCCTTTATCAGCACGCGCTCAGGGGGGAAGGTTTGGGTGTAAAAACAGGGAGAGAAAATTGCGATGACGTGCATTGAACAAGTGATTCAGATTTCACAACTAGTATTACATCCCGCATAGATGTCGATTTTGAGGATTCACGTTAAATAAGTTGCAGGGGAAAAAAGTCAAAACTCTTAGCCCTGCTTTTATTATTAATATTTTAAAAATTCGAATTGGTAGATGCTGTTCATATAAGCTCACTTTGAAAAGGTTCATATAAACCCACTTTTTAAACTCTAAAAAGTCGCTAAACATAGAAAAATACCGCAAAAAGTAGTTGCCGAATGAAATGGGATGAATTAGCTTTTATAAATAAAACGCCAGTTCAGATATTGCCTTGATTACATTTCCGAAACGAGTTTTCAGCCTTTCCTCAACAATAGGAAACGATATCTTAATATATCTAAGTCAGACATGTTATGTAACAGGCAGCTAACTGCGGTAGAGCCATAGATATCGCTAAGGCAAAAAATATGCTAAATGATGGAAAGAGTTACCAAATGTAACGACAATATTGCTATATTTGCAAACTATGCTGATAATGCTAGCCAGTACTGGTTTAGCTGCAGTATTTATTAACTAGAAAAATTATATCAAATATGATCATACTGTAAAAACAGGCACGAGTACGAAACAATTTTCTGAAAACTAAAAATGAATCCAAGTCAAAAATGCTAAATTTGAGGTAAGGTAAATTCAGATTGATTAATAATTTAAACTGATGAAAGAAAGAGTGTCGCGCACTACTCAATGGAATAAACAAAGATCCTAAGTCCGATGAAAAAATCCGATTCCAAACGGGATTCGAGACCCAATCGAGTTATTAACAGAACTCATATGTCTGCTCTCCACTGTAGCGGAAACAGGGATCCAACAAAAGGAGCGAAATTAATTAAGAAACTTGCTGAGATAGGAGAAACAAGGTATAAAAGAAAATCTGGTGGAAGCAACGGAGATAAATTCAAGAAGGTTGGTGAAAGGGAGCAATGCATGAGACAGAATGGGAAACTTCTTTAAACACTTTTAAGATAACGAAAAAAGAAGCCAAAAGGGTTGCCGTAATTTAAATGTCTCAAAGAAAGGTAAGGAAGGAGGACGAGAAACTGGAAATTCTTTTCTCTTTAGCCACGTAAATTTTCTATTCAGTGCTCGTCGAAAGCCACGGCAAGGTTCCCTAAATCCCCAGCCGCATAAGTCGATTCCTTATGCAACATTTCATCACCTTACTCCCTCTTTTCTTATCCCTCCCATTTTTATCCCTTCTTTCTTCCATTTTCACCCCAATATTCCCTTTTTACCTTTCTCTCTTTCCATTTTCTCCCCTCTTTATCCCTTTCTCAGCCTAAATTCTCTTTTTTAGAATCTCTTCGGCGCAAAGCCGAGCCGAAAACCCCTTTTCCTACTACATTTGCACTATTCATGTTTCCCACGTGCCAAATTATTCATGTACACCTTTTCCCAGGGCATACCCCCCACCGTTATCTTCTCCTCATTCCTCGCCTTTCCTCTGCTGCCCTCTCTCCCTTCCCCGACCTACTCCCGCCCCTTCTCCGCGTCCATCTCCGGGTAATTTTCGGCAGTACACGCGTAAATTGTTCCAGAACCAGGGACCGTATCCTCAGAATTACTTTTAAGTTTCCTTAATTAAAATTAGTTTTTATGATGGAACACACAAAGACAGAGGTGCATTTGTTTTTGTTGAAGATAAAGAAAGATAAGTTTAAAATAAAATAAACCGTTGCCACCGGGTCCCACGACCTAATCGCGACGGGTAATTCTTAAATAAATATATAAATAAATAAGAATGAAGGATTTCTGTGATTTAAAATGATGCTGCCACTTTAAATCTTGAACATCCCTTTTTATCGACGTCGCTTAAACATGAAAGCAACTTCTCCAAGAGGTCATATCGGAGGAACTTTATAAAAGAAGGATGCGGTGGGCAGTTTACCCAATCAAAAGCTTACAGCTCTCAAGAGTC
This sequence comes from Ladona fulva, assembly GCA_000376725.2. Classification (NCBI taxonomy): domain Eukaryota; kingdom Metazoa; phylum Arthropoda; class Insecta; order Odonata; family Libellulidae; genus Ladona; species Ladona fulva. The sequence continues at coordinate 384,762 of KZ308643.1, read as the reverse complement.
CACTTAAAGCTTGCAAAGATCGGAGGCAATCCCTTAAGAGGGTTCCCATTCAGGAGTAATGACTGGAGAAAAAGAGAGAATAATTCAGACTTCCTTTTTTATGAAAATTTTTACCTCTCGAATGATAAAAAATTAGCCCTCCTACATGCGTTCTACATAAAAAATTTATTTTACATTAACAATCCTATAGACTAAATTCTACCGCGCAGCATGGCGTAGCCGTTTCCCACGAGTCTACAGGCTTCCTCGTAGGCATGAGAATTTCATGCTGCCAAGCCATGGCACAGAAAAATGAAGTAATCGATGCTAAAACCTGGCTACTGAATAATTTTCGAGAATCACACACCTTAACGAGCTGAACCGACGGGATAATTGCTAACGAAATGAAATCTACGTTTCAGCCAACAAGTGTGTTTAAATGCAGAATGAAGGTAGCGTAATAGAATCCTTTATCAGCACGCGCTCAGGGGGGAAGGTTTGGGTGTAAAAACAGGGAGAGAAAATTGCGATGACGTGCATTGAACAAGTGATTCAGATTTCACAACTAGTATTACATCCCGCATAGATGTCGATTTTGAGGATTCACGTTAAATAAGTTGCAGGGGAAAAAAGTCAAAACTCTTAGCCCTGCTTTTATTATTAATATTTTAAAAATTCGAATTGGTAGATGCTGTTCATATAAGCTCACTTTGAAAAGGTTCATATAAACCCACTTTTTAAACTCTAAAAAGTCGCTAAACATAGAAAAATACCGCAAAAAGTAGTTGCCGAATGAAATGGGATGAATTAGCTTTTATAAATAAAACGCCAGTTCAGATATTGCCTTGATTACATTTCCGAAACGAGTTTTCAGCCTTTCCTCAACAATAGGAAACGATATCTTAATATATCTAAGTCAGACATGTTATGTAACAGGCAGCTAACTGCGGTAGAGCGATAGATATCGCTAAGGCAAAAAAATATGCTAAATGATGGAAAGAGTTACCAAATGTAACGACAATATTGCTATATTTGCAAACTATGCTGATAATGCTAGCCAGTACTGGTTTAGCTGCAGTATTTATTAACTAGAAAAATTATATCAAATATGATCATACTGTAAAAACAGGCACGAGTACGAAACAATTTTCTGAAAACTAAAAATGAATCCAAGTCAAAAATGCTAAATTTGAGGTAAGGTAAATTCAGATTGATTAATAATTTAAACTGATGAAAGAAAGAGTGTCGCGCACTACTCAATGGAATAAACAAAGATCCTAAGTCCGATGAAAAAATCCGATTCCAAACGGGATTCGAGACCCAATCGAGTTATTAACAGAACTCATATGTCTGCTCTCCACTGTAGCGGAAACAGGGATCCAACAAAAGGAGCGAAATTAATTAAGAAACTTGCTGAGATAGGAGAAACAAGGTATAAAAGAAAATCTGGTGGAAGCAACGGAGATAAATTCAAGAAGGTTGGTGAAAGGGAGCAATGCATGAGACAGAATGGGAAACTTCTTTAAACACTTTTAAGATAACGAAAAAAGAAGCCAAAAGGGTTGCCGTAATTTAAATGTCTCAAAGAAAGGTAAGGAAGGAGGACGAGAAACTGGAAATTCTTTTCTCTTTAGCCACGTAAATTTTCTATTCAGTGCTCGTCGAAAGCCACGGCAAGGTTCCCTAAATCCCCAGCCGCATAAGTCGATTCCTTATGCAACATTTCATCACCTTACTCCCTCTTTTCTTATCCCTCCCATTTTTATCCCTTCTTTCTTCCATTTTCACCCCAATATTCCCTTTTTACCTTTCTCTCTTTCCATTTTCTCCCCTCTTTATCCCTTTCTCAGCCTAAATTCTCTTTTTTAGAATCTCTTCGGCGCAAAGCCGAGCCGAAAACCCCTTTTCCTACTACATTTACACTATTCATGTTTCCCACGTGCCAAATTATTCATGTACACCTTTTCCCAGGGCATACCCCCCACCGTTATCTTCTCCTCATTCCTCGCCTTTCCTCTGCTGCCCTCTCTCCCTTCCCCGACCTACTCCCGCCCCTTCTCCGCGTCCATCTCCGGGTAATTTTCGGAAGTACACGCGTAAATTGTTCCAGAACCAGGGACCGTATCCTCAGAGATAGGATTTCATTTCCTACCGTTTTCCTTCGGTCGCGGGTGCCTCAGCTGCTCTTTTCCGTGAGATCGCCATCGGTAAATCACCTTGAAACCCAATTTCTAAGCATTGTGTTCCGTCGCAAGAGCAGGTATTTAGGAAAGGTCAAGATGCTGTGATCATCAAGAATGCCTTCTTCACTTGCAGTACTTTTCAAAGTAAAAACCCTGCGGTAGGTTGTGTTTATGCAATGATAGCTCATTCGAAAAATCTTTTAGCTGTAAATATTTCCCGTGAGATAAATTGCTTTTATGTGATAATAAAATCTTAGGAGTAAGGCTGACTGAGAAATAACCTTGAGGTTTGGATCTATGAGTGTGCATTACTCAAATAAATATATTATTTTAAGTTTAAGTCAACAAGTTCACGTCGATTCAGCGATTACAGTATTTCTTGAATGAAGCAAGTCCGCCAAGTGATTAGTTATAGTAAAAGGATCCTAAAGGCGCCCCGACAATGGAGAAATTCTTGAATTTCCTCGCGTATATACAGCTATTATGTAAAATCCTGTCCTGGTAAGGATATCTATAGCTTTTTTCCCGTTTCTGTCACGTTTATTTCTTTCTGATGACGTTCACTAGGAACTCATCTCCAACTAATATATTCACAGAGTGTAAATTAAGTTTAAGCTAATTTTACTTTGTAATGAAAGGGAATTAAAGTGATAATAATAATAATAATTAAGGTGTAAATATAATTTTTAATGCTGCATATTTAAGGTATGAAGGAGGTTACTGCTGCAATAAGCCACTTAGTAACTTCCACAGATATCTGTGGAAGTTACTAAGTGTTCTTACCTTATTTGGTATGGCTCCCTTCCACAAAGTTGAGCTTGATCACATCAGATTTATTTATGAAATATTTATTTTATTTATTCACTAAGCACGCCAATTTTCGTCGGAATTTTATAAGAAACTGAGAATAAGTTCCGGATTTATCCGCTTCCGAAGTGCGTAAGTCCAGGTTTTTTACCATCAGATATGGTAACCAATATAAAGGTTTTGAATATATATAAACTACACTCATTGTAGTGCGAGAAAAAAAATTGGAACACGGCTGTTAATGAATTAGAGTTTAAAACGCTCCAAGAGCCTTTTCACCGGTAATTCGTGCCTGTCCTCTGAGACCAAGTCCGGGAACGGGAAAGGAAACGGGTTAACCGGCATTCTAGAAAGCACCTGATGCGAATTACAAAATCCAAGCGGTCATCTTTAAAGGCAAGAAAGAAGAAGTAGAAAGAACTCTTTTAGACTTAGCCTAAGTTGGAAGGCTCGAGCCAACAGCGAAACGGCTCTTAAAACGTATTAAACCTCTAATACATTTTCTTGTCCATTCTGCGGAAGTAAAACAATTTAAAAATCCTAACAGCTAAGTTTGGGTTTCCACCTTTTTACTAAAGATGAGTGTCATTTTTAAAATTATTGTTGCATATAATATCTCCGACCCCGCATCGGTGAATGAAGGAATTCGGAACAGAAAGAATAGGGCCTCATTCCTAAGAATATTGCCTGTAACTAAATAATGCAAAGAAAAGGTTCAATATGGCGCGGGCCAATGATTAATTATGCAAAACCGTTAACCCTGACTCAGACTGCTGCGGGAGTAAACACCCCGTCGGATTCCCTCAAATAGTCTCGGCTCCTTGATGACACCACCTACGTCAGCATTGCAGATAAACTTTCCGAGAAGGAGAGGATCAAAATGAAAAGAATAGAGATTTGGGGAATTTTAAGCGGAACGTATCTTAATATTTTAGAGAACAGAATGTGCGTGTAAAGATGGGAAATGACCCCGCGAAGTAGAAGCGTGAAATTTATGCAATACATTTTACTATTTCTGCAAATTTTGAAAAATATGTTATTAAAAAAGTAAAGGATTCGCCGGAAAGTGGAAAAGAGGTACACATAAAGTGTGAGTAAGAGAAAAGAAAGTGAAACAGTGAGGCCGAGGTATAATGCGCAAGGATTATCTTCGGCAAGAAAGAAAAAGAAAGGGTTTTGTAGCGGTGAGAACGAATGGAGGTTACAACAGTGACGGAGCATGGAATGCATTCAAAATCAGAGAGGAGAGGGAGGTGAGGACGTCTTCGACTCATCGGAATAAAATCGAAAAGGAGATGAGGCTGAGTGGGAAAGGTGAGAACAATGGAGAAAAAAGGAGGAAGGAGAGGAGAAATTTGAGAAGCTTAGATTAGATAGAGAGGCCAAGTGAGAGGAGTTGGAGATTAAGAGAAGGATGATTAGGGAAATGGTGCAGAGAAAGGGTTGGAGGATGACAGTGCAACTCCACTTCTATACGAGAATTCTCTCCGAATAGAAATGAGGAAAATCTTGCAGATACGAGAAGGAAAATTTGAGCGTAAGAACATTGTTTTAATTAGGGTTAAACAATAATAAGAGTGGCATTGAAAGAAAGTAATCAGCCAAATTGTATGGGTATCACTAAATAAAAGCCAACTGGAAACGACGGACGCGAACGACAAGGCTATATATTTTTTTACCCGACCGTAGAGAGAAATACTCGTATATTGATAAACAACGATGACTATCGCTTGCTTTGACCAAAACATTTCTATGATTTCTCCTTATCTATTCATAGCACGCCATGGAATTATGATCTAAGGGTTAAGCACTTGACTCGCAACTCTCAAATCTCCACGGCCAAACAGAATAAAATATGCAAGGGTTCACTCTTTTAGGTACAGAAGCTTCATACCCTTCGTCGCGAGTCATCAAATTTTAGCCATATCACACAGATAAGTTCATTTAATCATATCACACCAAACAGGTGTATTAGTTTGTCAGATAAAGTTGGTGTATCCCACCCTTTCAAAAGAGGAACCTTTGTTCAAACATTTCAAGGCTTATGAAGAAATTTTATATTGAAAAAAATATCCATATTGTTTACTTTGAGGTTGGAGAGGGCTTATCAAAATGAAGAATAAATAAGATGAACATTAAAATTAAGGAAAAACAATATAATGTTAATAATAAAATGATGAGTTAAATACGACAAATACTAAAATGAAATGAATTCTCTAATTATAATTAAAGATGGAAATCATCAAAAAGATACAATACCTATTCTGACGTAATGTGCGATTCAAATTCAAATTAATGATAATTTTAATTAAATAAAACGAATATATGTATACTATAACGTGAAATTTTTTTATACTAAGGGCAAGCTAAACATCATATTCACTCATCTGTAGCGCGGAGCGATGAAACTTGTTCCTTATGTAATAAATTCAGAACACCAAGCCCTGCATTTTTAACGCAAATAAAGGGACACCCAAAGGAAAGCCAAGGATGAATTCCAATAGTCACACGTTCGCTCATTTTCGGTGAGGTAAATACAAAAGGGCAAAGGCCGTTACAGTCTCGTTGGAGGAGCAATAATCTTCCCAATTCTATGAAAAATGAAGATAGCGATTCATCTAGAAACACAGTAAAGCGGAAATAAATTAAAAATGTTTGAGTATATAATCTTATTTCCATCCATTTACCAAACATACCTGCCAAAACGTTGCTCACAAAGCAATTTCCCAGGTAAGATCTACACCGTATTCAAGTTCACAAGAATTAAAAAAATTGACAAATCGATTTCACGCATATGGAGGCGACCTTAAAAATAATTTAGATGTAATTTTGAGAGTAATATTTAGTTACTGTAATAAAATTATAGTGAACTAAAAGCAAGAATTGATTACTATTGCATAGAAAAATTATAGGATTAACAATGAATCCTTATTATCAACTCACTCATCGAGTCAGTTAAGGTCTGCTTCGGTATTATAGAACATCGAAATATTCTCAATTATTCTACAAGTTTTAACAAAGAATTGACGATGGTATACCGCCTTGCCGTAGATTAAAATTTTGAGCGACTTTACGTTTGGATTAAGCGGGGATATGTATGTAAGGAAGGAATTGAGAAAGCTGATTCTTCATTGAGTAGTTGACAGAAAAACGATGTAGTACATATTGCGTCATGCTGAGAGACTGCTATAAAGGGGATATCATGAATATTTGCTCTTCACATCAACTTCGAGGAAATTCGCAAAAGAGATGAGATTTCGCTTTAATGTTAATAGGTTACGGGGGAAGTGAAGTTTTATAAAGGACGAGATTATTAAATCATTGAAACCGAAATACAGAGGAAAAGTTAGAGAGATTCAGAAGATCAAAAGCGGGGAATACCGGAGGAGAGACGGAAGGCAGACATCTCGAAGGAAGTCGGAGGAGAATAGTTTGAGAGGATCAAGGCGTTGGAGGAGCGCTCTTGGGAAATCACCGGTCAAGGAAGGAAGAGCGGATTTACTCGGAATTAAGGAACGTAGGAGATAAGCGAGGGAAGAGTGGAGCCTGAAATAGTGAGCACGCGAATGTGAAACCAAGAAGTTATGGGGATGAGGGGAAGGGTTTGAAGGGAAGTAAACAATAGGAAGGAGCCAACTGTTAGGGGGTCTCAATAAGCTCGATCGATTCTATGGACTTGAGTACCATGGAAACTGGAAGAAGACAGGGCTATCCAATTGGATGAAGGTAGAAAAGCCGAGAAGACGAAGAGAGGTAAATGAAATAGTGCTCGAGTTTTTCCACACTGCATTTCTTAACGGAATTGATAATGTAATTATGAAATTAGAATGCTTAGTCTTATACAGAATATAATATCAAATACGGTAGGGAATAAGTAATTCTTAAAGCTTTCTTTTATAAGGAATTGAAAACCCCAACATGATTATATTACGATTTGAGCTATATGACGAGTTATATTATACCTTAAAATCCTTGGACCATATGCAAAATATGTTTCATTTTAGATCGTAAATAAATTGATAACAAAACCAAAGTAAATTTCCAGATAGATTTATAAAATTTGAAAAAAAACGTTTCTCTGATAATTGAGATGAGTCACCACTTAGCAAATGTAATTGCAAATGCTGCGATAAAAAATCAAGAGTGACAAAATACTCTCAGATACAGGTTGGAAATCATCGAAAGAACAGAGATTTGAAGTTAGGCTGCGGTTGCTTGATAAATTCAGTTATAGCACATGCGTCTGAGGAAGACGTAATCAGTATTGTGAGGCCCCTTTGCTACTTCGGCCGATCCGACAATAAGCGTAAAATAAGAGAAATAGATGCGAAGACAGGTTTTTTAAGGGTAATCTTTCCTCAAGCGATAATAACAAGTGGAAGAAGTAGCTCGAACCCTCGGCGTTTGCATGCCCTGCCACACGCCTTAAGGTGGTTGGCAGGGTATTTGTGTAAATGTGGATGTAATATTACGACGAGCTATTAATATTAATGAATTATTTATTTTATTAAATGCGATCAATTTGCCTTTCTTATTATTGCTTTCAAATTCTTTTATTGAGATAGAAAATATTTCATCCATAAATATGATTCTAACAGGCAAGGGTGGAATACTTACCTTCTATTACCTGTGATATTACAAAAATGGCATGCTTTCAATCACAAGAGAGTTGATAGAACCAAAGCAAAGTGAGACTTAACCGGATTAACTTCAGAAAATCCGTTTTTGTGGGTTCTCAAGATGCAGGAAGAGTAACTTTGACGTAAGAACAGAAGATTTAGAGTATAACCTAATGAGAGCAGGACTGGAAAATTAGATTTCTCTTTTCATAAAATAACGAGAAGATGAAGGAATGGAAGGTATGTCTGATGGTAATCAGAAAGAGGAGAAAAATGAAAATTTCCTTTCTTAAGCAGAGAAATGGAGGCCTGAGTGATGCAGTTTACGACGAGATTCGTGTTTGTTGGCGTGGGTGGAATATTTGGAGACGTAATCTCCGTCTACTCTGGATGAATGATGATGTGGAATATTAAAGGGTGGGGTGACGTAGACTGGATAAATAGACGCAGAGAAAGAGAAAAATAGAGGAGCTTTAAAGTGAATAAGAGTTTCTTTTTTCATTTTAAAGGCACAGTTGATCAAACAATACTCTTCTGCGGCCATTTGACGGATTCAGAAACGTCTAACAGATCAGTATCACAAATGTGATACTGCAGTAAGTACGATGAGTCAACAGTGCTTAACTAAATTGGAACAAAACGTCTGTTCTTGTCTTTGTTTGATGAATTGTGAATTTTTAAATGTAGTTTCCGTAAATGTAAATTTTATCTCATTTATAATATACGTTAGGAATTCTAATTGTAGTAGTGGGAGGAATCGAACCGGGAACCGTTTTCACCGAAGTCGAACGCGCTGGTCAATTGGCTATCTGGGAGCCCGAATTTCTAACTTTTATTCAACTTAAAATTTTCAAAACTACTGCTGAGACCGTTGCTTAGTGGAAAGCCAGTTTAAACCGAAAACTTAAGGGAAATGAACATCTAATATTTTTACCTAAAATTATCTATCTCGATCTTAAGGTGTCAAGTTCACTTCCACCCTGTTACTCGCCTTGCACACAAAAGCATTCCCAAACAGTGTCGAATAGACGCGGCATGGTAGTTCGGTGGTTAGAATACCTGCAAGGAAAGTGGGAGACCTGGTATCGAGTCCCAGTCATGTCACTATTTTTCACACCTGTTATTCCTTGGGTTTCAGCTGCACATCTCTTCCGTACTATCTTATTCAACTTTTCCTAATTCTCTTGTGTGCTAGTTCTCCCACACTGGTATGTCTTAGAGTTTTACAAAGACACCTTATTTGATTAAAGTAACTTTCAGGCAAATGGAAAATCCTGGTTAGAGGCCTGGTCTTGTTCAAACGTTTTTATATCCGTTTTCATAGGCCATTAAGAGTGTGTTCACTTTACATCACCTTTTCTTTTGGATGAATTTCAATTAATAGTGGTACCTAGTATTATTAAAAGTGCTTCGACGACCAAGGTCATTTCGCACATGAGCCTCCACCGGGAATCGATACCGGGACCACTTTCGCCGAAGCCGAACGCATTGCTCACTTGGCTATCCAGGAGCCCGATACATTTCAATTTAATCAATATCAAAGCAGTATCAATTATTTTATATATGCTTCGAAGATTGCTACATTAGAATTATACAATTATTTTAGTTCAGAACATGCCTACAAATTGTCTATAGCAAAATAAATTAAGTTGGTTTTCTTGACATTTACGACTAATGTAGGAGTAAATTATCGGACAAGGAGAATGGTCGAAGTCTTCTGAAGGCTGAATACCGAAAATTGAAACGAAAAGACACAAAAGCACACAAGATTGAAATGGATTAGACTGAGTGTAATGGACAATTTGGATGAAATAAAATATATGAATGTAAAAACTGAGCGGAAAGTACATCTGGATAGGGTTTAAAAGGGTCAAAGCAAGTTGGGGAAAAAGAGAGTACGCAATAAAGTAAGGAAACGGGAGGCACAGTGCATTCAGCTGCGAAAATACAACGGAATCGTGACTTGAATTCACGAAGGAACTTGAGTGAAATTCAACTGCGCTGTAGACGTAGTGGGAAGCAAAAAAGCTCAAGTCCCTTTCAGTTACGCATTTTAGAGTACCAAGCCATTCATCGCACCAATGAAGAAAATAGTACATTCAACAATTGGACTTACAGGAGAATCTCAGGGATATTAGATTCTTAACAACAGGAAGATACAGAAATGCCTTATACTTCCGAGAGAGAAGTTCCGTTGGAATGACATTTTCTTCGGAATGAACCTGATAATTTTGCTTATATGTCACATACACACTGTTAATGCGAAGCCGGTTAAGATGAATTATATTGTACTTAAATCTCTCATAGGGAAACTTCAGAGGGTAGAATTACCCTATAAGATTTGTAGTGTTATTGTTAAAAGTGCTTCGACAGCTGAGGTAATTTCGCACGTGAGCCCCCACCGGAAATCGAACCCGGGACCGTTTTCACCAAAGTCGAACGCGTTGCCCACTTGGTTATCAGGGAGCCCTATAAGATTTGTGTTGACCCATGGAAGACAAATAATTGGCAACATTAGCACACTCTTCTGTTGTGAATGCGCAAGGTAGGAATAAGATTGTCTTCAGTAGTAGGCACTGAACGTCACAGAAGGTCATCATTATTTTATTCATAAAGTCATTTTAATTAATGCATATGTGCATGCTTAACCTTAAGAGCTCAGTGGGATAATAATCCCCCTCACCATCTGCCGAGGAAATCCTTTAGGTTAATAATTTCTTCCCTCATGTGTTTTTGTTGTAGAGCGATATTAACTACGTTTTCCTTCTCATCTTTGTTAGAAAATATGCATTTGAAGCACCTGTCGAATATTCTTGAATCATTCTGTCGATACAAAATTTTGGAGCGCTCAGTTTAGTAAATAACTATAACTATATAACAAACTGTATATAACTGGATGACATTATTCGAATATATTCGATGTCACCACACTGAAGCTGTATATGCTGCGGTTACGTGCCTTCGATTAGAAGAAGGGTGTAACCGATAAGGCCATAACACTTGGTGTAAACCATCAAATGACCTCATTTTCTTAAGCAAGGACACCTTTCAAATTACTCACGAATAGCAGAATGCGACAGTTGTACATTCACCTACTTTTAAGAATGAGAATATCGTGCATTAAATGAACTCAGGGATGTTCGAGGGAAAAGGCAACGCAGGAAAACTTGGTCTATTCGACGACAAGAGGAGAGACAAGGCAATGTAAGTGGTCACTAGTTCTCCACGTAGTTAAAAGGAATAAAAGGGCCGAAGAGCCCTGCAGTCATCTCAGTGAGAAAAGACTGAGTAATCATTACTTCCGTTGTTAATCAAGGACGCGGCACGTATATCCTCCCACGCGGGCCCTTACTTTTTTATCTGTTGAAAATAGCTGGAAGAAAAAGTCGTACGTTTGATTGAGATTCCAGAATGCTACCCTTACGTTGTGGTGGCGTTCGTGCGCAGGCTACTGTGTACATGAACGTGCTCTTGGATGCGAAAAAAGAGAAAAAGACGGAAACGGGGCGTGAAATTTGATGCGGAGTTGGTCCCAAGTGTTTGTAAAATGGGCCTGATACGAAGAAAAATATCAGCTTTAAGAACAACAGAGTTTGTTAGCTCCTTTTGTATGGCTTTCTTTAATTTGGGTGCTTGAGAGGTTATTTTATTAACATATTTAAAAGGTTCACATACAGTGAAGCCACCATTTTTGAACGAATTTCAAACAATGAAATATAACAAATTTACTGCAGATATGCATGAATGTATGCAAAAGAGAACAAACAAGGAAAGATTTACGAAAAGAAATAATTACAAAATACGACATCAGAGTAAAATTATTCATATAGTAATCGATCTATACTTTCTTCAAGAGTGAGTATACAGCACTCTGAAAGGATGTATGGAGGGGTGTAAGGAGTTCAGAAGGTTGAGAATTCGATATAGTGGGGAACGTTGTGCAATAGATAATCTAAATTTTATTTTTAGGGTTCCCGAAGGGGAGCGTGGGTTTGATTAGACGAATACTACTGTAGATGAAAAAAGATCAGACTCTACTAATATTTCATTTACGTGTCTTAGAGAAATAGACTTTAATACTAAGCGGTGAAAGAATTGGTTTAGATGGGGTACACGAGGTTTTATCATGTCAACAGAAAGATGATTTGATTTAGAGATGCGATTCTAGAATTGTTTGACATGGATCAGATAAGGAAATATGAACAATACGAAAAGACCGGGATTGCAATAGAGGCCAAATATAATTTAAGATGATTCATTTCGGTGAAACGATATAAAATCACTAGAAGAGAAAGAGCTCTTCTTTTTAGGCCTTCGACATGGTCAAAAAATGGGAGATCTTTTCAAACAAACACATCTTTTAAAACAAGGATAATGTATCTCTCCGTGAAAGAGATTGAAATTTTGTGATTGAGTAGATAGAGAGTTTAAAAAAGCAATTTAGTTGTTATGGGAGAAGATGGCGAATGTGAGAATCATGTGAACCTACTCTCCTCCATTTGACCCTATTAATTATGTTCATCCCTTACATTGACAACCTACATATTATGTTTCTACGCTTGCCTGTGTAAGTATGCTAATATTCTGAATTATTAGTTAAAAAAAACACAATCTGACTCCGTCTACAAACAATACATTGAAAAAACATGACCAGTTTCGAGGGTTCTACCTCGTCTTCAGGAAACCGGAAGAAATGCATGTTAGAATATATACAAATGGAAACAAAGAAGGCGACGACTGAGATTGGGGGAGAGGAGGAAGGTGAAGGGGTTAGGTAGAGAAAGCGGGGAATAGAAAAGGGTCCTAAGGAAAAGGGCTAGCTAAAGGAAGTACGTACTTGAGGAGAATGGGTTGATTTTCAGCGAAAAGATATTCATTTGCAAGATTCATGGAAAACTTAAGTTGACAATGAATCTCTAGCTGTTCCAGCAGGTCAAACTTCTTCCCTTTATGGCCAACGATGAGGACAATGGGGTATTAATTATATTCTGAATTAGTTTATCACAATCTATTCTTCTGTGTTGATAGCAAAAATGACAGCGACATTTCACGATTAAAAATCGCAAAAGATCAAAACGCAATGCCACGAAATGAAATTGTGGTTACAATAGCTAATGTGCTATAGAATAAAACACGCAAAAGACGAGACCTTCCCGAATATTCATATTCTAATCACAGCCTACATATAAATCAATTTCTATGATATCCATATTTAAACATTAAAGACGTTATTTATCAAATTATACTATGGAAACTATACTCCTTTCAGGAAGGGAAGTGGGATTAAAATTTTATCTCCGTAAAAGGATTTAAATTTAAAAAAGAATCAATATAATTCATCAAGACTAGATACAATTATGCAAGTAACAAATATGACGGGAATTATTATTTACTTTTACGACAAGGTTAGGCCGAAATGGCACCCTCTTCCACCTAACCTCTGGAGATATTAAATGATAAAAATTTTACATTGAAAACCAAAAATAATTGAGCACAGTTAACTTAAATCTAGAATAATAATTTAATACATTTAAAAAACCCGAAAAACTTAGGTACAAGAAAATTTGTACAAACAGTAGATACAAGTTAATAGGCAGAAGATAAAAAGTAATACATATAATACCATGGAGTGACTCTGAAAAGGGGGAAGAGAGAGAGAGTGAGAGTAGGCCGGTAGATACAATGGGTGAATAAATTACGGATCAGCCAATCATGTTCGCTCCCACCAAAAATTGTAACTTAAGTGTAACCATTCCAAGAGATTATGACGAGAAAGCTGAAAGACTCCAACGGAAGAGAGAGGGAGAAGTGAGAATGATTCTCACATCCATGTCACAGTACCAAGCGCTCCATCTCTTAAGTTTCTCCTCTTTCGTTTTATTCCCTCTCCCATTCCAGGGAAACATTTTCTTCAAGAAGGCTCTTCTCCGTCTTTTCCGTTTTACATCTCCGCTCGTTCCAGTCACCCCCTCTTTCCTCACAAACCCAATATTTACATACGCTTTCGTCCTCACTTTCCCTCGAGTCGTCTCCTCTTAAGCGGCCTCGTTCCACTGTATTTGCGTGTTTTCCCTCCTCATCTTGGCCGAAAAATTTTGCTCACGAAAGACATCGTCATCTTCATCACCAGATAGTTGTTTTCTCCACCAAGCGCAAGCCCAAAGCAAGCAAACGACCAAATTCATCCGACCATCTCCTCACAACCCCGGTTTCTTATCTGCTGCGTTCAAAATAACCATCTCTGGGGGAGAGTTCCCAGATAACTAAATTTTTTAGAAGTAGATGATCTTCGCAGCTCACTGAAAGTTCTATATGGTCGAGTGGCTTCCCAAGAAACGTACATCACCAAGAAATCGTCGTTGAAAGGTACTTAAGGAAAAATACCGTCGATTTTGCTCAACCATCTAGGATAGTTGCCAAGACGAGGGGTGGAGGAAAATTTCTTTTAACAGTAATAGAATTTCATGAATGTGATTTTACGGCTGGAGTCATTTTTAAATGGGTCCCCGCCGTGAATCGAACCCGGGACGGTTTTCACCAAAGGCGCACGCGTTACCAGATTGTATAGTTGGGGAAATTACAGAAACTACTGCGAAAGTCCGGTACCCAGTGGTTGTGATACCAGTGAAAAGGAGGCTAAAGAGTGATCATTCAAGCGGTTTTCACCTGACAAAAGTTTTTGTCACTGCCTTTTGGATCCACGAGTTTTCGTGGATTCGCGCGACTTAGCTCCAGGTACATTAAAGCAAATAAAATGCAATAAAATGATTCCAAGTACCTCAACCAAACGCTATTTCCGGCTAGGTTACAGGCTCGAGGGTATCGGATATGATATAGTCCTTTCTCTACCGAAGTCCCCACTTTTCCTGGAAGTGTTTACGCGCAACTCGGGATAAGGGAAACTGTGGGTTGTTCTAATACAGCAAAAAATTACTTGTAAATATGAATTTGGAACGAATCATCCAAGCCAACAGGTGTATCACTGTGCCCAGAGTACTTTTGTAAGTAATTTCAAGAATGCGGAAAGATGGTTCCATTTACAGAAAATTTCGCTTTAATTTATCTAATGTACACAACCTATGAAAGCGCAGGAGCCTTTGCAGTAAGTAACCGCCAAGGTCACTGAACAAATCAAACTATAAATGAATTGTTAAATTGATAAATGGCTCATCATTCTTCCATATTGATAAAGAGTGTTCTAAAATGAGTCATAACACAAATCTGTCCAAATGAATGAGATCAGCCATTCGTTTATCGAGCTGCAGATCGCGTGAAGTTGAAATTTTTCCACAGCCGAAGTGTGGTAAATCAATGCACTGCTACAGTGAATCGAGGAAATTTTCAATCTTAACCGAATCATTTTTATTCACTTCCAGTGTATTTGTACAGTACTCTCAAAATTACGCTGCTTCATTTTCACAAATTCGGAAAGGATGCGCTTCGTACTCAATCTCTTGTGCAACGGCAAGTTAAAATAAAGAGGCCGCAAGAAAAAACATCTCTATTTAACTGTAACAACTGCAAAACCAAACAAAAATTGCATTTTAGATGATAATATTTAAACATACGCACACATGTACATTTGCAGTATTTAGGATCTTGATGCCTTAGGCGGGCTTACGTTACCTTTCTGTTTATACTCCTAAGTCATCTCCCTATAATATAGTTGAAATTAACTAAAAAGGAAAGAATAATAACCCCCTTGGTGAAAGCCAGCCTGTTTTCTCAATGGACAATAAAATAAATACTTATAAATGATATGTAAATCATCAAATAAATCGCATTGGTGCCTGTGAAATTTGTCAGAGGCCACGTGTGTGTGTGTGATGTGCGGCATTAGCTCGGCCTAGACGAATCTTCCTTACTATTTAATGTTAAAAGCAAGTAGAGAACGTAGCTGATGAAGCATTCACAAAAGTACAGCAAAAGTATTTTGTCATTATATTCCTTTGACTGCAAGTAATATGTTGCTAAGGCGTACTCTATTACTTTTTTCACTGACCGAGGCGGCGGAACGGTTAGTGTTTTAGCGCTCCAAGGTCCAGGGTTCGAATCCTTGGTAACAGGATTTTTCTAGTAAAGGAATGGTTTCGTGAATTTAACAAAAATAAAGATTATTGTTAAAATGGACGTAACCGAGGTTTTTCCGTTTCAGTTAAAGAACTTATTTTTATTATTACTTCTCGTAATTGCGGAAATTTCACCCTTTTCATCCTCGCACATTACCCTTCATCTCGATTAATAAATTAATAAAGTTAAAAATACGGAATTTTACAATGGCTCCGTGTTACGGTCTCGGATATCAAAACCAAAATATAACAACTTAAATTCAACGATATAGTTCTCATTAGTGGCACGCCAGGGAAAATCGTCTAATTATTTCGTATCTAAAGCCGGCGCTCGTGTCCGCCTTTCACATCCCGAGACTTCTATTTCTCTCTCTCCTTTCCGTGGAAATATTCCGACGTTCGAATAAATCAGAACGGATGCGTGCATTTGTCCGGGCGAGTGTTAAGTGAGTTTTGGAAACGAGACGTCGGTCGTTTCCTTCCATTTAACCTTCCGCATATCCAAGCTGTCATTTTTCCTCAAGTTTCCTTTCGCTCCAAGGCGACGCTGTCTAAGAATCCTGCCTTCAATCTCTGCTCCCGCTTCCGAGAGAAGGAGTGAAAATGAGAAGAGCAAGGATCTCGCGGCCACTCACACCACCAATTAAAGGAGAGAAAAAATGAGAGGGACGAAAAATGAAAGACAAACAAAAACGAAGCGGGGCGTTCCAGCTTTTCATCACTACGCGCTCACTCCCTCTCGCTCTCTATCTCTTTTGATTTTTTAAATCTCGTATTTTCTAGTTACACGGGGAGAGAGGAATGTCATACCAGGATCTCTTTTTTATCTCCTCTCTCTCTCGGAGAAAACACTGAGAATCTAAAGTCGAATGTTCCTCTCCTGCAGTGAACCGACTCACCATCCAAGGAGGGACTGCCTTTTTTTCCCCTCCGTCTCGCTCTTCCCTTGATTTCAAACCTAATTCTGTCCGACCTCTCCTTCATCATATCCAACCTTTTATTTTCGCCTGCTTTACCAAGTGACTCTCATCTACACATTCGTAGATTCCTCCCACTCACACATAATCTTTCCTATCAAATTGTAAGCAATTAGAATCCTACAATACTTCAAATTTACCCTATCGTATTTCCATCCATTCAAGTCCTTGTTTCAATACCGATTGTTTTTTACCGTGCAATCAACGAGATCATCATCTCAGAAGCCCCTTACCAACATTTCCCCTTTATTCCATCTCTAATTAATCCCCGCGTTTTCGGTTGTCTACTCTGTATCCCTTTCCCATACATCCCATCTTGATTTTGAAATGTATCCTTGCGATTAAAATCCTCCCATTCTGTATTTTTCTCTCAGCGACCATTCTCTCCCATGTTGGGTAAACATTGTTGCGAGGAGAATGCTAAAAAGACTGAGTTATCGATAGTTTGGATACTTCGATCGAATTTCGGTCAGTGTTTCTCTTTTCTCCTTCGAATTAAATGCGAGAGGGACTTTAAAGACTCGATTATATTCTTAGATTAGTTCTTTTCATATATCCGATTTCTATAGTCTCTCACCCTTTCTGATGTTCACTACCAATCCCCCAATTACAACACTTCCATCCCTCCTCCGCTTTCATCGTCTTTCATCCCCCCCCCTTTTTTCCAGCCAGCATGTTACTGTCGTGCCTTGATCACGACGCCTCTCTCTTGCCTTCCTTAACCCCAATGTGTACTTGACCTCACCCATTTCATCTCCCCTCCTTTCTCCCACATTTTGCATGACGGCGCATCACTCAGCATCTCGTGCAGCGTTGGACCAACATGCTTATCGAGCGGTTCCCC
Source organism: Ladona fulva (assembly GCA_000376725.2). NCBI lineage: Eukaryota > Metazoa > Arthropoda > Insecta > Odonata > Libellulidae > Ladona > Ladona fulva. Next base: position 367,284 of record KZ308643.1, on the reverse strand, counting down.
CCTCTTCTCTTCATCTCTCTCACCACACATTCCAACCATTTTCCTCTCTTTTTCATTTTCGCGCGCCGTTCTCCACCCGTAAGTGGCTGAGCAAGGAGAGAGCGAAGAGGCGGAAATGCGGATTTGGCGGAATGTGAATAAATGAGAAGAGGAGAAATATGCCGGGGATAAAGGAGGGGGAGGATTGAATCAGGCATGAGTTGGCGAGTGGAAGGAAGCAAGCGGAATGTAGGGTTTGGAGAAATGAGAAAGTAAACGAAGATAAGGGTGGATGGAGAGACGAAGAAAGTCTGAATTGAAATTTCGGATGGTGTTGTTTTACTTAAAGGGGCATTGGAGAGCTTGTGATTATTAATGGGAATAGAAATAATGAAGGTAGTTTTGGTGATGATATATATTTCATAACTGACTGTTGCCTATAAATCTCGGAATGAAAACAATCCATCGCTTAGCTTAACCTAACCTCGTGAACTAATATATCGTACAGATAAAGATGAGAAATTACAAAGGAATCAACTGTACGCTTCGTAAAACTGTATTCATGATGACGATAAAAAAAAGTTATTCTCTTGTCTTATGAAAAGTTGATACTATGCCACCTAGAGTTAACACTTAGCAGCGATTCGTAACATAGGATATTGAAGGAAACTAAATACAAACTTAACACTCGATTAAAAATAAGGTAGATGTATTTTAAGATCTGATTTTTAACTCTAACATCTTTCATTTTTACTATGCAGAGGGACACGTATCTTGATTCTAATTACGTATTCATGCGTGATATTTTAGAAAACCACCATAAAATATGCTTGGCTTAATGACAATACTGAAAAGGAAAGAGGAAGAATGGAATGTTAAAAGAGAATAGGAAATCATGTAAGAGAAGGGAAGAGAGAAAGTAGGAGGAAAGGGATATGGAGATAGTCTTCTGTCATAGAAGGAAACGAAACTGTAAGGAGTCCGGCGGGGGTTCCAGAGCAAGAAGTGGGTGAGAAGATAGTTACAGTCGAGGCCATTAAGCTAATGAAAATAGGTCGAAATTCCAGCTTTAAACATTTTGCTGAAGGAAATTACGGTTTGCGACAGAAGTAAATTATGTAAATACCTAATGCAGAAAACACTTGCAATCCGTGATAACTTTGGTTGTCTCGAAGTGCTTTGTAGTTTATAGTAATCATGCACCGCAGATGCACTATTAGTTGCATTTCATTGCTCAAGTATGCATAGAAAAAGTAAAAACAGTACCGAGATTTGAGTGCGAACATAGCTGGAGAAACTTTAACGGCAATATTTTAACTATTTACTTTACAATAAAGCAAAGAGACGTCCCTACGTTCTACGCTAAGAGTTGTACTTCAAGATAATGTTTTCTTTTAATTTTGCTTATATTTATATAAATACGTTATGGAAACAGCGCGATGTAGACCCTCAAAATCTGGCGAGTAAATAATTTCACCCGGAATATTTTCACGGGAGATGTACACCACCTCGTGGGCTGAATTGTCCCTTGAATTACAGCGAAAGGTGCAGAACACTGTTATGCCTTATGATTTAAACAGGAAGGAGAGGCCTTGAATGGTATTATCTCGGGGTGTATAAACAAATAATTCACGCGAATAAATTCGCAGTTGGAAACTTACGGCTCCGAGTGTTTATTCAAGATAAAGAGGAAAACGCTTTTCACCTGCAGCAGATGCTCGTAAATGGGAAAGCAAACGATTTAAAAATTCTCATGCACCTTGTACTTTTTTAATACATTCCACCCCCCCTGAATAAATATACTGCGTGGAATTTGAATGGTCGTTCAATAATGAAATGGATTCGGCATTTGATGAGTCAAACATTCGCGGTTTATTTCAGAAACATAAGGAATTTGGCGTGGATAAAATAGAAAATCTTACCTCTCAATAATTGTACCGTTTTTACGCAGAGAGTCACAAATGAGTTTCATTGAACTTTAGATGTAATAGACCGCAAATATCTTATAGCTTGGAAGTCTAGAATGTGTTTATGCTCATTTCTGTGACAGACGTGACTTTATTTTTCTCGTATATCGTCCGATCGATCGCGCCTAAATAAAATTGTTGAAAACTGGACTATCCTTTAATCGTATTTAATCTTATTAATTATGGTTAAGAACAGTCTCTTCTCAGATACAATGCACGTGCTATATTTCTAACTTTTTCGTTCGTATAATTTAATTCGACAACGTAAAATGTGGAATGAGATTCCAACTTCCATGCAATTTATCTAATGGGCTGCAGTTTAGCTGATGGCCAGGACTAATACTAAGATGTAGAGTGACTAGATGATTTTTAGTGTATTTACCATTAACTGAGAGACAGGTTACTCTCGTTCTATTGGGTAAAGAGACGATATATATTACAAATATTTTGCTGTGCTAAGTGAAAGCACAAATTCGCAGTATCCGAATACTTGCCAGCCTCCAGATTAGTATTATCGTAACCAACTCTTTTCCTAAAATGATCTTTAGGTTACTGAAGAGGTTTGCAACTCAGTGGTAATAAAACATGGACAACAAGTTCTCTTTCTCTCTCTCTCTCAAAATTTCATTTCAATATTTTAATCAACATTTTCATGGCTTTTTCGGTTTAAAAATTTCAACTCTCAGCATAAATTTGTGGCATGTGATTTAATGTACCCGTAGTTTTTAAATCCTAAAAGTATGCTCAGGGAACGACTAAAATATTTATCACTGCGAGAAATAGAAAATTTCATTAGACGCTTCTTACTCAGACCTCAGGTACATATTTTTATTAGTTTTACAGCATCGTTCAAGGAATTTTTATACGTTTGCCGGAGAGAATTAACGACGAAAAACTTGGTTAATTTAGCTTATGCTCAATTTAAAAATATATACACAGTAAACTCCCAAATATCCGTGGGCTGATTTTCCCAGATAATTCGTGTATGCTGTTTTACTCTTCGTTAATATTTCCAGTGGCATTTAAAAAAATTCATACAAAAATATCACAAGCATTTATTAGCGTTCTTATACAATGACTTACGTAAGACCCTTTCTATGGAGAAGTGGAAATACGACTTATATGACAGTATTGCTGCTAAAAAAATCCTCGGTTGGATGAAGAAAACTCTTAATGAGCCCGTGAAACAATGGAAAATAACAGACTACAGGCACAAATAATAATAAAATGTGCAATAATAATAATAATAATGATAATGATAATGCGACTTTATTCGGTCCAAATTGAGACTATCAAGTGTCTTCTTACGTCTAACCCTTATGAGGATACGGTTTGATAGGAAATCATTTTACTGATTTATCGATATTTCATTGAATTGTAGCAGATTATAAATTACTTCGAGATAACGTTCAAATTCGGTCTAAACAGTAAATTATTTTTGGAAGGCAAAGTTACCGAGTTGGAATCAGAAAAATAAATACCTATTAGAAGGTATTTAATCATTCAATTGTATGTATGTATTATACTGGGCGAAGAGACATCCATGTTAGTATTTGGTATTCACGAATTATGCAGATGTATATCGTTAACGAACGTAATTACTCTTATAAATACCTCTATTTAAGATAGTACTTGCCTTCGTGACTCGTCACTTCCGGTTGTCCCTCGAGAGCTCTTACGTATTTTGCGCGAAGTTGCTTTGCAATTATTTTTCTCGCGATGCCTAACATTGCGTCGAGTTGTTTTGCCAAGCGCATCCTCCTCGCCACACGAAGGTGCTTTTTCTTTAACGTAGTTTTGTTTTTCTTTCTCCTTCCCGAATACTCTAAGCAGGTACTAATGCAAAGGTATGCTGTGTATCATTATATATGCCATTCAATTATTTCTTCAATAAACGAGAATTTAAAAAAAGGCCTCCTTAATATTTCNGGCAGAATTGTTTTGTGCTTAGGAGAACCAGATATATACGCTAATGGATATATTTTTAAACTAAATTAAGTCCCGTCATGCTTGACGGGGGCGTTTACTTGTAATAATAATAATAGTAATAATAACTACACTAAACTAATGGAAACAGGAAAACCCCAATTACATCCATTTTAATAGTTATTTCTATTCACAACCATTCCCCAATCGGAAAAATCCGGTTAGCATAACCTTAGTGTTGGAACGCTAGCATGCTAACCACTCCGCCACTGCGGTCGGTAAATATAGATGACTTGTATAATATTAATTGTATTGTATTAATTGTATAAATTAATATAATTGTATATATAATAATGTATATAGATAAATTATGAACATTATAAGAAATACGAGTAATAGCTTTTTTTCCGCGTTTTCGGATTATTCGTCCATACTCTCCCTATCATTTAGTGATGTGACCGGGTAATCGAAAATTCACTGTATATCTCTCTCGAAATTCAACTCATAAGTTTCACTTTACGGAATTTGTATGTAAATAACTGCCGAACTGAATGACATCTTAAGTGTCGATTTTTAAAGCGCAGTATATCCTGAAAGTGAAGGTAATTGCCGAACTATAATCGATTTGTTGAACATTGAATCCTTACGGAGTAATTGAGGGAGTATGAGGATGAAATATCTCATCATTAATTTTTAACGTCACACGTATATTTCAATTTCATGACCATTCAAGTGTCATTGACATTTTTTTACTCAAAACACAGCAAATTAAGCCGCTTACGATACTGCGATGGCATTTGATCGTTCTCTTCCCCCTTCAGCCACTCCATTGTCCCAGCCAGTCAAAAAAACACCCCTCCTCCGTAATTTGACTCATATTCCTCCCAACAGGGAATGCACACCACACAAAATGGCTGCCCAAATATAGCGTGAAATGTGAGAGGTGGGAGCCAGGGTAACTCTTGACTCTGCTATCAAAATTATTGACGCAGCGTTTTCCACTTCACGAAAGGTTAACGGCCTCCTCCCTTCTACGCCTACGGCCGATTCTTTCTTTCACGGAATGGAAAATCTTTGTCATCTTTCTTATACTTGTAGACTTTTTAAGGTCTTTATTTCCGGGTCCGTACCACCATAAGTTGAAAATCGTATTATCCCTTGTAATCATCGGTCAGTCAGTCATTCCCATTCTTTTGTTCGTGACCGTCGATAACTAGACAACTTCAATTATAATTTTTTGTTCTCTTTCCATGAGTTTCTTCCGCTCGCGTTCAGTTCGGACGAAGTTACACTAATTGGTTTCAGTATATCCACAGCTCCATCTACTCCGAGCGAAAGAATGACAAAATTCGTTTACTAGTGATATCAGTCATCTATAAATGTGATTTTCTCTTGAGATGAGGTTGAAATTTGGAAGTTGCACGAAATGCTCAAGAGTGAGAAGTTTTAAATTTAATTTTTTTAGCAAAATAAGTAAGAGGTATACATATGTGATAGAAACTGTATTCTAGCGATAGCTAATAACGCTGTAGCTAATTTTTAGTCTCATTGGTATCCTGAATGTGAAAAAATATTTCTGGCGGTATAAAGTTATGTCATTTATTGAAAAAACATGTTAAATGAGATTCTACAATAATTTCACCTATTAGGTATTTCAAAAACTGTAAAATAAAAATGAAAATTCCTTCACTTTTATATATTTATCCGAAACCACATATTAGAATATATTTTATGCATGAATATTATGCCATACTAACAAGTAGCGATTTTTATCATTAAAGATAATTTTGCAAATAAAAAATTTTTTGACGTTTATGAGGATCTTTTTTAAACATAAGGATAGTTTTAACTGCGAAAACTTCAATGATTCAATGAAATGTCGACTATAGGAGAAGAATACACGCGTAGTAAAAGTGTTATAATTCATGAGAATGGGAATAATAAAACTCAAAAATATAACTACTAGACGAACAAATGAATAATTTTACTAATTAACTCACTCAAGACCATGCATTTTTTAAAGACAATAATGGTTTGCAGCAATGGTGGTAATAGTAGAAATAATATTTCCCATCCTCTTCCGGGTAAGTAACCGATCGTATCATAGACCATGCGACTTAAGATCTGGGAAATCTGGGAAAATTTGATTAAATAGTTTCATATTTAATGCCTCGTATTTATCCAAATTGACGTAGTAGAGCTTATGCCCTTAGCTCAACGCCTTGTCAAAAGTTTAAGATCAATGCTCTTTCTACTTGCTAAAACGCAACAATAGCTGGAATTAATCCGGAAAGAAGGCTTTCGCTGCACGAAGAATCCATGCTGAAGGTTTTCGGGAACGCAGCGTTGGTCATTTCGGGTGACGACGTTTCGCCAACGATACCGTTGGTTTCCTCAAAAAGATTTTTCCGGCCTGAGAAAGCCAACAGTATTTTTGATTAAGTGATAAAATATAAGTTGACCATTAGATCCTCGTATCATTTAACCTTAACGAAGGAAGCAGAAATGAGACAGCTAAATGATTGAAATACTGAATTTTCAATTTGAATCTTTACTGTCGAGTGGATTGAGATCAAGATGCCCCTTATTCCATGTACACCTTTAGATGTATATGAATAACTTTTCTCTGTGATGTTGTTATCGAGAGTAATTAATCTCAACTGAGAGGTCTTTTCTGTAATATATTCATCTTATATTTTAAAAATTAAATTCATTTAAAGACGGTAGAAATTACCAACTTTATTCACATCGTATATCCTACCATCACATGTCCCCTGTGAATGCAACCAACGGTACACTGTCCCTGATTTGCCTCCACCCGCAGCGCACTTGTGTTTGTAGGTCTTGTCTGTCAGGATGAAAACATGATGAGCGTCTGCAGCTTTTCCAGAGAAAACCTGTTAGCCCCAATCGGGCAGGCGGTGAATACTTCGGTTATCCTCACACCTGTTCATAACCCTTGCGTTTGAGGTAAAAGGTAGTCCAATGAGGCAGACAAAAGGCGCGATATCTAATACGTCTTCTAAAAACGTATTTCTCTATGTTCTTAAGTCAAGTTCACGCTGTTTTAATTTTTATAATTCTGGTGTTTCCTACATTCAAGAAACGTTTACGTGAATATCGGCTACTTTTCTTACAATTCTTCAGAGCATATGCGGCCTTACGCTGGACCCAACGAATACAGAGCTTCCCAACATTATCAACACAAATATAACGCTTACCTATATGTCTATACCCACAGAATAGCAACTTTACACTTTCGTACTTTTGACAGTGAGCTAAACCGTTACTATTCTTCTGATAATTTCACTCTTGCATCATGTCGCGAGAAAATTAACGAAAGAGGTGTAAAATGTACTTGTATATGGAAAATATACTGTGACAGTTCAATTGAATTTCGCTCCTATTTTCTATTTTGAGACTAAAACAGTTTGATTTTGGTTTCCACGATTGAAATCATGTACGAGTCGTATTATCTTTCGGTTAATAGAGCAACGTATGATTAGGTTTTTATACTGCTTTGTTCAAAAATATGTAGTGGATCGTCGAAAAATACTTTGATTTTGGAGATGCATTACTTGCACACCGCATTAAAATACACTGAAGTGATGTGATACAAATTATTGAAGAATTGACAGAAAAACTGCAACTTACGTAATAACTGACTTAATTTATTACCTCTTGATGAAAGTTCTCTTAAGATAGAACATAAATGTATCCTCTTATATTCACTGTGTATCCATCGAATTTCCCAGCCAAGCTTAACTTTGTAGTTCTTGGTATATAAATGTCATATGCAATATGGTACGATATGGATTATCTAACTAATATTGTTCAATTTACACCCTGAATATAAATTTTAGATATAAAGATCGTCAAAACAAATGAAAAATCACAACTTTCAGAACCGTCTACATCGATAAAAGAATTTAGTCTGCGTAAGATCACAACCCATTCGGGTTATGCCATTTAAATAGTTTCTAATTCCTTTTAATATTGAAATTCATCCTTCAACTAATCACCTTAAAAAGGGTTGTTTGAGTCCTGCAGATCTGCTTTCCAAGAATTGACGCAAGACGCTTTCGTGAGGCCTTTGATGTCCTTATTCTGGAGCCACCGATTAAACAGCTGGCAATGAACAAAAGCCGTTGACTTGCTGTTTCCACCACCGCTTACGTCAGACGGTTTTCAATGGCGATCAGCCGCGTCGACTCCATTCTCCATCAAAGCTCCCGGTTTATGTTCGTGAGGGGGAGGTACTGGAATCCTGGTTCGGACATTTGATTGCAATGCTGGTCTAAAAGGGTTAATGGTAGAGTGGTGAGTAGAAACCTCTCCAGGGAAAAGAGCCAACATTTAGGGATTCCGAGTGAGATATTTATGTACAGGTGCTCAATTGGACGACCTCAAGTAGCAAATACAATTTGTAAGAGGGGGTTTGGAATTATTGGAAGACACAGCATGACAGAGTAGCGATGAAAAAGTTGGAAGGAAGCTCTTAAAATATTAATCCTCTTTCAGGTTGTCAATGATATACATGAGCCATAAATACACCCAAACAAACTATTATAAGGAAAAATAAAGGCTACACTCGGTAAAAACCGCTCAAGAAGCCTGATTTGCTCTTCAAGACGATTCGTTTCCTTTTATAATTCAATAGATTACGCGTAAACAAAATCATGCTACGTAAATTTTATGTCTATACAAAATCATGGAATTTTTTTTTCTGAATTACTAAAAATCAATCATCGATTCATTAGGAAGCATAATTGTTAAGTTGATATTATATTTATTTATTAATTTAGTATACCTTTGGCTACTTCACAACCACCAATCTAGAAAAAAAATTAGAATAAAACTCTGGAGAATACATTATTTGGTTTCATTATATTATCTATATTGCTGTTGTTGCATCACAAGTTTTTCTTAATATAACCGTTTACTTTGTGTTTATCGGGGAATCACCTACAGTTACTCCAAAATTGGCGATCTACAGTGAGAACAGTCTCTATTTAATTTAAAATTTAGATTTACCTTGTACTTGGACACCGATTTTTCAAGAATATCTACAATTATATCTTAATTCTTCAGTTTCCCTTTCAGTAATAGGAAGTTCGAATGAAGAAGTAATTTAGGACCTAACAAAACATTCTGCTTTGTAGTATTATAAGGCTAGTTCATCTTCGTCTAAAATAATAATGTCCCGCGATACCTGCACCAGGAAGTTCACCGAAGCTGACGTTATAGGCGAGGAAAAGATAGTCACCAAAGTACCTAAGAATATCTGATCTAGAGAATTTTCATTGGTCCTGTGAATAAAATTTTTTTTTAGTGAATGGCACCCAATTGCTATATGCAGATTAATGAAGACGAAACGACGAACACCCACTATTAATGGCAACTTAGGTTGAAAATTAAGATGATGTTATTATCGAATGACGTGCGGAATTCAACGTGTCTGTGAGACAGATGTGAGATGTAAAATTCAATAAACATATACCAGGTTGAAGACATCTTTCATATATGGGATACATCGTTCGGTTAATTATATAAAATTCGAGCTCAAATCACAAAATTAAAATGTATCGAGAAATAAAGCGTAAATGCAGCTCTTTCTGTTACAATTCCACTTTTAGGGAAAGGGTAAGTTTGAGGATGACTCGTTTTATTTTTCCTCCTCCAACCCCTTTCTCTCGCCCGTAGGATGCAAGAGTGGAATCCTTTTGGGAGAAAGAACAAAGAATTTTCAGTCTATGGGAAACGCGTATGAATAACAAGCTAATCCCATCCTGCCCCTTCAAAGAGTTTTATTTTTCGCGGCTCTAAAAGGAAAAATAAAAACATTTAAGAGGGTTATAATAGCCGAGGAGGGAGAGGGGTGTACAAGGAAAGGGTCAGAGGGGGCCTTTTAGACATTTTGTGGTTCCTGGAGGAGAAAAAACGGGAGACAATATGAGCTGGGAGGATTTGATCAAGGAATATGTTTGAAGAAAAAAGAAATAAAGGGAAAGAGGCTCTTGAGATAAACCAAATTAGCGCGCTTTAGTCAAATGGGGCGTGTAAGAGTGCGAGAAGAGAGGCAGAGGGCAAGAAAGTTTACGGAGAGACTGTAACACCCCTCACGGTCCCTCGCTTTCCTAACCGCACACATTTCCGCGTTTTCCCGGAAAGAGAGCTTTTTATTCAAGAGAAAAAGTATAAATTATTCAGATTTATAACGTAGAGGGGAGGATAAAAAGAGAATCAGGATGCAATGTGATAAAGAGGTTACGGGGATCAGAGAGTGAGTCAAAATTAGGTACTTAGCGTTCGGATTTCTACTTTTCTCCTTTGGAGGGCTGTGTAAAGAGAATTTTAAATTCGTGAGAATTACGCAGTTCTGCTTCATAAGTCTATTTGGTTTATTTTGAGTACAAATTGGTTATTTTATTGAGGTTAGACTCGATTTTTTGACCGTAATAGATGGGATGCTAATAAAATACCTACGGGCTGCTTCAAAACGCAATTATTTTTCACACTGCAGATTATTTTCAAAATTTTAGAAGATGATCAAATTTAATTGGCCGAACACCTTAAAGTTATCTATCAGGGATAATTTATAGTGAATTCGTGATCTAATCATTTTTATACTTCGTTTTAGTTTTGTTACTTCCTTGTAGTTAATTTTATTATTGAAATTAGGGAATGCCTTGTCCTAAAATACATTATTAATTAACAGTTCTTAAAATATAAGTTAGGTTAGTAAATACATGTATTAAAAACATTCCCATTCAGTATTTTGGCTACAAACTGATCATTATTCCACAAGAAATGCCATATTTTACTTTGATGAGTCTCTGGGTAGAGGAAGAATAAAAAATCATGCTAACAGCTCCTTTAAATGTATCCTTCAAGCATTCGTGAGATTAGCTTTAATAACGGAAAAGTATGCGATTTAAGAATAAGTCTACGTTACATTTTCTTACGTCGTAAATCACTAGAGGCTCACTTTGGTTCTATCTCCGGTTTTTAGTATGATCTGAAGGATCTACGGCTACTTAGGATGTTGTTCATAAATTATAGATAAAAAGTAGTATTTTATTTAGTTAAATATATCTGTATGTATTGTCAAAGTAATGTCAGAAAAATATCGAAGGAAGACCTTAAAATTCTCATTTAGAATTGAAATTTATTTCTACAGAACTGTGCACTAATAAATTTTACTTTCTCGAGACTCCTTAAATCGACCACCGAAAGGGCTATGAGATTTTCAATTCATTGAGAATTCAGAATTGCAATTTATCGCAAATCATTGCCCTTTTTTCACCAGAGAATCTTACTGAAAACATCACCATTTCTATTTCTTCGAAGAAGTAGGTATATGTATGCAGCAAGATTTTGAATTTTGTACTTCTACTTAGAATTTTCATATCTTTAACTTTACTCGTACTTAAAGTTATCTATGTACCGATAATTTTCGGAGTCTCATCGTTTCTCATAAATAAATATACACAAACTCGCAGGTACTCATTCTGGCACTCGCGGAAGCATTTCAGTACCCACGCACAGAAAATTCTGCGTAACCACGCTCTCTGATGGCATTGCGATCTTACGCAAGAAGTTTGATAGCGCTTCTTAGTGATGAGATCTTACGGAAAATCTTTCGGAAAGCGTTTGAAACAATCTTCCTCCAGAATGTTGCCTCCCTTCCCTATCTTCTTCTGATACCGACGAAATCTATGAGAAGCGGTTTAAAGAAAATCTTATCGGGCGGCAAAAAGCCAAACGAGACACTTGCGGGATCGAATTCTTGGGAAATGCCTGTCGCGATAGTGTGGTGAAAATCCGCGGCCGTGACAAATAGGCGTGACGCACGCTAAGTAACGAAATGTAGAAGGGGCGAGTGGTGGAGGGGTGTGGAGGGAATGGGAGGAGAGGCTCCGAATGTAGGAGAACGGGAGAAAAGACTGAGTCAACACGCAATGCGGCAGAAACAAGTGAGTTTCTGTGGTGCAACCAAGGTCCCTTTGTATACGCGATGGATTGATGAATGATCAGGGAGGTTTATTGAAGGGAAGGAGATGGGAAACCTTGTCTAATATGCGGGAGACGAATAAAAAAGGCGGGAAGAGATTTATGGATTTTTATCTCCTTCCTTCTCGCCCCACCTGCAGCTTTTAAATGCGAGAATAATGCGTATCCGTGACGTGTGAAGGGAAGTTGAGGAAATTTATTCCTTCGCTTCGAAGTAACGTTAACATGGGAAAAAATTGATGCGGCTGAAAATACGGAGTTAGAAATATGGGGAGAGAATGTCTGTTAATCACGTGATAGGGCGCTACCGTTATTATTGGGTGTACTCAACGGAATAGCGGTTTGTATATTCATTGCTTCTTCGTATGAATATGCAGATAAAGATCAGCTCACTCCTCAACCCTCTTAAAGTTATATTTAGCTGACGTGAATAGTTTGAAAAATTTAACAGCAAGCCATCCTTATGCTTGTATCTCTATACCTCTAATACACTGCGCAATAGTATACCACTCAAGGCTGCTAATAGCGAGAACCTTTTAGCTTATAACCAAACCTAATTTTTGGAAATCTAATTAGCTATATAGCTATCAAAATTAATTTTAATAATAACAACGCAAAATGTCAATGAAAGTACCCTCGCAGTAAGTTTTCTATTTCAACGGATAATATCTACGTCATACACAAACGGGAAAAATCGGCGAAGAAATTTCTCATAAATATAGCTTGGTAAAAGTTAAAGAGATGTCAAAATTTTGGAAGAAGGAAACGTGAAAAGTGTTACGGAAGAAGGTTTTACTATTTTATTGAGAAGGTGATTTCAAAAATATTTTATAAGAAGATTAAATAATTGTAACGCCAGTATTGACTCATCAGAAGTTTCCGAAATATTGAAAACAAAATATTAAAAAAGTATTCCATAGCTATATGTACAGACTTAATTTTCTACTCATTGAAAATTTTACCTTTCAGCAAAAAAACTTGACAAGCAAAGTCTCCTCAGAATATCACGCAGCAAAATCGAGTTTTTTTCCGAAATGAATTACAAGTTTTTATTCATTCTCATTTACACTTTGTTACACGTTTTATCTTTTCTTACAAGCTCCACTTCTCTTCAGTTTATTATTTGCATATTTATAATTCTATTAATGTGTACAAGGAAAGGGTCAGAGGGGGCCTTTTAGACATTTTGTGGTTCCTTTTAAAAATTAAATTCATTTAAAGACGGTAGAAATTACCAACTTTATTCACATCGTATATCCTACCATCACATGTCCCCTGTGAATGCAACCAACGGTACACTGTCCCTGATTTGCCTCCACCCGCAGCGCACTTGTGTTTGTAGGTCTTGTCTGTCAGGATGAAAACATGATGAGCGTCTGCAGCTTTTCCAGAGAAAACCTGTTAGCCCCAATCGGGCAGGCGGTGAATACTTCGGTTATCNTTGAAAAAAGTTCAAAATTTATTCTCGAGAAACTAACAAGAGAAGTGAAAAAAGGTTTTGCGATTTGTTTCCGTAGCCAATATTCTCTGATCAAAATTTTTCCATGGGGTCAGTTGATAGATGTTTTTAGAATATTGAATGAACATTCCAGAAACAATTCTATGAAAGTTTGAATATCTTTCTTCTCCTTCTGAATTGCTTTTTCAAGACTGTATAAAATTTTTTAATCTTAAATCTACATATCTGTGTTACTAGTTTATTTATGTATGTTTAATCAAATTGAATATTGAAGCAGGAAAACGGGAGACCAGTAAAAATTAGGAATATAAAGGTCAAAATATTTATGAGAAAGATTTATGGAAAGAGAATGTTACACCACCTTGAAACTTAACGATACATCTATAATGAAATAAATGAAGAGAGAAAAGAGGGGTAAGGATACTGTGAGATTGGAAGCATGAGTAATGGGATATGAAATTCAGAGAGTAGGAATGAAAGGACTTGTTTTCTGAGAAAAATGAGGGGTACAGTGGGGCAAAGAAAAGGCAGAATAGATGAAAATGTAATGATTATACTTGAATGAAAGCAAATATGAAGTAATTATTTGGATTTTGTTGAAGAGGAAGATTAAAGCAATGGAAACTGGAAAACGAGAGTGAATTCAGTAATACCGCTAAGAAATATTATTGTGTACTATTTGTCATACTGTCAGAAACTCGAACGCTAGTTAGACTTGAAACCTCTCCAGCATCAGCTGCAAAAAACTTAGGAGGGGGATGAGGCTTACTGGGCAAGATGAGAAGTGAGTCATCCCTTTGCTTTCCACTCTAAGCCAGAATTCTTTCAGCGTCCGCGAAAAAGACAACAAATAACGCTAATATTATTAACAAATTGCGTGTGGGCTGTAAGTCTGGTGGGAGTTTTTCACCTACTTATATACTAATATTTACACAAATATTTAAATAGTATCCCATCACTCATACCTCATTAGCTTTCATGCGATCATGAATATAATAATTTAAGTATAGGATTCAATGAATTATCATATCCACGAAAAAGAGTAAGACAAAGTTAAATGAGAGTTACATTTTCCCCATCTCGTTCCAAAAGACAAATGAAACATATTCCACTTGTCAAGATGTGGTAGCTGAAAATGAGGTATACTAAGAGAAAACAATCAAAGAAATGAATATTTATGAGAAAGTTGGTAAATGTTAGATCGTGCATGTAAGAGTATTGGGAGGTTAGAGAGAGTGGTACTGATGAACATGTAAATGAGAATGAGTTGGTGGTGAAAGCGTGAGTTGGAAGGAATAGACTGTCAACTGAGTTCAAGAAAGAGGAATTCATAAATAAGAACTAAGTGGCATATTTTAGGAGAGAAGCGTTGAATAATATGAAGACGAGCCTTGGGACATTGTGGGGAAATCAGGAGAGAGAAGTGGGAGCGAGAGGTTTGATCGAGCAGTGACGCAGCTTTATCTCTGCGACTGAGTACAACATTGTCAGTGTCATGGGTGGGAGAGAGGGAGAATGGATGGAGGGCCGGGGAGGTTGAATGTGGAAGACATTTCCTCACGACTGGAACATAAACCGCAATCTGCCTCCGGGCCAACGTGGTCTGAAAGCGGGGTATTTGGGGATAAGGAAGGGCAGGCAGATTGGTGGAAAGGTGTTGGGGGGACTAGCTGTATAAAAAACAAAAGAATGATATAAAAAAGCAAAGGCGGAGCAAGGTCGCTCTGCTTCAATCCCACGTGCTCTTTGCTCATTTATCGCGTCCAGCCGACATAAGGAAAATATAATCAGAAAAAACGTATTCAAAGGAGCAGTAGTCTTATTGAGCTCCGTCCCACTCTGGAACTTCGAGAAAACGCCGCAATGTTTCGCGGCGAAGAGGAAGTCGAAATCGGAACGCGCAGAGCATGTCATTCTTCATTATCCACGATTGGATTCGAAGAGTAAAATTTTAGCTCCTGTGGCTGAGTTCTCAGGTTAAGTAATGCTTCTATTTTGATTCAGAATATTTGAAACTTCCCGCAAGACACCTCTTTTGCAGTTTCATTGAAACGGAGTGACCCAAAGAGACTACCACATCCGGATGTGACCTATTTGTTTTATCTTCCTTTCTGTCTAAATATTTAAGAGGCTCCCTATGGATATTAGAGGAAGAGTTACAAGCGTACAAGGGGAATGGCATTTCGCTCCTTGTTTCTTTTAAAATATTTGCGTTAAGGAATGTCAGCTCTAGTCTCTCATTAGTCCTCCAATGAGCTCAGTGACGCCGAATTACGTATTATTAAATTTACTTAGAGAGATAAAAATTGCATTGAATAGACTATAAAGACTTTCGAAAAAGATAAAAATTTCAGGTAACAAATAATACATTGGTAACCAAGAAATTTCTCTAAAGCTGTAAAATCGCAGGAACAGACCAAATTTCAAGGAAACAGAGAAAAGAGGTGTATAACGTAACTAAAGTATACTCCCATCAGTAGTCAGGCTGGTCTCGATGGCACTATGGCAACTGGAATGTTGGCAGCTTAATTGCCGGAATACGTATTTAGGTCATTATTTGCTATTGTGAGCGGTTAAACCATATCTTTTTTCCTTTCTGTTTTCATTTTCACTGGATCTTTCACTTGTCGTTTGTTTTCTCTCAGATTCCATCAAATTTCTTAAAACTTTAATTGGACGATGAATTCTTTTCTAGAATCTGTGTGTAACAGACTGACTTGCAATCATTCTTGAAGAATAGTTCCTCTCGTTTGTTGCATAATTACCGTTCATCTTTGGGGAATTTTGATTTATACTTCGTGGGAATTGAGGAAATTACGCGAGTTGGCATTTAACTGAGTATCGTGGTTTGTTTAGTGTAAGCATTGTTGTTTTTCCTTGGCGAGTTAAAGGGTGGGAGTCGGGTGGTTGAAGGGGCGCGAAAGGGGAAGGCACTTCCCCCCTCGGGTCACATTATATGGTTCTTTAAAGTATATTATATCTATTCTTCTTCCTAATTTCTAATGATTCCACTATACGCAAATGATAATAACAATAGAAAAGTATGATAATGACAGTTAGCCACTTCAATTTTGTGATTTTAAGGCTAAAAAGAGACTTTCTTGCTTCACCTTGCTATGAAAGCCATGTTTCCTTTTTCTTCATTGTGAATAATTCACCGTTGCATTCGATCCTCAGTCGTTATGTTTTCTTGAAACATGAACATTTAATAAAATGTATTTATCCTTTGGAAGAGAAAAACGACGACAATTCCTCCTATGTTTTCTTGAGCCAAGATGATATGGGTTTTCCACGAGATTTAAAAACTTCCAACACACGGAAGTATTTAGGGAAAACGTTTTAAAAATAACGGATGCCATCAAAGCCACATTCATGCGCACATATATGCTCTAATAAGTAATTACTCAGAAGGTTTACCTAAAGAAATATATGGGCCGTGTATTTCATGACGAAACCCCTTTTTCCCGTAATATGTGTACAAAGAATTAGAAATAAGCATGATAGAAGGTATGGGAATTAGAGCGGTAGCAAGAGGACTTTGGCATACTGGGAAGCGAGACCCGTTTACATTCTGTTACAATGCGCTCCACGTATATCAATCGCTGCGGTGGACTTTTTTTCGCGGGTCCGGAAGAAAAATGAGACCCGTCGCGGGGTGAGATTCATTTTTTTAATGATGCCGGTGACGACGCGCGCGATCGCTCGTTACCAGGAAAGCACGCAGCAATTTAAGTTTTCCATTCGTATTTTATGAGGAAAAATGTGGTCGCCGTCTGGGGTCGCAGTTAACGGGTTGCGGAGGGCGCTTGTGTGTGATCTCCGTGCCCTTCGCGCCAGCCGCAGTTGGATGCTAAAATGGCTGATCCAGTGCTCTCCGCACAAAAACATTGTTTCTTGAATTGCTAATACGTGGACTCAAAACGCGGACTTCGAGCGATGATCTGATTCACTGATTTTTATTTTATTGGTATTCCTGAAATGTTTCTTTTAACATTTTTCATCATCAAACTATATTCTGAAATTTATTCTTTCGGTAACTTTTCGTTTCTAATAAATCCTACATACTGCTATGCAATATTAAATCTTTCTTTTTTTGTATTTTATGTAGACAAAGTCATATTTGACTTATCCGAGAGTCTTTTCACGAGCCCTACAATAAAAAAAGCAACTCAACAGCTTATGGGAGATCAAATTCAAGAGAAAAACCTTCATCTACTTGGAAATGATGACGTTTCTCTCGAAATATCGTCTTCCATAATTTGATGCTTTCAATTATTTAATACTACTGGTACGTTTCGCATTTAGCACCAAGAAAAATAAGTAATAGTAACGCTAATATGTAATAGCGAGGAGCATGTAATTAAGAATCTATTACTACAATTACGAGAAGGTGTCGGGGTCCGGACCTAATGGTGTTAAGTGTAAGATGATGTAAGAAAGAATAGCAGTATTTTTAATTCTCTAAATACAGACTCATGCAAACCAATTTTCAAGGAACTCAGTATTTTTCTCTCCCTAGTATTATATAGGTATAAATAAAAAATGTATATACATAAAATTAAGAAAGTATTTTAAAATGGCAAATCGTAGCATACCGGTAACATAAAAAGAAATGATGGATTATTTTATCTGATACACCGCCTATGTATCTTTGAAAGAACTCCATATTACTTAGGTGTACAGTAAAATCCCAAAAACATTTCAAAAGTATGGTAACTATAGGCTAAGATTTCGGGAAAGTATTAA
Organism: Ladona fulva; assembly: GCA_000376725.2. Taxonomy (NCBI): domain Eukaryota; kingdom Metazoa; phylum Arthropoda; class Insecta; order Odonata; family Libellulidae; genus Ladona; species Ladona fulva. The sequence continues at coordinate 349,194 of KZ308643.1, read as the reverse complement.
AAGTGTGTTATTAAATGAGTGTTATTATTCGATAGATGAATCCCTAATACATCGTAAACCATGTAATAATCTCCTAGTAAATGTATGTATGTAAATGTAAACAGTTGTGCGACTTAAAAATATGCTCTTTTACGTAATGTAATTTAGCAAAAAACTAATTTTAATATTCCAATGTATCCAAGAGAAATAAAAGTAATATTGCGTTCATTTTTCGTTTATTAAATTTTAATTTTTGTTTAATTTTTAACCACTATTATATGCTCTTGATTTTAATGTGTCACAATTCAATACAGTTTACCTGAATGTGATAGTGAAAAAATGAATTAATATTACTATGGCGCTTTTACAACTGATGCCATTTTGCACACGTGGTTCTCACCGAGAGACATTCAGGTGGGTTCACAGAACCTTTATCTTAATTTGATAGATTATAATTCACCAAAAGTAATGCTATAGCTGTTAACGAGAGCCACGAGGGATAGTTAAGTTTAAAGTGGGTGCGTGGAACACAATTAACCCAAATTATTTTGCTTCACTTTATTCTTGCAATATTTTACTTTCGCTTCACAGTCGGTTCATTAATTTAAAAATTTTAACAGTTTGCTCCAAATTCTGATCCCGAGGCATAAGAAATACAAGCTTCGTAATATCCTGATATTCTTATTCTCCATATTACTGAAATACTCAGTTCCTCCAAAGCGAAGGCGCACCTTATATTTCGAAGTTATACTTTGGAACTCACCCCTGAAATAAATTTAAAGTTTTGAATTTATCCAAGAATCTTCTGGCTTCAGTTAATATCGTACTGATGTATGTGATTCAAGTTCTGCACTGCAGAAAAACTGGTGGTAGGTTTCAGTTCCGAAAGATAAAGTTTCGGTGAACAGTGATGCAGTTGCTATATTGGTGCAGTCCCGTCATTATAAGTCAAATATCTAGCGCAAAACTGGTTGAGTTAGTTTTTAGGAATTCTAAGACATTTGGTTGCTTTTGTATAAAAATATCCTGAGTCTGTATGTGTTATATAGTGTTTTATTACAAATAATTAGGTTTTAGAGGTTAATTGTTTTTCAACGAATTGCTCAATTGCTCGCAGATGTACTCATATAACGTCCTGAGGTTCGTCAGTCTAGCAAACAGACTCCGATCTTTAGTTCAATCGGTGTTTGCGAGGCGACTCCGTTTTATGCAAATTAATTCTTCTTTATTTGCAAATCTCAACCATAAAACTAGCAAACTAGTAGCAGTATTTTAAAATTCATTTCGGAAAATCATTTCGCACGTGAGCTCCTACCAGGAATTGAACCCCATACCGCTTCCGTCGAAGTCGAATGTTACCCATTTGGGTATACGGAGGCACAAAGGCAAACTATTGGTCACCAAAAATCCTGGAAATCCGCATCTTTGAAACAAACTACTTCATCGCTTCATCTTCGATTCATCATAAAGTCTGATTTCAACACTTTACCATTGAATATAAAATTTCCGGGAAGGAGAAGACCTCAGAGCGGTTTTACATACACGACGAAGGCAAATACGCAGCGACGGAAAAAGAGACAATTCGAATCGTCATGAAAGAACACACGTATACACATTCGGAATTATAGCAGTGATAGTTTTTCTTGAAGAAGTGAAGGTCATTCTTTCTGCAAATAAGGAAAGGAACCTATTAAGGGAGAGAGGTTTTTTAAAGGATTGAATGCCGCACTTCGGGAGCACTGTGTTATAACGCCGTGGAGGCAGTGCGATGTCAAGGAAAAAGGAGTAAAAAAGGACTTCAAGCAAACGTTGCTCTTCCGAGTCTCAAAGCAGACAGCACTTGACCCGGTAAAGTTATGCGACGGGCGGTGTACGTGAATAATACGAAATGAACCTTGCTTCGACCGCAAGAGAGCAAGTTGTTAGGCCTAACGAGTGATATTGCACACTAGACAAAGGCCGAGCAGAATTGCGGGACGTGTAATTCGAGTTTGATTCGCTATCTTTTACAATGGTTCAGAGAGCCTGTAGATGGTAATGATATTATACTGTGTGAACTCTGATGTAAACATAAACTGCTATCTGCAGGAAAAGCAGAGGTGGTCGTTTTTAAATGGCGTAACGCTTCAAAGGCGTATTGGGATTTGTGAAAACGGATCACGTAGAGTATGAAGCTCCATAGGACACTTTGGGGGTTCAGAAATCCCAAAAATGCTGTGACATTATTTAAGCGTGGCCCCGAAGTGGTTCATTTGTCTTTCTGTGCACTCTGATTAATGGGTGAGCTCCAGTTTTGTTGGTTTCTTCTAAAATAAAGGCGTCTTTGGTTCGCGCCCTTTGAACGTAAACTTATAATTGCATTAGAATGGACTTAAAGTTGCATAATTTCGCGAGGCAAAGCTAATCAACTGCAGTTGCGAGTTCCTTTACGGACACCTCTGAAGATGTTAACGTTGCATAATGCGCAATTCCTCGAAATCGGTAATCCGGAACTTCCCATTTTTCTCTAAACGCGATTTCCATCTTCCGAAATGCGGCTCGCGGAGTGTTTTAAACTTATAACCCCTACTTCAGGCCGATATTTCCAAATTCAGACAGACTTATAATGGAGCGGAAAATAGAAAATTCAAAGGCAGATACGGCTATCTCAAGAAGTATTACAAAAAAGCGCTCAATAAAATTAGGAGCTCTCATTACTCTCATGTCTGGAAGATGTTCCAGACATGAGAGTGGTGTGTTCTAATAATATTTGAATCAAGGACTAATACTTTCAATGTTTTAGCAGCCTTTCCTGAGGGCGATTCATTTTGCTATTTTTCCGCTAAGTGTGATTATCATCCTCAACAGTTTTGCTTTAATGACGAGATGGAATAAAATGTTTTCCGTTCCGAATTTCAATTTTTAATTGCTGAAAGCGTGACACTGCATATCTGCTCCGTAGTGGTGGCAGAATGAGATAATCTCTCTGCTTGTTTTCCCCATTTCCCTCTCCTCCATTTCTTTTCTCCTTATTTTCTTCTTTCTTTACCTTTTTTCTTTTCTTGTTATTCCTCCAAAATGAAATTTTCCCAGAAAACTTTGTTCGATGTTAATGTTTCCCCTTGGCTCTAGTTCTAGCTTCCTTCGCTTAAAATACAGGGGTACACATGTAATGGAAGGTATAAATGTAACGATTCGAAGATAAATGATCCTATATCGTTTCTCAAAAGGTTCGTTTATTGCTCAAAGGGCAAGAATAAAATTTAGCGAAGTTGCCAAATTTCTCGGAGATCTTCACAGAGAATTATTAGCGAATTAGATTTAAAGTATAGTGAAATGCATCAAAGATTATTGAGGAAATGGTGTCCTTGCGAAGTGAACACAGCATAGTCGTTTGTATGACTATTACTGGTCTTTTTTTCCTGATAGCATTAGGAATACGAATTAGGCAGCTTAATACTAGGTTCAGTGTTTTTGCTCAATATGGCGGATTGCGGGGTACTAATGTATATATACGCAAATGTATGTGGAGCTGATATACGTACGTATCCTTGTTCATTGTGAGTGGTAAATTTTTATTCGAAATGCTCAAATTATTCATTGTATAATAACAACCATACAATAATAGACAACACCCTGGAATCTATATCCTATCTATAATTCAATCCTAGGACCTCACTATTGCTAGGCTTCCACGCTATTCAGCGTTCCAGGTTTTCTAGTAATGATAGGTTTTAAGGGAATCATACTCGGCGTAATTTCCTCCTACCTATTGCTATAGCCTCTTTAGAAGTCGCCCTTTATTGGAGTGATACGATTGCAAAAAAATTACAATTCATCACGTACATTCGAAGATTTTAAAAGCAGTTTACAGCTACAACACTTACTACAAGAACTGAAACGCATTATAGCTATTAAATCAACGAAACCGGATTAGTTTTGAATTATTTTATCCGAATCAAGATGAGCTAACTATTGAGTATGCATCCACAAATATTTCCCGTTACACATTCCCTTATTTTTAGCGAGTATTATTGAAACAGTTCGCAGCTAAAATTCTGAGCTCAAAATCTCAAACCGGAGAATAAGGAAATCCACTACTTCGGCCTCAACTTTGTGGTAGCTATTCATGATGACGTGTATAAGTGTTCCTTATTCCTTTCATCAGCGGAAAATAAGACAATAGAAACAAAACCTGAATAGACATGATGGTCGGGTACGAAATAACGGTCGTAGTTTCGTTTGAGGTTATAAGTTTATTCAATTTCCCATCTACGATACATGTATACTCTGCAAGTTGTCTTTCGGCTTGTAGCAGGGGATGCATGCACTATGACTACTTCCCTAATCGATTACTTTCGCGCATAGTTCGGGAATAAAATGAATTCTTGAAGATACCTATTCAAGCATCTCCCTGATTTTTCTCGCAGTATCAGAACGGCTTATATAACAGAGGAGACATATAATATCGGCTACATCTTCTAATAACGTACTTTTTCTGAATTAAGTAATTAAGTACTTATTTAAGTAATTTAAGCCTTTGTTTAAATCTACTATCTCTTAGAGATTTTCACCCTGTGTCCTGAAGCATCTGGGTTAGCACTGATTTATCGTAACAATTTCTACAAAGCATATCGCCTTTCGTATTACCTTATCTTATTCTCGAATATAACTCTTTAGGGTTACATTTCAGCGTTATTTGAATCTTCGGACTTTAGTCCGAAAAGGGAGATAAAGCCGTCCATAGCAGACTTGAGGAAGCGAGGATGAGGTGCTGATGGCGAAGGGCGAAGGTTATTATGGAAAAGATAAGGAGAAGTGAGAGGACGAAGAAGGAGACGCAGACTGAAAAAGCCAAGGCAAGAATGAGGAGATGGCAAAATGAGATTAAAACTTCACCCATGAGGTAGTCGCAAAAAATAAGGAAGGGAGAGGAACGAGAAACTTACTCTAATACGTACAGTGTGGCTGCATTAACAAGAGGTTAATGCGTCCCTGAAATGAAAATGGAGGGATAAAATGTTGGCGCTCAGAGAATATCAGATTATATTTCAGCATTAACATGACTACAATCCATGGAAAGAATTGCTCGCTTGCAGCATAGTTAAGGCCTAATTAAGGAGTTATCTGAGGTTATGTTCAAATTTAAATTAAGAGAATGGGATTTGGAAGAAATTCGCTCTTTCATTTCAGATCAAAAACACCCAGGCGGTAAATTTCACCATATCAGGCCGTACGTCTTAGCGAATGACGTCTTCAAAATATGAACTCCTTTACGATCTGAGAAAGGCTTCCGTTTACGTACTCATTCCAGTCAAATACTTGCGACTAATTTGCTCTTTACGACCTTAATTGTGAAATTCCTCTTCGCTCAGTTTAATTACCAATTACGCGTGAGGCTGAGAGCAAAGCTTCCAAGTATTTATGCTTCTTACTTGTCTCTTTTTTCGAGATTATAGACTCTCCAATTTGCTTAATGGAGCGTTGTATTTTGATCGTATTTCTTATCTTAACGATTCAGAGTATTTGATGTTCAGGGAAAGGATTCACAAATCCTCATGCATCTCAGATTGCGTTATGGTAACATATAAAGCGGCTCTAAAGTTGAATTTATGATGAATAAACTCAAAGAGTTCCTTGGCTATGGAATATTTTGTGTTCCGAGATCAATTTCTTTTAACTGACGAACAAAAATTTAGCTCTTAAAAAAAATTAATCACAAATTGAGCGTTTATTCAAAGTTTACTGTCATTTTTAAGCTGCAGGCGAACTTAGAAGGCCCTATCATTATGTTTATTATTTATGCTTATGATTATAAAATTAAATAACCGACTAATTGTGTATTTAAAAAGAAAATGGTGGTATAACAACTTTTTTTCTTAATGACTGCATCATCTAACCAAGCTTACCAAGTCCTGTATTTATGATAGGATAGTAACTTTACAGAATTGATCTGTGTATTAATAATCATTTTATTTTAAGTTCAAGTTTATAATAAGAAGTATTATACTAGAATTACCGAAGAAAGTTTTTGTATGACTAAGAAAGTTTGCCTAATGATTTTTCGCTATCACGAAAATAATATATACATTCATAAAGCTTCATTTACTAGCATTCCATAGTATGTCTGTCTTAGGTGTCGTAGAATGAACTTGTTAGGTAATCCATTTTAACACTGATTTTTTAAATAACTTAAGTCCCATCAGCCCTCTGCGTACCCTTTGGATGAAAAGCTATTAAACTACATCCATCGTAGAAATAGCTATTCTCTTCAATATTTTAATCCATAATTTTGGACGAGTGACTGACTTTTACGGAAAGTCAATCACAAAAATTCTAATTTTCCATAGTAATAATGGTCTACAAAATCCAGAGAACAGTTATTAGAAGCTAAATTTTGGAGAAAAAGAAATAATTTCTAAAAAGACCAGAGGTTTGAGTCTTGCTGAGTGGTCTGATTGGAGTGAGATGGCAGGGAAACCACTGATCAACTATTTATACAATGGAAATGTGCCTCTCCTATCGGAATAATCAGCTTTCTACTAAGACAAATACCCTAATCTGAAGCGTCACACAAGGTCGCTTAGAAGAGATATCCTCCTTAGAATTACGAGATATCTTTTTTCTCCACCTACAAGAGGAAGGGATAAGGAATATATTGAGACCTAACTTGCATGAGTTTGAGCGGAGGGAGAGCAACTTCGTAGGAGTGCTAGTGACACTTTGGAATTCATGGGAGAGGAAGTGAGGATAATGGATCTCAAAGACTAGATAATGCTAAAGACCATTCCCGTGAAGGAAAGGGATTGCTCGAGAAAACATTGGAGAGGCGAATTAGCCAAGGTGAAGATAGTGAGAGGGATGAGGATGGGGTTGGAATAGGAACATCCGGAAAGAAATGTAAGGGAGCGGTCATTTGCACCCGACACGCAAAGGGGTCAAGGCGGTGAAGTTTCACACCGTCCTTCCCCACCTCTTTGCACCTCTTTTTCACTTGGGCCGGACTGTCGGGTTGGCATGGTGTTGCTTGTGTTGCTAATGACTTCTTCTTGCGAGCTGTTTAAGGTTTCGCCCCTCCCGTTTACTCTTTCGCTTTATCGCGGCTCGAGGGTAGGCAGCTGGAAGCAGCTCTTTTGTCCGGAAACATGACTCGCTCCGGTGATAAAAAGTTCTTTTTCCCTTTTCACATGTCCGCAAGATTTACCGTGAAGGAAGGAAGGCTCTTCCGGAACGTTTCTCATTCTCCTTGGAAGATGAAGGGAGGATTACATCTTGCGGTTTCCAGTGATTCGAGAGGCAAATAAATTGGTTTAAAAATCACTCTGACCACGCCACAGCCGTTGTATATCGCTCCAGACCAATCAAAGGGAAGCGATAATGAATGATCAGTCCTACTGTCCGATGATTACGAATTCGGTGAAGGATCTTTATTCAACTGTTTATGGATCTAAATGAGGTGTCTTCACTCATTTTAGAGATTTAAACAAATGCCATCTCCTTATACTGTATGCCGACGAATTGGGAGACTAACTGTCGTAGTAATCGCATGTAAACCATAATAATGTCTCTCCTTTACAATATTCTGTCATCTTAGAGCAGTCAATTTGAGATTTTTACTAGCATTGCTAAAAACGTTCCATCAGCTCAGGTCATTTAGCACTTTCGGGCCCACACAGGGAATCAAACCCGGGACCGCAGTCACTAGAGACGAGCGCGCTACTTACTTGTCTATCCGGGAGCCGTCATTTTAGATTTGTAGTTGTGATGTAATCACGTGCTCATGAAATCTCCTACCGAAAAAGGAAATTTCCATGGGGATGCATCTTCTTATTAATAATCTAATTTATCTAAAATTAATAATCCTTTAAAATTTCACTTCAACGGGCACGCTGAAGTTAATATATTCAGACGAAGAAGCATTTTAGTTTTGATTATTTATCAATAAAAGTTTTCTTGATATATGTAGTAGTTACAATTTAGATTTAACGAAGCAAGAAAACGTAAATTATATCAACCTGAAAACTTTCTAAATTCGGCGAAAGTGGTTCCGGGTTCGATTCGCGGCCCATATGTTTGACATTACATCAAATGTCGAAGCATTTAAAAATACTACTACTTTCCAAATGCAAGTGCGGAGGAAAATGTTGGGGACTACTGGAAAGGAACCAGTAATATTTTATAATTTTCTTCCGGTCTGACGTTGAGATTTACTTTTTAGAAGCACGCCCTCATCAATACTTATCACCCCTTCATCAAGCCTACTCGAACCTTTGTGAACGATTTATTAAGAGTAACAAGAGAGATAAAAGTATCTGCGAATCTAATTATTTCCCCGCTACTTGAATTATTTTCAATTACCACATTCATCCGTCGCTGTACACGAAGGATTTTCAACTCTAAGATTTTTTATCTGTCCTTAAAAAGCGATATTTAATCTGTCTTTAAAAACCTCATAAAATTTAACCTGGAAGTTTACTAGGAGTAAATCTATATACCTAAGTAAATTCTGGAAAAGGCTAAGAACAACGAAATAAGAATTATTATAACGCAATTTACGTCTTGAGCTGAAATTCTTGAGTCTTGAGCGTGAATTTAAATGGCCGTATTTCTAATTTATATCAGTTGCTGCATTTATTTCAGATAAAAGCCATTCACATATGTGTATATTAAAAAGGAGTTTAAAAGAAAAAATGAAAGACTTATTAATCACATACTACCATTATTAATTACCGTTAGCTTTCCAAAAAGATTTAAAGATAATAATGAAACTCAACCTCACAGAACGGAAAAACTGAAATTCCTCATGAAATTCTCAGTGGTAGGTGAGGTCTTGTTAGGTAGGAATCGTTGATACCTCACCAGGTATCAACGATTATTCATCATCGGAAATTCTTGATTAAAATAATTCTCTTTGATGGAAATTATAAATATAATATTTTCACTCGAGTGGAACGGAGGTTTTTCCAAGAGAAACCGGAAAATTGAGCTTTAATTGAATTTCGCTTTCGTGAAATGCATTTATTGACTTAGTTCCTGTTAGAAGAATAACTGAGTCAATAAATGCATTTCACGAAAGAGAAATTCAATTAAAGCTAACTACAATACAGTACGGCGAAAAAATAGATTTTTATTATATGTATAGGCTTTGCAAAATATCACAGGTAGCCTTGCTTTCAACTCTAGGTGGCTCAAAATGCTCTTCAATTATAAATAATAGGCAAACATGGAATAAATGAACCTTTCCCTGCTGAAAGATTTATCCCCAATGCTGAATCTTTCCCTGGCAACCTGGGTGTTTGCCTGGGGTCAATGTGGATTTTGACTGCTCCTTAGCTATTTATATAGGTTTTAGGACCCCTGGGGATATTAAAACACCATTTTACGTAAATCTATCGGGTAAAATAGCATATGTTTTAAAAATGGGCTTTTGAAATAACAATGAGGATTACTTAGGTCCCCTAATGGCAATCTCTCGATTTTATCTAGGTTTCATTACCAAAGGCAAGAAGTTGGGGCCCCGAAGTATCACCGTGTATCTGTGGTAAGGTTATAAGCCTCCCAATTCAATTTATTGGTCACAATATAGTGCTTTGTAAGTATCGATTGGGAAACTGTTTTGAGGGAATAGTGGTATCACTCCTTAGCTTGCAGTATGCAAGCAACTTTTACTCGTGTATATATAACAATGATATGGGGCGATCAAAAGCAGTAGGATGATAGGAAGAGGTAGGAATGAATGAGAGGAAAATATAATGGCAAAGCAGCAAGACTTTACTATGTTGAATGCGGGGAAACAGCCCCAAGAACGGTCGCTATTGGCGAAGAGTTACTACGGGTCTTACCATACACCGTACGGTGAAATAAAAGGGGGTCACGGGTCAGGTGAGCGCAGATGGGGTGACGGTTTGAGAAACCCACCAAGGCCACTATGGTTATGTCCTGCCTTGTTACTTAGTCCTTCCTCATTCTTCGTCTCAACCCTCTGTAGACCTCGCCCATTCTAAAAGCTACACTCTTTTCTGTTCCTTATCTCACTCAAACGGCAAAGTATCATTTTGTACCATTTTTAGAACAAAGTGGAGTAAAAAAATCCTAATTATGATCCGAGCTTTCTAAATACGATGCGTGATCCTAAATATGATATGAGTAAATCTAATCCTAATCACGACCAAGTCAATTTGCTTCTTACGCTAGACAATCGTCCGGTTGTATTCAGTGACAAGGAGGAAAGGCTTAGTAGTAGAAAAAAGGAGGCGAACGGTTATTAATATAATATTCTAAATACCATTAAATTATTACGGACATTTTTTTTAGAATTTCGTGGATCTTTGCGATAGGTGGATTCTCCTTATATAGCTGTTGAGATAATGAAATTAGTTCATTGCAGCTTCTTAGAGGAAGATATTCTCCCCATTTCAATTTCTTCAAAAGAAGTCATCAAAATTACTTAGAAATATGAATGATTCAACATTGAAAATTTATGCATAGAATTAATATATGAAAAATACATTTAGGTTTTTCGATCATACCCTGGCACTTCAGATTATTGGTTATTAATTGCACTGATATGCTTGAATTCCTTTCCTCTTTTAACAAACTGCAGTTAAGCTCATTGCATGATCATGTCATATCTATAGTCATATCTCAAAGTTTCAAATTTGCAATATCTGGGTATAAACCTCAAGACCTTTTCTCTCAAAATAACATAAGTAAGGATCTCTCACATACAATTAATATCAAATCTGACGTGATTTACTTCTCCATTACTCGGTTAACCTCCTATTTCATATATATTTTTACGAGAAGTTTTAAATAACCAAACGATATTTATTTGCCCGAGCCAAAAATATCTATTTGGTCGTTAGCTGCAATTTTCCAGAAGCAATGCGCTGAAGCTAATTATCTCATATTCTGAAACCATTGGCTCCAGAAAATACTTTTGCCTCATCGCCCAGTGGCCTCTCATTTTCCTATTTTGGCCTTCCTTTTCCTCTTTTCCCCTTCTCTACCTTCTTCTCGCCATTCTGTACTTCTCTCCACCCAGCAAGTCGTGAATTATGAAGGACTTGCTCTCGCGGAAGCCCTTCTCAAACGATACTAATTACCCGTGGTCGGCTCTGTGGTCTCGTCCCCGGAGTAAGGGAGTGCCATATGCTTTCTAGGCCGCTTATTCCCTTTTTTCAGATCGTCCGCGGCCATGGACCGCCATTAAACGGACTGTGTTCCACGTGCTTATGGCTTCCGATGATTAAATCCTATCTTTAGAGGCTGTCATGCTCGATTCTCTCCCGTTTGCAACATCCCGTGAATTATATTTTTACACAGTAAACCCCATTCCGTTCTTAGAATCTCCCCAAATTTTCTGTTCGCCGAGGTTTTTTCTTTTGCGGAGTTATTCTGCGTCAAAAGCTGTTTTAAATTCTTAGAACCATATTTTATTTAAATGTCTCAAAATGCCATAGAGCTGGATGAGGCTGAATCTGGAAAGCAATTATTCCAAATAATAAGGATGATTGCTTTGTGCCGTGACCTCTTTTTCGTTCATAATTATGGGATCGGATCATGATGTTGGTTTGGTGATTAGGTTTGTGATTTGGAATCGATTTTTCAGCCGAATACTCTTTCTGTCGTTGATTAGTGTCGAGACGTGTGTGCCCCTACCAGGTAAGGATCCGGGACCCCTTCCAACAAAGGCTGGCACCCTACCAATTGGGCTTGGCAGAACCCACCCCTAACGAATATGATAAGCTTCAGCACAACCACAATAATGTTTGAATTCGATAAATCACTGAAAAATAGATACAAATATACTGCTATCATCTCAACTCTTTACAGATATTTAGCTTATATGAGTATCCTAGAAATCTTCTAATCGTTAATAAAGAATACACGATAAACTTATATCTAATAAACTCCCTACGATTTAATTCTTTTCAACGTATCCTTTCACGGAAAAAGATCTTCTCGATTGAATCGATTTAATCTACTTTTTAAACGAGAAATCCGGCATTATTTCACAATCTCTGCATAATCTCTTACGCTCAAATTCAAGTATATTTAGGTTCTACAGTAAAACCAATCTACTTGAGGAGGAATCGCAAATTTAAAAATTCAAATTTTAAAATCGTTTGACAACAGTAATGAAATATTTTTGATTTTGCCCAGTTCTATAGTATCTTCAAAAATTCAGACCTCCAGAAATACGAAGGAATCATTGGTGACCAATAATTAAAATACGATCTTAGATTTTTCCTTTTATGAAATTCAGATTTTGACGCAATGAGCTTTGCTGTATGGAGTTGGGTGAAGAGATATGTGGCGTGTTACTATAGTTGTTAGGTAAGCCACTTATGCATTTGTTTGCAAAAGATTAGGGATGAAAGAGGGGATCTGATGAAAGGTTATTTGTTTTGCGGTAACTTAGCATTGAAAATCCGTTATCTGACATTTTATTTGCTCATAACTCGTTGCTTTAGTGAAGGGCAAACGGCTCAAAAACGCATGTACATAATATCCATAAACACTATGAGTAACATTTTTTCTCCACCTTATTTTTTTGCTATAATTTTTAATTGACGCACTTTGGTTTCCAGAATAACTTCCATGATTCATCTTTGTCGTTAAAATCTCTTCGATTCCGAAAATGCGAGTATGTATACTTCATTCTTCGATTTTGAAATAAATCTTAACCTCTTGTACCGTTCCACAAAATATATTTCTCTAGCGACCAATGGTTCCAAACATTAAGTTCATCTTCAGGCACTGAAAATGAGAAGCATAACGCGGAATATATGCATAATGTGGAATTCCACCAAGCATCGCTAGAAAAAATTAATTAGATAATTCTTCTCACATTCTTTCCTTTATCCGACTTTGACTCAATTTAAGTCAAACGAAGAATCAAAATACAGCAAGATTTCAGCAGCCTGATTAATAAATATCTACGGCGCAAACTTGAGTTTTGGGCTATATATGGACATTTCTGTCAGACTTGAGCCTCTGGTGAATACGGTGGGTTAACCTTCAATTCAACAGCAGTGCACCAGAGGTGATAAGTTTTGTGAGACTTAGAGAAATCGGAACGGCCTCGGGTACCAAAATGGGTAGTGCATTCGTTTTCGGTGAAAACGATCCCTGGTTTGACTCCAGGTGGGTGCAATTATATTGAAAGAATTTTGTGAAAAATATGGAAGGTAGGGCATCAGTGCCAAAAGCAATTACATCAACTTTATCATCACCAATCACTAAAAATCATCAGCCGACTCCCAAATTAATGGAAATAAGGCTAAGGAAAAGAAGAAAGGATTATGTTAAATTTGGAAAGGCACCTAAATTAAAACGAAACGGGTTCAAGTCAATAAAGCTAGTATGGGGATGCGATGACCACGCATTACCCAGTGCGAGTGCCACCTGGCTAGGCCATTTCCCTCCAGAGGGGTAGCCAAGGGGGCGGTATTGGGGGCTCAACACCCCCCATGAAAACAACAAGAAATGAATGCATGCGGAAGGATGGCCTTTCCCAATCATTCACTAACATGTATACCGCAGCAGATTCGCAGGGTATACATGTTAAAATAAATCAGCTTCTATTTTCATTAGGTTTTGGGCGGAAGTATTCTTGCCCCTGAATTGTAGGCAATGCAGTGGCAGGACTAAAACCCCCATGAAGAAATCCTGGTTAAGCCCTTGCATCCCACATATGGATACAGCACCACTCCGACTTTATTTACCTTATTACTCCTGCTAGAACCAATTTCGGATTCGGCTGAACCAAAAGGCGAAGTTTAACTCTTTACTTATAAACCTTAACGAAGCTGGTCGTTCCTCTTCGATACAGCTCGCTGAAGATTTTACGGCCACCTCTCACTTTAAACTCTTCATCCCTTTCTCCTGCTTTGTTGTTCTCGTGAAGAACCTCTGTCAGTAGTATCTATTCCGAGCGAACGGTGGGGAAGGCACTTTCGTCCAAACGAAGGAAAGCTCTCTTCCAAGAATGCAACAGGTCTGGTAGAAGAGGTAACGAAAGAAGGACTTGAGGTGCAAGAGGGAGGCATTTTTGGAGCTTCGGTTCGAGAGCGCTTTCAGAAGACTCTTTCGGCCCTTCAAAGAGTACCCATTCCCCCGGATGTCGCGAAGATAAACGATGACAAAGAGAAACAGGAGAGGCGTAGTTTGGAGGATGCTCGTATCGCAGAAAGTTGCTAATCCGTGTTAAAATGGGTAAACTGACGGAAAAGTTCGTCTGAAAGTTTTCCGATCTAGCAACCTATTAAAGTAAACGCGATGACGCGTTCGATTCTTTCTAAATAGAAATTAAAAAATCACGATTCCAGGAAGGTGGATGCTTGGAGTGAATAAATTCATTACGAGGGAGGAAACCGATACCCAGGATTAGTCCAGAGCATGAAAGATGGCAAGTTGAAATAAAAATTTAATCGGCAAGGGAAATAAGTAATATGAAATTTCATTACACTGCCATGTTAGAGTTGCAGCTTTCGAAAGTCTACGTGCAATTCTAAACCATTGATCTGATGAGGTAAAAAGAATGATACAAACAAAGGAGCAATATTTAGCCAACCATCTCACTAATACGCAATGTATTTAAAATGTGTAAATAAATGGAGATACATAAATGTTGAGACATCTTTAGCCTTACAAATTTATTGAGGAAATACTTGCTTTAAGTTTACTAAGAGAATAAAATATCCAACGCTTCTTCTATTAAAGAAGAATATATAAATCGTGATAAATTTGCTATTGAAATTAATTATAATATATAATATTTATTAAGAAACTTCTCCCATCGGCATTAAATTGGAATTCTCATCCAGCGAATTTTCTGACTTAAGAATTTCTACATCCTGTAATTAATTTTTATGTAATTCTGGATGTTCATATAGAGTGAGAAGAGATAAACAGCTTTTAATGTATCACTAAAGTCTACAAAATGGCTTTGATGTGCTAGATTCGCCCTTTAATTAAAATTAAAACTTAGTTTTAATTAAAGAAACATTATGGTGAAAAGTTTGCACATTTAATTTTCCAACAACTATTAGACGACTAGAACTAGATACTGCATTGTAAAATGACATTTTAAGGAGACACCTAACCTGGTTAATAGAGACTAATCACTTTCTGTACATCTCATTTCAGTTCACCCAATTACGATAATACTACCATGATTCAAACGCCCAAAGTTCATGCAAAGTAATTAATACATGCAGTTTACGGTATCATGAATGGATTCATGGCATGACTTTAAAAAATAATAATAATGATTGCCAGCAGAGGAGTTAAATCATTTATTAAGGATTATGATACGAAATTAGACTCAGTCCACTAAGAAATCACTTTAATCACTATGAAAAGTAAGATTACTATAGAAATTGTCTCAGCAAGAAATTGATCTTTTTGTAAACAAAAGTTTTTGAGGTGTATCGCAAGTATGGAAACGAATTTATAGTTAAAAAGGATTTTATTCCGCATAATGACTATTATATATACTTCTTTTCCTTGTATCTCTCTCTGCAAATATATCTAGTGATTTGATTCCTTGGTTCGCACCAGTTAGTGCTGAACTGTTTCCTGTACTGGTTCATAAATCTATCTGACTCGATAGTATTCAGACGATATGAGTGGAGGTACTACATTCCTCTAATTACTTCTATAATATAACGTTAATACTATATAACGAAACATGTCATGTTTTACCATATTGTTTCTAATTACCTTTATCTTAAAGTTTTGCAAACAAGATTTTGAATAAAAATAGTACAGGAAAATGTATATACGGACTGCAGTGCTTGGTTGCATACTTTTTAGAGTTAAAAATTCTATTAAAAATTTCGAATACAACTATTGGATGTATTTATGCTTGAGTTCCTCAAATGATACTCTGTTTTCGTGTTCATAATTGGCTTAAATAACGCTTCTGGTTACTTTAATATAACCCTCAACGCACAAAATAAGTAATTCGTTTGTCTTATTCAATTCCGACTTTGTTTGGTTTTCATGTTTCCTCTTCTTCAACTTCCGTGTTCTTTAAAACCTTCTCTATATTCGCTCTCACTTTAACCGTTAATTTCATATTTTATCAACGTTTCCCGTTCATTGCCCCTTTTTCTCTCAAATCACTACCTAAGTCATTCAATCCTTCCCACTCTCGATTGAAATAAAAGCATCATACTTCTTTTTCGCGCCGGTTGCCACTGCGTCATCCACTTCTATTACCTTCCGTTTGTTTCCTTCCAAACAAACGACTCATTTCTTCCTAATCTACGCCAGAAATCCTCCCTCCGATTGTTGCCCGCCATTTTGGATCCTCCTCCATTAAATCCGAAGAGAATATCCATTGCTCTTCATAAATATCCGCCATATTACCCGATCCTACCGCACGCCGTTCCGTTTCATTCCCTCCGTGCATTTCTCATTCAATTATCCTTCCCATTCTTCACTTCCTTCCATTTTCTCTCTTCCTCCGCATCCAACGCTTCTCCCACACCGCTTTACTTCGATTCGCCTCCCATTCTCTCCTCCTTGAAATCCCTCTGGTGGAGGGGCGGAGATGTAGAAACGGAGAGCGCTAACACACGCGCGCGCAAAAACTCGCTTTCCCGCATCGCGTGTTCCCTCAAGAAGACCGTTCTCCCATGGTCGCCTCGATCCGTTAAAATCTTGCAAGCTGGAAATATCGATCCGCAGGGTAGAGGACTGCGGAGGGAAGAATGGGAGAGCAAAGAGGGGAATTAATAAGAGGAGGGAGGAGAAAGTAGAGTGATAGGAGTCGGGTCACAGTCCTAAAGAATATGATAATAGAGAAGGGGGAAGGAGGCCGAGATGGGGAAAGGATGGGTTGAAAAGTAGACAAGAGGAAAAAATTCCAAAACAGGGAAAGATTTCGATAATCCTTCAGTTCATAAGTCCGTTTCCCTAAATGAACCGAGATTGCCACGACACGCCGCTCACGCCGTTGGCGTACTTAGCGTTGCGTGGAATCACTACGCTGAAATCGAAAATCCGGATTCCTTTACGCGTGATGACGGGAAACCGGAGATAATTTAGTCAGTACAAACGAAGGAAAGAATACTTGCGATAAACTGGAATTTGCAGGAAAGATAAAAAATTAATGATTAAATCGATAAAATTTAAAAATTACTGCGCAAATCTATGTTTATCGAAATGAAGGGGACGATGACAATTTCGACCAAGAGACTCCAAACGTAGAATAGAAAATATATGGAAGAGATGGGACACACAATATCACGTTAATTAGCATATTTTCCGTTATTTATGTGAAATAATTCTTAGAAAGGAATGCGGAAATGTAAGATAGAGAACATGGGTTAGGAGGAGATCAAGCGCACAAATTTATTAAATTTTAAATTAATTTATATAAAAATAAAAATTTAATTACATACCCGATCGATCTGGATGCAATAAAAGAATGTTCAATTGGAAGGTTGCAAGAATGTGTAAAATGCATGAGATTTAGGTGGGAAAACTATTTCATACGGTTATGTAGAAAAAAAAACCGGATTCTTAAGATGTGAGCGAAAGTAAGCTGGAAATGCTTTGATGCGGGGAAGGTGTACAAAGCGGAAGAGTAAGCCGATGATCAAGCGAATTAAGTATCGCCTACAAGGAGAAAAATCTGGTTGGAGCCCAGAAAAACATGAAAGATATCAGGAAGGGTGTGAAGGATGCTCCGGGATAAAAAAATTATATTCTCGCATTCGTTGAAGAGAAAACGTTTCCGGTTACCCCGAACTTCGAGTTACATGAGGGGTTCAAAGAATGGAAAGAACGCAAATTAAATAAAACTGCCGTTTCATTTTAACATTCCGCAATTGTATAATTTATTTTCTAAATCGCCCGTTCTGCAGACTGGTTTTAATAGTGACAATGAGAGGCCAGGCTGTGATAACTGTGCAGTAATAGAGAAAATTTTGGATAACTTTCCTTCCGACAACTTATCACTCTACAGGAAGTGAGAGAAATCTTTTTCTAGTAGGTAAGGAAATGGGATGTCTTAGACGAAGGCCCAACTTAGAAGAAATCAAGACAGAAGACAAGAAGTGCAGATGATCAGAAAAAGGATCAAAAAGGTCAGGAGTGAAGAGGAAAGAAAGACACCATTACCTTCTGCTGATAATGGTTTATCGGTCACAGGAGTTCTTCAATTTGGAGAGACGGGAGACAGGGAAGAAATGCGACGCAGTAAGAAGAGAAATCTATTACGTTGAGTGGTTCCAGGGTGAAAGGGAAAGTAATTCAATCTGTAATCATCCTTTTGAACAAGAGCAGGGAGTTTAGGATGGTCAAAATAAAAAAGTAACGGGAAATGCGAAAAAAAGTGATTTACTGGAAGAAGAAATCGAATCAATACTTAGAGGGAGTATAAGTGGAAATCCGTTCTGTCTTTTCCTTTCCTTTTCTATTTTTTTCTTATCCCGTTCCTTTTCAATTTTCCAGGTAAAGGATAATATCGCAAACAGGATTTTGGGTTTGTCGAGAAATAAAATTCGGGGCATTTGCAGCAGAGAAACGCGATTAAAATTTGTAGCATTTGGAATATATAATTCATTAAGTATAACCGACTGCCATGCCACACTGAGAGTGACCATAATTCTTCAGTCTCCAGAAATAACTTAATATCTATCTTCTCACATAGAGCAGTGGATACATTCAGCAATCGCCCAATCAATGCCATTGTCGAGATTTTTGGGAGTAGAAAACTGAGTTTCAGCTTTCTCATCCGTCGATCAAATTTATTCACCGAATTTGATTGACTTGGATACCAGGGTGGACACATAGCATTTTCTGAGAAAGTACCATCCCAATATGATTTTGTTAATTCGATGCAACGACTCACTAAAATAGAGCATAAGTGGCAGAATCAGATGCATGACCAAAAAAAGGCGATAATTATCGCCATCGTGACTGTCAAGACGAAGGAATCACTTCAAAAACATAATAACAAAAACATCTTTCTTCTGTGGCAGAATGAAAGATACAATAATATAAAAGTCGATAAACTTGACAGCGCAAGCCTTACAGCTTTATTTAAGGTTTGATGTTTCTTGTATAAGACAATCAGGAATAATGACATCTTGTATGCTGTTTCTAATCAAAATTTTTACAGAATTTAGAAATTTTGGGACAGACCAGCCTGGCTTGATTTGGCCATTGTGGAGGCAATTTGGGAAATGGAGCTCCTTGTGCTGCCAAACCCAGTTTGAATGATCCCGCTTAAAACGTTAACCTGTCTAATATGCACTTATTTCCGTTTCTGGCTTTCACTCGAAACACACACACACNCTGTTCACGTTCGTCTGTTTTTACCATTTGCTACAGTTTAAACGGCTCTATCTCTTTTGACTTTTCGAAATTTTATTTTGCAAGAAATTATCTTATGCGTGAGTTGGTGTAAATCCTTCATTATATATACGTATATATAAAGCAAATGTCTGTCCGTCTCGCTATCTGTCACAGAAACGGCGCGGCGTGAGTTAGAGATCTGAAACAAAGTGCATTGTGTTTCTACGATGCTGACACCCTCAGAAAAAAATATTCTCATCTCTCTAAAGGCCCGGGTTTCAACACAGGATCCCATAATATGCTTATAAGAGATGAACATCATCTACGTTATCATGACTTGTAGAGGTTGTTTTCTGTAAGTTCTGTGTAAGAGAATCTTACTTTAGTCGTGAAACATTCATATAAATTCGATGTTGCGAGAACTTTGATAAAATACACGGAAAATTAGTACAATTTTTCGGAAATATACAGCCCTTCCCTTTGACGACCAAGGCAAATGTTGAATGTTGATTTCATGAGTTATACCCTGTGAATACACGGGGATAATCAATTAGGTTACTTTTCCATAAGGAATGTACGTAAATTAGGGTTTCGTTACCTGCAGAGGTTGTTTCTTTTACAAAATTAAATTAGAAACAATGGTCTTGCGAAATCAAGAGAAAGGTCAAAGGAATAGAAAATGATCATGGATTTTTATCTTAGTCGTGAAGTATTGATATAGATCCAAAATTTCGAGAATTTTGATAAAATACACGAAAATTCGTTAATTATTGGGAATAAACAATCCATCCCGTTGACGACTAAGGCCATTGTTGAATGTTGATTTCATGAATTATCCCATATAAGTGCCCGGGGATAACCAGTTCTTACATTTTTCTATCAGAATTTTACGTAACGTAGGCTTTCATGTCTTGTAAACAGTAGAATAAATATTATAAATAATGGTAAGAAATATATTGAGTTATTATGATCTTACGACAGACTGTTTCTGGCTTAGGAGGACCAGATGTATACGATAATAGATATATTTTTAAACTGAATTAAGTTTCGTCATCCTTGACGGGGGAGTTTACTAGTATTTTATAAAATGAATTTATCCTTTGGAAGGGAAAAACTACGGCAACTCCTCCTGTGTTTTATTGAGCCAAGTTGATATGGGTTTTCCACGATATTTAAAAACTTCCAATGCACGGAAGTATTTAGGGAGAACGTTTATGCCATCAAAGTCACATTTATGCGCACATATATGCTCTAATAAGTAATTACTCAGAAGGTTTACCTAAAGAAATATATGGGCCATGTATTTCATGACGAAACCCCTTCTTTCCGTAATATGTGTACAAAGAATTAGAAATAAGCATGATGGAAGGTAGGTATGGGAATTAGAGCGGTAGCAAGAGGACTTTGGCATACATATTATAAATAATCGTAAGAAATACATTGAGTTATTATGATCTTACAACGGACTATTTCTGGCTTAGGAGGACCAGATATATACGATAATAGATATATTTTTACACTAAATTAATTTCCGTCATGCTTGACGGGGGCGTTTACTTGTTATAATAATAGGATTTTTCCTGCACCTGGATGCAGCATCCGCCTTCGTCTGATAAAGTAAAGATTACATTATCTGAATCATCATCCTCCTCTTTCCTCTACTGTTTCGAGAGGTCTCTAAAGGAGTTCCTTTTTTACTTTCTTTCTTGCGACGCACATTAGTCCAAAAACATTGCGAATCTGCGCATTTTCCAACCCATGTCTAAGCTAATTTTGGCTGTGAGATTTCTTCCCTACCAGTTTCGTCAAAGAGCGAAGTATTTGATAAACATTCTCAGGATAGTATTAGTAGAATTATTAAAAGTGCTTTGACAGCTTAGGTCATTTCGTACATAGGCCCCCTCCGAGAAACGAACCCGGGAACGCTTTCACTGAAGTCAAACGCGTTGCCGACTTGGCTATCTGGGAGCCCCAGGGCACTGTTCTGGAAAACTATCAAGATCCAATACAAATATTTTTACTGTTACTCAAAGCGTAAAAAATAAATTATTATCTTATTTCGACAAAAACGCTACCACACATATAACGTGGTTTACAGTGGGGTGCCCAAAATAGGCTTACTGTACGTCCCGTTTTGACGGGGACTATCCTGGTTTTAACGCATGGTCCTGGTAAAATTTTTTACCGTCCCGGTTTGACGGAAAACCTCGGAGAAGGAATAAAACGTAAGTTACGAATACTTTATTGATTTAAATAATTTGAATTCTATCGCAACGATTTTTCCCTTTTCAGAGTTTGATATCTTGGTTTCTTAACATCAGAATACGGTAACCTTGCCTAAATGGCATCTTAATCGGAATTACTACATGCCATAGTGAATAGCAGACATATCATACTTGAGAAAATAAATATTAGCATCAAATCAGAGAGGGAAAAACACGCGAGCAACACGGTGGTTACTTTGCGTTCAAAACGTAGGGAGAATCCAAAATGAGGAATTATAGCTTTCGAAAAAATAAGTTTCGAAAAAGTAGCTGGAAATGAATGCAGGCAAGCGGGAGAGGTTAGATTTAAGAGGGGAAAGAAACCTCCATAAAGTCTCCGCGTCAGAACCGATGATTGAACTTTATTTGTTCAAAACCCGCATTTATTTTCTCTCCCCCTCTTTCGCATTGTTATTGCTCCATGGCCCTTCCCGTAGGAAACAGGATTCAGTCCTGTGTGATGACGATGGTGGGTGCGTAAGGCGTTTTCCTTTAGGGTTCAGGGATTCGGTCTGATGTGATGTGCGGCTTAGTAACGGATCTGAATGAGAAAGTATGAGCTAGGTAACCGGGGGCAAGAGAAAATTTTTCCTTTTTATCGCAGACAATATTTGGTTATGAAACCATGCTGCAGTAAAACGGTCCCGATAGTGTTCACAGAAGTGACAGAATCTCAATCGTATTTCCGCGGCTTTTTCTACTTTTCCTTTTGTCTTTATATTGATCCAGTTTTTACTCTATCGATCGAAATGATCGTATACTTATATATCCTTATCAAATTACGACATCCATCCTATTCAAAGAATCTTTCATAACAGCGCACTTAAAACGGACAGAGCATTAGCGTTATTTTCACGTATTTTAACTGTAATTGAATACAGAAGGGTATGTCGATTTTTCCCATTTTTCATCTCGAAAAATGGAATTTTCGATAGCTTGTCTTTCTCGTTACATAGAGAAGGTGTGTGATGAAGTCCATAAAATAGAAGATGAAATTCTTTCAATTTTAATTCCTACGAGTTCCATATATACGTAAATCTACTCAAATACCCTGCAGGTACTCTTTCGGAGTGTGGCAGGAAGAAATTCCTGGCCAAAAATTTGATATGTTTGTACTGAATCTACCAGAATATGCTATGCTATCCGAAGCTACTTAATTTACACGAGGATTTAGAATTCTGAGCGCTAAATTCATATAAATTTTTGCAGTAACAGGGGTCACACAATCCGAAACCCACCAAAAAAACGTGATAGTCAAACCTTACGCGCGTTTCACACTCAAGGAGTGCATCTTCAGAGGTGAGAAAAGTGACTTAGTCACTTTGCATTTTTCACAGATGCACTCCTTGAGTGTGAAACGCGCGTAAGGTTTGACTATCACGTTTTTGGTGGTTTTCGGATTGTGTGATCCCTGTTACATTTTGCTACCAGCGGCACTCCACTTATTTAAAGTTTTGCAGTGTGCATAGTTTTTTGGTAGACAGAGAAATAACGTGAATCATTGATTTACAGTTAAGTAAATAAGATCTTAAACCATTCTTACTTTTCACTGTTACCGTTAAAGTGATAAAATGTTTCAAATCAAACTTCCTTAGAAATTTTTTGGAAGATGATTACTTACACAAAGAAGCACTACTTTGAAACTAACTATTGAGAGTGTAAGCGGATGTGCTAGCGATCTGCGTACATCAATCTCAACACAGTGGGACCTTGACGGGGTCGAGACTTAATCTCTACTTGTCAGTCTAAAAGGTCATGGCGGAGTCACGAAAATGTCCCTATGGATTGATTTCCGCGTGAGGGAGAATTCAGTAGCAGTTCTTTAGATTGACATTCCAAGTCGCGCCTGCAATTTTATTTGCATTTTACTCCAAAGTCGGGGAATGCGAAGGATATTTCAAAGCGAGTGATTCCGAACAAGGGCAAAGAAAGGCTATGATCGAGTGGCCGAGTGATTGTCAAAAAGACCGATGAGGAAAACAATCGCTGAGGTGTCACTTCCAACCATTGATTCCCATTCTTTGCACGCTTCCCCCCTTTTTTCCTACGAGCTCTGGTAAAAACTTTCATTCACCGACCTCACTTTTCGAGTTTCTTCCTCATCTTTCTCATGTAGCTTTGTTTTTCTCGTCCATTTTGTTACGCAACTTCACCATCGATCATGAGACCGTTGAGATGCTCTCGTTACCATGACATTGGAGTCCCTATAACAGGCCTTCCCTCTTTATTTTCTTGCTTTTATCTCACAAGCCCTTTCGGAAAGTTCCGTCCATCTCTTTGACGTCCACGATACTCAACTGTCGAGTAATATCTTTCTATAAAATGGCCGATAATTCTAAGAACACGTGCGCCTTGGCCGCGAGTAAAACCTTGCGCTTTATTTCTCACTTCTTGCAGCCATTCACAGTTTACGTGCCTCCTTTTGACCGGCGATAAATCGAATGGTTTTGCAAGGGAAGCGTTTATTATCGCTATAAAAGAATCCCTACATTAAATAGACTTTCTCTAATGATGCATTTTCTAACATATGTGCGGATGATGTGCTACGCAAGTGCAACTCAATTGAAACCCATCACTTCACTAAATTAATTCGAAATTTAGGAAATTAAATAATTCCCATGCTTTACTATAAAGAGCTTGCGCCTTCCGCTCTTTGATTGTTTGGCATTCTAAGTAGTAGTAAGTTTTCCATTATCATTTAAAAAGAAAATGTTACAAATTTTGAAAAATATTGTCAAAATTATAAATGAATTATATATAATTTTGAAAAAACTCTTGGGGCAGTAATGACCAACCCATTGTTTCAAGGTTTAAATACCTTTTGATTGAATTCTTATCCTTATGTTTTAATAAGCAAGATTAAATTCCTATACTTTTTGATTTTAAGTATTGCTGTGGGAGCCTCATGACCTACTTCGTCCTACATTCTGATGCAACCAAGTCCAAAGCATCGATAACAGTGAACATCAAGTATGAATTTTCTGATATAAATTTCTATTCGGTCTTGAATATCCGTTTTCATTAACAAACGGAGATTTGTTACTGAAAGATCGCTGCTGATAGCGTAAATTTTCAACTTCGAATTATTTTATTGCAAGTTCTTTGTAAGCCGTTTTATCCTCGGGAAAAAAAACTGCAGGCACGTATGAAGTATACTTGCTTTTAACAAGAAATCTCTGCCTTTCTGAACTTTATCTGTTCCTTTGTTTGGGCGCATCTGACTATTGCGAAACAAGAGGGGAGTCTAATTTTCATCTTTCATCGGAAAAGACATTTTTGAGAATGGGCGCGAGGCATAAATTTGCTCAGTAGAGCTAGAGGCAGAATCCATACAGATTCGGGGCTTGGAATTTAGACGCGAGGAATGGGGGACGGAAAAGGCTGAGTAGGAATGGGGAGATTCAAAAGGGATGAGAATTTTGCTGCTCAAGTATGAGATTGACTGAGAGGAAGATTGGAATTTTGACCTATCATTCTCCCTATCCGGTATCGATACAAAGAATGTATTATTCAGCTCGAGATTTTCGTATGGACGAGGGAATAAACCAGCATTTTTGTGGACAAGGCCAAACTTAGTCGCATGAGGAAAACAGCGCTTTCGTAAAAAAGAGAACAAAAGGCGATATTTGTCCGTAAAAAAAGTCTCGCCACGAGACACTACTGCTGACCTCATCAAGATTTACGGCGTTAATGTGGCAGCTCATTTGAAGTTTGCTCTATGGAAAGGACGTTGAATATTAGAATGTTTCAGATCAGAAGATTTCAGGCAATGAGAATCAAAGAAAGTCACTTCTTCCGGATTAGTTCAGATGCCATTCGATGAATTATGAACTTTGAAATAATAANGGCAATAGGTAAAGAAACGTTAGCGAAAACTACATTAACGGAATCCTTATTCGTTAGCCGAGGAAATTGCAAAAAATCCTCGTTAGTTGGTAAATTCGTAGGCAGTGACACTCTTTACCGTAGGTTCACGTGGGTACGTGGTTCTTAGTTATAACGTATGTAGACTCGAATCTTACAATTAAGAGGTTATCTTATTTTCGCATTCGTTCCCAACATCCAAAACTGCCAATTATTTATCCAGGATCAAGTATGTACATTTTGTCACTTTCAGTTCACAAGTTTCGTTTTCTCTTAGCGATCGGAAGTTTGGAAGTAGCGCCCTCTTTCCGCTGATCCTTTCTAGAGACGTAAAACCCTATCTTTAACGGCTCCCGCAGCAACACAAGTACCCTTGCGGCTGTAGCGGTTGCCCACCCGTGGTTGTCTCTTGTCCAACAGAGGGAGGGATTCTTTAGTCAAGTACACTCTCGGTCATTCTGAGACCGATTTCCCTCCCAATTTTCATCCTTTAGACCCTGCGTGCAGGTTGGCGATCTTAAATTAGAAATTCCTTATCCCTCTTTTATGGCCAACACCATGGAACATAATATATTTCAGTCTCTTAAAAGCTGAGATGACATTCTGTTACTGATGATACACGACGAAGTTTTATCTCGGTAGGAAGAGTTCCAGGGCGTAGGAAATTTGGATTTTTCTCAGTGTTTCGGCTTTAATGTAAATTTACGGCGAAAGGCAGATTTTTGCATACTGATGATGTGAGATTAGGAAGAAACTGTCAATAAGTTTATTCTAAAGTAATGTGAATTGGTAAAAGAAGATTTACAAATACCTCTTAAAAAATCAGAAGAGTTTTGGCACATGTTGAGGATTTTTGTTCGACTCAAGAAAAAATTAACTGTGAAAATCATTGCAGATTTTCTTTGCCATATATATTCGGGAAATGGGACACATACGAAATTTTTCCGTGATAAAAGCAGAGACTGACATAGTGCCCTCTGGAAAATGCTTCCATGAAACATTTTTCATTCTCTATGCCTCAATCATGATTCATTATTTTATGCTCATATCTTAGAAAGTATAAAAATATCCTTTCTTGTAAAATTTGAAAATCTATAACTTAAATTCAGCGATATCCCTCTTATCTTAAATTTTCGGAGACAAAGCCATGATTTAGCCAATGAACAGTCATAACCATTAGTGAAAACATAGATTTCTTAATCGGTTGAGAAATGCGGACGAGACATTAATTACAAAAAATAATGAGAGAATCTTATCGGGAGGAGCTCAGCGTTTCAATAATAAATATAGCTCTTGGACGTCATTCGTGAATCAGGAGGATGACAGAAATGTCATCGGGGCCCTCAAAGTTATCTGAGACGACACTGGCTGCGATACAACTTTCCACCATCCCGACTTACGAAAGAAGCGATGTGCATGGAGGATTTCTACTGCTATGCTTTTGGTAAAATAAATATTTCAAAGAAATGTTAAGATTTTTTGGTATAATCTATGCAGAATGTCATTCTTCTGAGCTTCTCGCTAAGGATGGGTTAAATGCTCGTCTTAAACCTGGAATATTTGAACGAGGAGTAATTAATAATGAAGGATGTGATGAAAGTAAGGAATCTGAAATGTGTGACCTATGGTACGCAGGATGGTGGATAGAACCTCACTCAGAAGAGAATAAATAATAATTTCATTTTCCAGCCATAGAGAAAACGCAAATTAAGAGCTGGAAAACGATTTTAGTTAATTTTTTATTATAGAATATTTATAATAGATTATATAATCTTCGGTTGCTATGTACAATATAGGCTATAAGATAAACACAATAAGAATCATAGAGCAATTTGTTTAAGAAGTAATAATAAATGGCTGAGGATTCGTTTCACTAATTTTCACAATGATATTTACAGCATAAATTATTAATATATTTAAATAATTTCGGAAAATTTGCTGTCAACTGAGAATTTTCATTACCGCATGATATCAATATTACATTATTTCCACACGTGTTTTAGAAGATTTAATGTTAAAAGGCATAAATGATTAATGAATTCAGAGAAAGCACGTTCTTAAGGGATGCTTCCGGAATTATGGGTCCTCTGTTCTACTTAGGTCGTTCTGAAATTGCGGGTAGGATTAAGAAAATAGAGGTTAGAACAAGATGCTTCAAGAATCCATTTTTTTTCGAGAACTATATGCGTAAGTAAGCGGAACGCCAAAAGGTGGCTTGAAGGATAAAAATGTAAATAAAGATATGGTTGAAGAGAGGGTGATAAATGGTTCACCGTTTTCTAAATTTAACCATAATAGATATCAAATATTTATATTTAAAATTTCTATGCATTTTCATTATTAAAAGCTATTTTGTCCAGATTAACGTAAGAATAATTTTGAGAGTAAATCATGCTAATATCCAAACGGAATTGCAGTAAAATGATACTAGATAGATATGCTAACACAAGAGAAACATTTTTTCTGTTGCGAGGCACTTATAGATTTTACTGAAATTGATCCAACGCGTAGATAGCAAAATGCGTCCCTTTCCATCCATTAAACGTTGGAATAATTCGTCAACTTGGAAGCAGCTCATGCTTTGTTCCTACGGAAGCTTATAAAACACTCGATCGATAACTCCAGTCACATTGAAGGCATTTTTCGTGGAAATGGAGCGCTCCCTTCGCTGTCTGTCGCCTTCCTATCGATTTTCTTCATTTTGTTTCCGTTTGCTTTTTTTAAACAAAAGAAAATGTCTCCAAACGGTACCTATTCGTGAAGCGGGTGTTAGCGGAATTTTACGTTCGTTTGACCTTTGCTGTGGAGGTAAAAGAGAGTTTACAAGTAATTTTAGGCAGAGTACTGAATGGCTATTACAATCAGCTTGATACTCCAGATATTGAAATCGCTATTAATTAATTATAGGGGCGTTTGTCGGTTGTAATTTCATTTCCAACACCACATCTATTCTATTTATGATTGTGATTAAAATATCTGTTCAGTTTTAACGGAAATAAACAAGCTTTAAATTTAAAACTTAAATGTCAAAACGATTTAAGCCAATTTGCTTTGTATTTTTCTTTAAAAACAACAGCAACTGGCATTATTTCGTCATTCGTGCACGAATAGGTAAGACGATTTTTTTTCATAGGCGCATTGCCAATCCAACACAAATGTTTGCATCATTTGGTGTTTTATGACCTAATAAAACTTCAATTAAATGTATCGTCAGCATAATTTTTTAAATCTTAACCGAATCCGCAGATAGATGGGTTGAATATCTACACATACTGCTATTTGTTCGTAGGTTTTTCACAACATATTCCTCTGATTGTTTACCTACCCTGGAAATTATTTTTTGGAACACTGGAAAGCTAATGTTTTTAAATCAAATCAATAATTAATTCACTCTCATCTCCTTATATTGCTTTATTTTCCTATATCCTTGCTTTCTGCAGCCGAAATAACAAAAGGATATATGCAAGAGGAAACTATTTAGTCTGAATCTCACCCACAATAATATATCAGATACAACAAGATATATTAACCTTCGTATGAAGCCGCATTCTATTCTATTTGTAACCTAGGAAAGGGTATTATGGAGGGTGTAAAATTTCTTTACTTCTTCATGCCTTGCTATTTAATTTGACCAGTGGTTGTGAACCTAACTAACGTTTCCACTACAATATCTTGATGAATGGACTATTTTTATAAGACATTTGGTTGATAGAGAAAAAATCTCTCGTTGACTCAAGTCTTGATTGTTCATGTTTGTGATTACAAAAAAGTTATGAATGCATGAGCGATTCTGAATAATGATATTAATTTTGGTAATCTCCTATCGAATTCTATGAAAAGAAAGGCTTTTATGCCGAAATTACGTGTACGTGTTTTAAGAATAGCATTCTGTCTCAGTAAGGAAATCAAGAACTTATTACCTCACAGTTCATCTTGCCCATTAAGCCTCATTCTATATCTAGGGTTTTTGGTAGAGGGGTCGAGGTTCGTACCCATCTGCAGACGGACGATACTTCACGGACAAGAGCCGACATAAAATGGAAATTGTGACCGCTATCTTAAAATATTCGCCTCAGAATGCTGGCGTGAAAAGAAATTGCTCCAGTGGCTCTTCCTTACACAAAAAAGGGAAAGAAACGGGAAAAAATGCAAAAAAACCGGGAGACTCATCAACATCGAGCGATCAAGATTTAAGCGAGCGCCTCTCAATATTTCTCCGCCGATCGCCCAACGCGCTCGTACGTTATCCCTCTTCCTCTCGGGAGCTTTCTCGTCCCGCGTTACGCTCTTACGGACACATATCCTCTCTTTCCGCCGATATAACCGCCGTGCCATAAAACCGTGCATC
The DNA here is from genome assembly GCA_000376725.2 of Ladona fulva. NCBI lineage: Eukaryota > Metazoa > Arthropoda > Insecta > Odonata > Libellulidae > Ladona > Ladona fulva. Next base: position 319,443 of record KZ308643.1, on the reverse strand, counting down.
CCGGAGGCATGAATAATTTAACCCGTTCAGCGGGAGGTCCAGGGGAGGGAGGAAGCACCAAGGCACCGGATGAGGTTAGGGAGAGAAGGAAAAAACGAGCGGTTGCGGTCACCCGTGCTCTGTCGAGAAAAAACAGGGAAGGGAAGGTATGCATGCATGGATCGGGTGCCTGTATTTGTCACTTTCCCTCGTCATTTCGGGGAGCGGCCCTCCAGAAACATGTATCCCATTCTTTAATGCTCATTTTTTAATATAGTGTCCGTTTACTGTCGCTTTGTCCGCTCGATCTCTCCGCAGGACTCTTCTGTAGTAAAAATTCTCATTGTTTATTCACCATAAGACACCTTATGATGCATATAATGATATTACTCGGAGGAAAATGGGTTAGTGTGCTTGATTTTACTAAAGTCGGCATTAAAATTCAATGTTCAATGACTAAATTCAGTGGACGAATTTGCTGTGGTGGTGATATTTAGTCCCAATTACGGCTATCAGACTTATTTCCATTTTCATTTTTATAAACTGCCACTGCCACGGTCATGTACATTTTACTTCGAAAGAGTCGATTGTATTAGTAGACTTTTAAGTCTTAAAAATCTAATATGATCTTGAGCTCTTTATTATTATATTTATGAGAATTCCATAGCTTAAATAACGATATCATTAACACATAAGAATATCTGTAACCTAAAACGAAGGTAAATATATCTTGTTGTATCTGATATATTCAGATTTAAATGCAAAGAGTGGCAAAGGTCATACAGCTAGATTCCGCACTTTGAGATTTTTATTAAATTTTAGTTTTTCAATGAACACAAAGCGTACATATAGAATTCAATGATTTAAATTTCATTACTTATTCTTCTTAATTTAAAAAATGATAACCCAAAACTCTCGTTTTCGGTTATATTTCAATTTCTTAGCCTTTATCATGGAAACCACGACCAGAATAGCCCCGATACCGGGCATTTCCCTAATGTTTTAGGAAAAACGATCAGAGTTTAATATAACCGAGAGTCCATTTCAAAAAGTCTTTTCGACGAAATCGCCTTGCATTTTGACAAACATTTATTGAACCTACTGTGTTTGTTTCAAGATACAATCTAATCTCTCCACTCAAAGAACGGGATGAATTTGTAACATTTTCTCAATTAGTATGTAAACGATGTCCATGTTCATATACCGCAAGATACGATAACAAAATTCATGGAATTTAGCAAACTATCAGCCGCCTTTTTTTAACCTTGCGGCCATCGGTCAACGATTCCACAACCGGAACTTCATCTCGCACCATCACCAACTTATCATCTGAAGCTATGCGTTCTGACCCACCAAAGCAGTAAAACAGTTATTTACTTGATCTCATTTTCGGATATTTCTGTATATAGGACGGCTGCGAAGAATCGGCGACCAATGAATCGATCGGTTAGAAATCGATGGCATTCGCGCAGCTCGATATCTACCAGTCTGAGAACTGCCCGAATACAATGCTTCCAAAAAACGCTCGATTTCTCACGTGGTCTCCCAAATCCATAAATAAGTGAAATTCGAAACGAACGCCCGTTCACGGCGAGGGCGTCATTTTTTTCTCGGGAATAAAAGAGGGAAACCAAAAGCGTGGTCCGTTTGAAGGAATGAGGCAGGAAAATTGGTGGAGCTACGTACTCTAAATTCTCTGTATCGCCCACTTTAGAGACTGAATGTGATTTGAGTGTTTATTACGTACTCCTAGGAAATGCAAACTCATCTACTTTTCACAGATATGACGCGAGTTACTCAAGATCGTTTTTACGGAAGAAATGTATTATTTTGGGGTAATCTGTGCCATTCCTTTTCAGGAAATGAAAACTATGAAACAATTAAAACTATAGAAAAATATCATAAATCGTTCACACATTCAACTTATCTATTGCAATATTCAATTAATTATCAGCTTTAGTTTATCAGGTGGCTCTCAAAACCTTTAGAACATACAACAAAGGAATTCTCAGTTGCAGTTCCTTTAAGAAACTCTCCGTTTGTTTCAAAACGCGAGTTTCATATACCGACGCAACCTACGGGCCGCGGAGAACTTTTAAACACTATATACTCTAACGCTCTAATCCGATAAACATGTTAAACACTTCCTTCACTTTTCGCTCGTTGAGTTTTATGGTATATTGCAGCATACGCAATTTTTAACTTAATTGCTTGTGCATCTAAGTGATTATAATTTCTTCATTTTTCGAGAATACTTTTCTTCATTATTTTATTTTCATCTCTAATTTGTCGAGTGAAGAAGTTTGAAAACACAACCTAACACTAAAAATAGTTAAATTAAAGAACTATGTTTCATTAGATGGCTGGGGTTGCTGAACTAAAATGAACTTCAAAGATTCAGGATTGGAAGAAAGTTTATTAAAATTCATTGATTGCTTATTTAGAAAAGAGAATTCTATAAATTCTATAATCTGAGACAAACTCAGAATGAATTGAGCAATTCCAGAATTCTCAGTTTTTACTAGTGATTTATCACTCCACAGAAACAATTCGGTTAATTTAAATGGGATTTTCATGTTTACAATCGTTGAATTTCATTACATATACCTCAGAATTCATCTTTCCATGCTTGAATTTTATTGAACATACTAAAAGAGATTTTTGACTTTCCACCATAAACTTTAATACTCGATTAACGCAAGAAAGATGGAAATTACTAAAATTATCGAAGAATTTTGTTCCGGAATTATTATCGTCAGACAAAATTCTCTAATCTTCTTATTACCAACATCTAAATTATACGTAACTTCTCTCAAAACGTTACTGCCATGTAAATTGTGAGAAAGTATTGGTTTTAATTAGTTAAGATTAGTAATTTTTGAATATTTTGCGCGCGCGTTTATGCGCCAGCATCCCCCAAAATGTATATTAAAACCTCTTATACATTACTTCAGTAGTCGCCCATTTGGTTCCTACCGCCAACTGATTGGAATGTTAAGTTTCATGTGGGCGATGCGTATTTCTCGAATTATAGAATCGATTGGCGAGACAGAAAATGTTCGAAAATTCACGATTAAGGAAATTTAAATACATTTCGAAAGTGCAATGACGAAAATGTTTCTCGTGGAAGTGTATCGGTTATATTGATAATTTCGAGTAAAGGGATGTATATTTTAATGTAATAATGTATTCATCTTATCATAATGTACTTACTTTTGAATTGCAATTGTATGAAAAACAATATTTTTAATAATTTATTTGTATATTATTAATATATCAACTTACACAGCTATGTTTGGTAGTTTAATTTAAATGTATTGCATCAATAATCATTATTATTCTTATGGAACTTCTGTTTGTGATTACTTACGTTAGGGCTGAATAAAATTATCGGAACATCGGTTGGTAGGAAAATTATAGTAGTAGTAGTATTACTGTTAAAAGTGCTTCGACTGCATTGGTCATTTCGCACGTGGGCCCCCACTGGGAATCGAACCCGGGACCGCTTTCGCCGAAGTCGAACGTGTTGCCCACTTGGCTATCCGGAAGCCCAGGAAAACTATAATTTACAAATATTGGCAATAGGTAAAGAAACGTTAGCGAATACTACATTATCGGAATCCATATTCGTTAGCCGAGTATGGAAATTGCAAAAAATCCTCGTTAGTTGGTAAATTCGTAGGCAGTGACACTCTTTACCGTAGGTTCACGTGGGTACGTGGTTCTTAGTTATAACGTATGTAGACTCGAATCTTACAATTAAGAGGTTATCTTATTTTCGCATTCGTTCCCAACATCCAAAACTGCCAATTATTGATCCAGGATCAAGTATGTACATTTTGTCACTTTCAGTTCACAAGTTTCGTTTTCTCTTAGCGATCGGAAGTTTGGAAGTAGCGCCCTCTTTCCGCTGATCCTTTCTAGAGACGTAAAACCCTATCTTTAACGGCTCCCGCAGCAACACAAGTACCCTTGCGGCTGTAGCGGTTGCCCACCCGTGGTTGTCTCTTGTCCAACAGAGGGAGGGATTCTTTAGTCAAGTACACTCTCGGTCATTCTGAGACCGATTTCCCTCCCAATTTTCATCCTTTAGACCCTGCGTGCAGGTTGGCGATCTTAAATTAGAAATTCCTTATCCCTCTTTTATGGCCAACACCATGGAACATAATATATTTCAGTCTCTTAAAAGCTGAGATGACATTCTGTTACTGATGATACACGACGAAGTTTTATCTCGGTAGGAAGAGTTCCAGGGCGTAGGAAATTTGGATTTTTCTCAGTGTTTCGGCTTTAATGTAAATTTACGGCGAAAGGCAGATTTTTGCATACTGATGATGTGAGATTAGGAAGAAACTGTCAATAAGTTTATTCTAAAGTAATGTGAATTGGTAAAAGAAGATTTACAAATACCTCTTAAAAAATCAGAAGAGTTTTGGCACATGTTGAGGATTTTTGTTCGACTCAAGAAAAAATTAACTGTGAAAATCATTGCAGATTTTCTTTGCCATATATATTCGGGAAATGGGACACATACGAAATTTTTCCGTGATAAAAGCAGAGACTGACATAGTGCCCTCTGGAAAATGCTTCCATGAAACATTTTTCATTCTCTATGCCTCAATCATGATTCATTATTTTATGCTCATATCTTAGAAAGTATAAAAATATCCTTTCTTGTAAAATTTGAAAATCTATAACTTAAATTCAGCGATATCCCTCTTATCTTAAATTTTCGGAGACAAAGCCATGATTTAGCCAATGAACAGTCGTAACCATTAGTGAAAACATAGATTTCTTAATCGGTTGAGAAATGCGGACGAGACATTAATTACAAAAAATAATGAGAGAATCTTATCGGGAGGAGCTCAGCGTTTCAATAATAAATATAGCTCTTGGACGTCATTCGTGAATCAGGAGGATGACAGAAATGTCATCGGGGCCCTCAAAGTTATCTGAGACGACACTGGCTGCGATACAACTTTCCACCATCCCGACTTACGAAAGAAGCGATGTGCATGGAGGATTTCTACTGCTATGCTTTTGGTAAAATAAATATTTCAAAGAAATGTTAAGATTTTTTGGTATAATCTATGCAGAATGTCATTCTTCTGAGCTTCTCGCTAAGGATGGGTTAAATGCTCGTCTTAAACCTGGAATATTTGAACGAGGAGTAATTAATAGTGAAGGATGTGATGAAAGTAAGGAATCTGAAATGTGTGACCTATGGTACGCAGGATGGTGGATAGAACCTCACTCAGAAGAGAATAAATAATAATTTCATTTTCCAGCCATAGAGAAAACGCAAATGAAGAGCTGGAAAACGATTTTAGTTAATTTTTTATTATAGAATATTTATAATAGATTATATAATCTTCGGTTGCTATGTACAATATAGGCTATAAGATAAACACAATAAGAATCATCGAGTTTTAATTGATAATGCAGAGGTACGCAGAGGCGTTTTCTTTGGTAAGATGAATCAAAACGTATACATCGTTGATATAATGGTATATATCAAAAAAGTAGTTCGGGAATGGTCCGAGAACTACCTCCAATCATAAAATATCATTTAAAATGTCCATTAAATTTATTAACGAGGAAATTACAAATAAAATATTTTGTTCATAGTTTGTAGTGATGTGCATTTCTCGTAGTTAGGAATTAAATCTCTCTAAGAAATGACTTTCCTTTGCACATGTCATAATTGTACTCAGCAGTAATTGTTTCGCGCTCCAGTACCGGTTCTCTGAACCTATTACACTAGTACAACACAGTTTTCGTAGTTACTACGTCACTTATTTAGCTGAGATTGGAACACCTATGGCACGTCCGGCTTGAGAGACACGTCAGAGAAATATTTTGGCACGCGTAACTTTGATGGCGCTAAAATGGTCAGATACACTTCACTAAAATATTAATTTTCCCTGGAACCTAGGGTTCCATCAATTAATAATTAGTTTTTCCATAAAAATCTTGAGCTGAAGATTAATGCTGTGGCTTAGATAATGTCAATAACTTACGTTATGGTTTGGCTCCACATTGACTCGGAAGCCCTTTATTTTATTTAAGATGTGCCATCGTATCGACATCTTATGTTCCGACAAAAGGCTTACTATCACTGTCTTAGGCCATTAAGTAGCCCTTAAATAAGATTCATTTTGAAAACAAAATTGCGATCTTATGGACAGTGGCACAAATATGAAAGAGGCGTCAAGAACAAAGGTGGTAGTAATGATAATAGTGCGTTCGGAAATTGTTTCATAAGTTCATTTGGGGTTAATTTTTGTTGACTTCCTTAACAAAAGCTATCATATGGTAATATAAAACTGTTTTATAAGCTTAGCTTAAGATGAAATATGTAAATATGAAATGAATAAAGGGAGTGGTTCAATGGATATCTATGACTTCCATCGAAATTTCTATGAACTTCTGACTACCTAACGCGTTTTAAATTATTGAGATTTATGGACTCCCGTGTATGAATAGTTAGATAGTGATGGGTGTGTGCGATTTTGAATGTCTTTCTCTGCTTGTCTATGAAATAGAATCGATTTTTATCCCCACTTTCTTGAGGGAAATTGTAGCTCAGTTCATTCTAAAATAAGAGAAGAGGTTTAGAATCAGTTCCACATTCGGCTAGGCAACGGTACAAGTAGGAAAATTAAAGCGGAAAGATGTTGAATTAATTTTTCACCTTCAAGAAAGTTTAAGAATAGAACCAAATCTAAACTTAATTCGATGACTTCTCGCTGAGTCGATTATTAATAAGGCCTCATTTTAAGCACTCTTATTTATTTTCCTCTTGCTTGTCTACTTTAAGCCAGAAAAAATATTAAAATTCTAGAAGGTAATTTGTAAAAGAAGAGGTGCAAAGGAATAATCATTTTCAGAAAACGCCAACTGATTTTCAATTTTCCAAGCAGAATTTTTAATTCCCTCTAGTTCATTTTCCTCGGTGATAATGGATAAAGAAATAGGACAGTGGGACTTGAAATATTCCCTGAACTGGCTTACCTCCTTCCCTCCACTGTCTGGGTGAGAGAGAACGGAAGTTCCTGGTCTTCGCGCCATCTTGCAGCTGACGCTTTCTCTAACCCCTTTCTTTATTTCTCCTCAATCTAGACTACTGCGCCCCTAACCACTCTCGCATCCCAAGCTCCTTACAGAATCAATCTTAATTTAATCTCCAATGCTCTATCCCTTTCCTATTTCAAACCCTTCATCCTTAGCTCCCTTCATGACAAAGACCTCCTATTAATTTCGTCCCGCTATCTTTTCCGTGCAACCGCCTACACCTGTTGGCTTCGCAGATCCTTTCTTATGCTTCCCCAAGGAAAAGAGAGGTTGGTAAGACGAGAGCCACTGTGGAGAAGGGACAGAAAATGCCGAGGGAGAAGACTTTCCACAATGGCGATGTGGATGGAACAGAAAATGAGAATGCGTAAATCACCGCAAAAATCGCGAAGGAGAATATCTGGTGTCCTTCAATGTTATGTATTCCAGGAGTGAAGGCTACAACGGTTCCTGGCTCATAACCTATGTCTTGGTCTTAAAGCCGGGCCCAAGATAGAATCTCTTACTACCCTGAAAGGAAGGGGACTAAATAAAGTCGAAGGAAACAAAATCCAAAAATCCATGCTTTAATACCTTTTTTTTGGATTTGGTCCCTTATCTATGGTAAAATACCTTAGCTACACTAATCAGACATTATTTGCAGATGTGAAGTTAACTTTTCACCAAGTAAGGAGTGAAGAGGCACATCTAGAAGAGTGATACAATTTGGACAAAATATCTTTAGTACGACGGTATTTTTGTGAAATAAGCGAGGAAATCCTGATTGAGTAAGTCTGTATGCTCTTTTCTAATTATTATCGATTCTTGTTTAGATTTTTTGAGGTCGATGTTTCGGAAACGAAAAGAATTGTGAATATTCCTGCGAGATTTCTTAAAAAGTTTAGTTTTCGATAGGCATACTCAATGAACGAGACATACATTCACATTGAGTATAGACACTACTACTACGATTTACTATAAAACCAACTTCGCTCAGTTTTTGTTACGGATCATCCTCTTGTTTTCAGCTTCTCCAGAAATAATCCTATTGCATATAGTAAGTCTTGCACTAGGATATGTCAAGCCCATATTCGTTGCAGTATAGGGGAGATTTTATTGACTAATGGTACGTAGATGAATTGGTATTAGAACATATTAATCCGAATAAAAGTGCTCCTCGGACTCTCTGATTTTGGACATGTTGTACTAACTGCTATAGAACTCTACATCCAGAAGAGTTAGCTAAATTTCCAATGCATTTTTATATATTTTAATATTTTATTCAAAACCATGAGTATTGTAGTATTCTCAACTTTTTAATTAGTGTGTAATATGAACCAATAATAAAGTAAGTCCTTTTTAGTATTTCACTTCATTTCACAAATCGAAATTTATTTACATCGTTTCCGGATCCCTGTTGGGATACAATGGAATTTACAGCTCGGCCATTTTTTTTCTCGGTAGTTTGTGATGGGACATGACTATGGTTTGGAGGTTTATGAGTTAGGAGTGCATTTATTGAGTGCGAAATTGGCCTTTGGAAGAGCTGCAACTCATTTCGAGGCATGAGAAAGTCTGATTCCAAAATAAATTTTGTTATTCTCGTATGACTAAATATTTTATAAGTCACTAAATAAATAATTATATATTTTTTAATTTTATTATTTTTGTAAAACTTTCATAGTTTGTAGTGATGTGCATTTCTCGTAGTTAGGAATTAAATCTCTCTAACAAATGACTTTCCTTTGCACATGTCATAATTGTACTCAGCAGTAATTGTTTCGCGCTCCAGTACCGGTTCTCTGAACCTATTACACTAGTACAACACAGGTTTCGTAGTTACTACGTCACTTATTTAGCTGAGATTGGAACACCTATGGCACGTCCGGCTTGAGAGACACGTCAGAGAAATATTTTGGCACGCGTNGCAAATGAAAGTGAACACTTAGTACTTTTCCACACAAATTTATTCAATTGCGACCGGTTTCGTAAAGTAACTTACATCTTCTGGCAATAAGGAATACGTAAACATCGCTTAAATACAGAAATTTGAGGGGAGGTGAGGGTGGGAAGGAAGGAGGGAGGGGGAGGATCAGGTGAAGAGTTTGCTCTTGAAGAAGAGTTGAATAAATTTGTGTGGAAAAGTACTAAGTGTTCACTTTCATTTGCATCATGGCTTTCCACGAAGTCACGCCTAACAATATTGAATTCGAAGTATTATTTTCTACTTATTGTTAGAGTTAATGTAGTATAAAATTCCGGAATGAAACTCGGAGCTCTCGCAGATTCTTTCTGCCTTAATTGTCAACTAAAAAGGATATAAAACGAGCCAATGGATTGATTTCGGTAGTTATTAGGATAAACGTTTACAACATCGAATTGCGTTATAGACTTAGTTAAGTAAGGGCACGTATAATGAATTCAAATCATTGTAGATTCGAAAGTCCCTGTGAAAATCGTTCTAATTGCAGTTGTTTATAAACATAGGCCTTACACCGAGATCAAGTGGAGCATTTATTCGGTACATTTATTTGTAAGGTGGCTAAAATTTCCCAATTTGCTGTATTCTTCCACCAGTTCAACAGTTATGAACTTTCTGATGCATCTTACTGTATTGAATTCATCCTTGACTCGATAATTGTCCCCAAATTACGGACCTATAATTTAACAAGAGCTGAGAGGCTATTTGTGCAAGCTATCTCTTAATCCTCCATAATTGTCCAACAACCGACACTTTGCCATAAATTGGTTTTATACATCATAGGCACTTGTATCCTTCCTAGAGATGATAGAGCCTCACTTTTTACAGCATGATGTTCCAAACCGACGCAAAAAGCTTTATTGTATTTTCTATTAAGGAACTTGAAATAAAACAGCCAATGACCGTATCGAAAATCCTTCTCTTCCATCGTTTTTATACGCTTCCTGCCTTCACCGAGGGAGAAAATTTATTGCTTTCTTTATCCCTCCACCAACGTCGTCTAGTAACCCTCTTCTTTGCCTTTTCTTCTACTTTTCCACTCCTTCGTACTTTCCCAATCCCTTATCTATTTTCATTCTTCTACGTCACTCCCTTCTCCATTCTTCGCTGCGGAATTCTGTACTCTATTCTGCTCTCATTTTTTAAAGATACTGTAGTTCTTCCCACGCACAACCTTCCTCCCTTCCACTCACACACACCATCACCATGGCCACTATCCCTCCACAATGTCTCCCTTTATCCATTTCCCCTTAAATGGCAGAGCATCAATCCTCTAAACCATCCCCATCATTCTTCCTCTGCAGGGAAACTTTTTCAATCTTTCATTTTTCCGCATTTTCATGAAGGTACGATGAAGGAGTTTTATGTTTCCTCCATCTTTCATGCTTTAAATATTTTCATTTAAATGAGTCTGACGGGCTACCCATTATTCCCAGAAATTCTTAGGGCAAAAATAATTAACGGATGATATCATTAATTCGTCCAAAATTATTTTTTGAGAATGTAGTGGCTGAGTTATAATCTTGAATTTGAAATTGTCGATGGAATAACAGGATCTCCATTTTCTCAAAGAGAAAAAAATCAAAGCAAAGCAAAGCAATTAGTTTACTGTAATTCTTTTATAATATGTAGTCATCAGCGGATACATATGCCATCAATTGGATCACATACATTATTTATTTTTCCCTATGCATGCCTCAAGGCCTTGCAAAATGGAGCAGTTTTTTTTACTATCAAAATAACACGAAGAGCGTATTTATATTCTGGAAATAAATTAGGTTAACTTGTAGCGAAAAATCGATGTAAATCAGCTGTTAACTCCTTCCTTGCTGTTCAGAATTTTAATTTGTTTGATTTCTTTGTCGTCCAAGCTGAAATTTTTCATTGGATTTTACATATATTGAAGTTTCCAATTCACTTTTATTTTTGTAGTTATACTTTGATTATTCTTATAGTTATCACGAAAGGGCAGAGAAGATTAAGTTTACTATCATAACTATCAGGAATCCATCACAGCGACCACCATTTCACATTTTACATAAATAAAATTTCGATTTTAACTCTAAAATGTGCGTTAAGAGGCATACAAGAGGAGTTACTGCAAAGCTTACCTAGAAATGACTGAAGACGTTTGATTTTGTAGGATGATGTACTTGATCCACCCTATAAAATTCATGCATTAATATATTTTAACTATCAGCATACCTTGCAAAAAAGGTACAGACAATTGTTTATGAAATTCAAACATATATAGGCGATCAAGGCATATTGGGTACAGAAACAAATATACTTCAAGGTAAATGGACAACATTAAATGAGAAAGATGGTTTAGGATACACCGACAAAAATGCGGTAAAAGATTTACGTAAAGATGAACACGGAAAATGTTCCTTGGTGAGGAAATCTTTAGAATGCGTGGCCAAAAATAACAAAGAGCGAAATTACATTTTGAAAAAATAACTGCAAACAGTGGAAGGGGAGATCTCGTTATAGATTAAGTAACAGACCACATCTACATCTACATAAATATCCTGCAAGCTGCCTTCCGGCGTGTGGCAGGGGGTGTAAACACCAAGAGTAGAATTACTTCTTTAATTTATTATTATCGCGTATCGTTCGCGGAAAAAAGAGTCCCTAAGACGACTTGTCCTCGCGTCTATTTCTCTACAAGACTGAACTAATAGTCAAGAGCTGGACATTTTATTGTTTATGGATTTGTATTTCTGATGGCATAAAATCAAGCAAACTAGTATGACGGGATGATACGACTAACATTTCGACCGTTTAACCGACATTTTGCATTAGGATTATGTAAAATCTTCATAGTTATGATGCCATAGTGTGCACATTTGATCAAGGCCGAAGCAATTCAGTGAATGTAATAACAAGAAATTAAATGTATTGCACTGTTTGAAATTGCATGCTCTCAATTTGGAAACGTTTTACAAGTGAGTTAATACAGGATAAGTAAGTCTTTTAGAAAATCAATTTTATCCACTCGACCGAAGCTGAATAATGGTATCTCTGTTTGCAAAAATATTGAAATAATATCCAATTGCCCTTTCCAGAAAATTAGAGCTTGGGAGAAATAAATGTAAAATTTAAAAGAATTTATTTTACTTTCATTCGTAGATTAAAAGACCAATTTTTCAATGAAAATTTTTGCGGTATATTTTTAAGGTGACAGGTTCAAATACTCGATCAACACGCATGAGAAATTCTAAATAAATGAAAATCGCAAATACTACGATCCAATGAACTGTTGAATTTCCATCGAATCAGGCTCATTACAGTGACTCAAAAATAGAATAAACTACCTGAAATTCTGATTGTGATCTTAAAAATATACATGTGATACAGAAAATTGATGCACACTAAAATCCATGTCCTCAACATGAAACTTTCTGTAGCATCCGTTGACCCTTAAATTTCCGTATCCACGATAATGAATGTATTTGTGTGAGGCCGTGAACGAAAATGTATCTTTCAGTTTATATCTTATCAGGAGCAAGTCCTACAACTGAGAAAGAAATAGCAAGTTTTGCAACATGAGAAATAAATTTCAGTCGGAATGTGTTAATTTATTTCCTCTTGAATTTGACACACTCGGCTCGGTTACTTCCCAAGGCACAACAAGACTTGAAAATTCCTTCGAAAAGAATCATGTCACCAAATTTTCGAGCTAACGGTATGAGCACTTCTCGAAAAACCTTGAACATCTGCCAGATAGGCGTGTCTTAGGTCGGGCACAGTTCTACAATACACTTTTCTTCGTAGTGTATCGATCCTCGATCCTAGATGGCCCTCAACTTTGAATCATAATGAAGGGAGTCTAAACTCTGTAGCGCAGGTCTTGTTTGTCCTAGAATAGTTAAAGGTAACGAGGGATTGGGTTCAGAATCCCTCCGCCGACGGGGAGAAGATATACAGAAGTTGTTTTAGGGTCGCACAATTGGTGGGCCGTGACAAAAGGATGCCAGCGCCTGTTTGGCGGAGTGCTTTCGGGATGACAGTAAAAAGAAAGGAATTACCTTCTGCGTCCGTTTTCGCGGAAGCCTTCTGCACATTCCTCGTCACCACCCACTCCTCCGTCCAAGTCCGTCTCGATTGTCTCCCTCTTTCACACAGACGGAGACCACATCCGAGGAAGGCCGCAATTCTGGCTAAGTAATTGCGGATAGAGGAGACGGAAACAGACCGTCCGAACCGAAATGATTGGCTGCCATCCTTTTCTCATTCGAAGGACTTTTCGAGTCACTTAGGTTATAAGCGACAAGGTGAGGATATTGTGAGAGAGGGGAACATAGGAAGAGGCCAACGAGGAAACTGTTTTCCAGCACTGGCAATCTTTACTCCCGTAAATCTTTATGACGTTCGGCAATAATATTTGGGTTACCCGTAGTTCTACTGGAGTTAATTGAAAAACTAGTGGTCAATGATTAAAAGCTCATACAATGAATTAAAACAGTTCTTTGAAATCGCTAAATAAATGCATCTCCTTTCGCATTTTCTTATACAGAATAGAGCCGTTTCAGGAGAGGCTTGATGAGGAATTCCTTATTGTATTTCATCATAATGAGAAAGAATGAGCATATTTATCTCATAAAAGCTACAACGCATATTAATATAGCCTATCATCATCTACATGTCCTTAATTTTCAAATAGGCCGTTAGGTGGAGAAAAATTTCAATTTGTTTTTAGTGTGAAATCAATTTTGAATCTTGACCAAAATTTGCTATGGAGTCAGCATATATACTTATTCTTTGGCCTTTAGAATGAAGAAAATGTTATAGAAATTTTATGAGGGATCCAATTCATAACAGTGGATATCAGAAGCTGGGAAGAAACAAAATCTTTGCGAGCATTTCATCCTGTTATTCTAGCTTAAAGATGTCCCATCCCGGTAAAATTCATTAAGTCTCAATGCTATGGAACGATTGGAAACTATTAGCAATTATTACAAATATTTGCAACGTCATTGTTGAAACGTTTTAAAAACAATTCATTTACGTATTAAAGGAAGACTTCGTTAAGATATTACTATCACTATTCCGATCTCACGTTGGGAAAGCATAAAGCGATAGAATATTTTCACGAAATTTCCCTTCCTCTCCTTTTAACTGCCATCACATCCTCTCCAAGTCTCCCTCCTGATTCTCAAATCGCCTATCAATTTTCGCATTAGCAAATAACACCACTGATGGCTTCGCGGCTTTAAAACTGAAAATAACATTTCCTTTTGCACAAAACAAGGGACTCGATTTAGGAGAAATGGTTTGGGAGGGTGATAGAAGGAAAGCATTTTCCGGAGTCGCTAATGATGGGAAGCATCTGGGAAGTTGGGTAAAGAGAGTACGGGGCAGGTGATGAAAGGTAGGGATCTGAAGGTCCGGGGAGGAGCTAAAGGCAAGGCAGCGGCGTATAGGAAAGGGATGGAGGCAAGCTGAACTGGGGGAAGGGGGGAATAGGGATGATGGCTTTGGATATCGAAGGAATAATGGGTTGGATACTTGAGAGAATGTAGGGGCTTATGGAGAAAGGTGCCTGGAATTCTGAAAGATAGTTCTATGCTTGGAGGACCCACCCGGTGGACCTACTAGGAAAAGCATTTGGAAGTGAAAGAAAGGATAAAGCAGGATGGAATAAGAAAATTCAGAGAATTTTGGGTAGTGCTCGTCTGAGCAGAGTTTAGTCGCCACTAATATCTCTTTTAAGCGTGAGATTTTTATCTCATGTTGACATTTGCTATGATATACATGACATTTCCGTTATCCTCTATAGATGTTCCTCGAAATGTATTACCGAAGAAAGGTGGAAAAGTTTTACAAATTTTTGACTAATCAATTTTAAAATTTTAAAGACTAGTGGACGACAAAATTTATGAGATTGATTAATACTGCCAACAGGCGCTACTTAATTACGTTTCAAAGATAAAGGTATAAGCAAAGATTCGAGTTTTAGAACTCTTACCATTTATTTAGAAGGTTGTGAGAATTAAGCGCTGTAAAATGCGTAGAAAATGTTTTCAATGCAAAGTTATGGATACTAATCTTTCACCAAACCATAATGTAGGTAGTTCATTTAAATAGAATTCTTTGAATATTACTGATGATGGATTGAAGCTACATTGTTTTCGTTATACGTAAGTATTAAGACCTGCTTCATGGAAGCATGAATATGGACCCGTAAAGGATGTTTCTCTAGAGAAGAAAGTAAAATAAATACATGTCTTTATTTGGAGGAGATCGAGACTAAAAATTCTTCCATCCAAATGAAAAGACTTAGAAGCGTTCACTATTCTCAAGGAGAAAAATTAAGTGATCGGTCCGGGACTCCAACCAGGATCTTCCACTTTCCGGGCGACTTCTTTAGCCAATTGAGCTATCGTGCCAGACAATTACACATGCCGTTCGGGAAATTTCGCGTGCAAGGGCGAGTGGTTCGTGTGACTAAGGCACATCGCCCACTGAAGAAATGGATATCAGAGACCCGATTCCATGAAACATGGAACCAGAGTTTCAAAAGTTGCTTCTGCAGTGAAACCAGAGTTTCCATTGCAGAAGCACCGGAAAAATATCCATGCTTGAATGAAATTCTATAGATTCTCTGGTATTTTTCAGAATCTGCAGATAGTTGTTTGGCTACAACATAACCGCCATGTGTCCTGTCACGAATTGTCACGGGATGTATCCAGCACTCTCTGTTTTATGTGTTTTTTCCTTAACAACAATTAAAACACAATAACGTCCTCTTCTTCGCTTGATGACAATATTGAAACTTCTATAATTGGTTTCGTCAGTGTGCTGACACGAAAGAAATTGATTTCTTCAGTTTCATGAAATTGATTTCGTCCACAGCCTCGACCTCGGGAGGCATCGGCTACACAAAGTGATGGAAAGGACGACCCCCCTTAAGGTGAACACAGGGAAAAACGAGAAAGGTAACTTTGCACATTAAGGTGTGCACCTAGTACCTATTCCTAATACGCAAAGTTACCTTTCACCCTTTACCTGAATGTGTTCAGGTCGAGATTTTCCGATTAAGGAAATCGACTGGATAGTTTGAGAGGCGCCAGGGACAACCTTGCGTTTGGGAAAGGACCAAGGAATCAAGGAGACAAGTGGAGCGTCATTTTCAAACTACTGTGTTCTTATACGCCTCCATACCTGCTGACAATACTACAACGTTCAGTAGGTTTAGTATTTATTTCAATGGACCCAAACCTAACCATTTTACATGTTGACCAATTACGCCTCATACAAAACTTGGTAGATAAATGCAAGGCTGCTCTTAATCCTTAAAAATGCACACTTATGTACTTATGTAGAAACAATAGTCATATAGACACGTGAAGCTTCGGTAAGTTCTCCTGTCGATAGAAAGTAGACGTCTGAGAAATATTTAGGCATGGTACTTGTTTGAAAATTAATAAGGAAGAAAAATGTAGTAAACAACATTCAAAATGCAACAAGAAAGATTACTTAGTTCAGAATCTTATTTAACGGATCTCAGGCAACCATAAACACTTAACTCTTAATTTACCTATCAATAATCCGACCGATGCTCACCTATGAATCACCTGCCTGGCTTTATAAATGCACATACCAAGGCTGTAAACGTTCGAAAGAAAAACCATCAAAAGGATTTGAACGTTCCATATCACGCCAGCACTTCAGAGATATACAAATACCTTAATGACACCCCTCTACATATTCTTAAATAAACTAACCAAAAGACTGAACAAAAACTAAAAATTAAATATCTTATTTCCACGATCTGGGGTTACGGCCTTAAAACAACGATCTACATCTACATCTACATAAGTACCCTGCAAGCCGCCTTCCGGCGTGTGGCAGGGGGTGTAAACACCAAGAGTAGAATTACTTTTTTAATTTATTCTTATCGCGTATCGTTCGCGGAAAAAAAGAGTCTCTAAAACGACTTGTCCTCGCGTCTATTTCTCTTATTTTACGCTCACTGTCGGATCGGGCAAAGTAGCAGGGGGGTCGCATAATATCAATTACGTCATCCGAAAATGTATTTCCTCTGAATTTATCTAACAATCGCAGCCTAGCTTCTAATCTCCTTTCTTTCAAGGATTCCCAACGATCAGCAAATACCGCCACCTAAAAATGCACTGAATGAATGAACCTTTAACTTAAACACCCTAGTTTAATACGAGCCACATGCTCTCCCCTAACCAGCGATCTTCAATAAAGAAGTTAACATAAAAGTACTTCATAGAAAACCATGGGTAAAACCCTGAGTTAGGTGCCATAAACTATAGTTTTCCGGAAGGATGGGAATTTAACTCGTTCTCGTCGTCAAAGGATAAAGTGAAGGATTGTGCCGAAGGAGGAGATGGTCGATGGGACCCGAGATATAAGTGGAAATCTTTCAACAATAGGACATACCTAGACATTTCAATTCCACGAAATCTCGCGTCATCAGTATTCCTTGCAAACGCAATCTGCCTCTATGGGTTCCAAGATCGGAGTACATTATTTTATTGAGATGCGTACTATCAGGCATTATCTTATATTGAGTATGAGTATATCTTATATGGTATGATGAGTTTAAATTTATCAAATGAATAAAATTTGAACCAACGAACTAAAAATAATTAAAAACAACCGCTCAGCTGGTGATAAACTAACTGTAAAATTTATGAACAAAAACATTTCAACACATAGAATAATAATTTACATGGTAATAATATCTCCACTATAAACGTCGCTTCCTGTTATGGGAAGAATTTTGTTGGCTGAAGTTTTCCCTGCGGGACATAAAATGTTTTCGTGTTAACCATGTCGACATCTAAAAACGACGAAATATACCTTGAAAGTTTTAGAGGAAGGAACTAAAAGATGCTCCTTCTTATGTTAACTGATATTTCATGTTAACAGGTTTATGTTGTATTTAGGTAGTGAGGAAAACATCAACGGATGCACATAAATAACATATATTTAAAATTGTAAAGAAAGGAGTCATTCTAATCAGTAAAAATCTTTCACAATTTATTTCTCCATATAATTTACCGATTTATACCTATGGTACTTACGTGATCGATTATGACAAATATATCTATGCCACCTTAAACTTGTATCATAGAGAATTAATGAAATATATCTATGCCACCCTAAATTTGCATAATAGAGAATTCATCAACGTGGAAAATTACATCCCGCTTTCAAAAGATATTTCTACCATCCACTTAGCTTTTGACTAAAAAGACCTAATTAATTAAATATTTAAAATCTTTAGTCAGGGAAGAATATCCCTCAGTAAAGGAATATTGCAGTCAGTTCTATTAGGCTTGATATAGTCATTAAATTTTAGAAAACATCATATACACGCAAGATATTTATTTTGTACCGAAACAAATGTAATTGGAAACGAAAACCTTAATTACCTTTCAAAATCTAAATAATTAAACTTTTATGTAATGAATTGTATTATCACGTTTTAGTAAAAAGTTAATAAATATAAGAAAATTTAAATTTATTTTTATTTAATTCTACCCGTAGAATAGCAAATCGTACGAAGTCAATTAAATTCCTCTCATTCTGCGTAACGACGCGACGGGGTATCAGCTATATATCATATACAAAAGCTCATATATAAGCATATATAGCTCATTTACCAAAGTGTCTGGCTGAAGATGAGAAGCTAAGAGATAAAGCATATTCAACAAGACCGATTCCTACCGATTTCGAAAGCAATTGCTGTTCAGTTTTAAAGATTGCAAATGAAAACTAACGGTTGGAAATTCCTCTTCATAGACGTAATGAGGAAGAAAAATACAACTTATAATCTGTAATTGCAAGAAAGTGCTGGGAAAGGATACTAAGAGGAGAAAATAAATTCAAATTAAATAAATACAAATAAAGGGTTTTCCGGTAAGCTATGTTGAGATTATTTCCTTATAAAACTTATCTTTCTCCTCAGACATGAGTGTCAAAGCATGAGAATTCGTATTCGTAGTGTAGCTTGATTTATATCTGAATGGGCGACGTTTGTGTTCAGAAATGCCGAAATCGGAGAATTCCGACAATTTGGGCCGTTGTAGAATTTTGATGAATTTCATTGGACTCATCAAGGAGAATAAATGCGGATCTTAAGAAGCTTTGAGAGGAAAAATATTTGAGATGGATGCAAAATAAGGGCTACATAAGGAGGGTCTTGGGGAACTCTGTTGGAGAAAAAGCATCATTCCAGAAAGAAAGAAGATTAGAAAGTCTGCAAGAAGAGCTTTGATCACATCCTCACAACGAGGAAAAAATTCATAAAGATAAGTTTTGCACATAGTAGGCCCCATTAAGAAAATTTAGGGCCCAAAATAGGAATAATTCTGAATGATAAAACCGAGCATTTCATTTGCTTTACCGCCTATTTTTCGGGTATGTTTGCTCCAGTTTGTTATTTTTAAGAGTGATGCCTACGTATTAGATCGATTTGACTCCATCTACATTCATTCTACTATTTTCTATGGACATTTCTGACACAATAGTTTCCTTTCGAAGATAATAACTACTGACCATTTACTTTCCAATTTATGTTCATATTTTAATCACAATAACAAGGATATTTTCTTCGGGAAAGCAATGCAATAACTCAAGTTCCAAGGAAAGCTTCACAGAATTTCGTTAATATTAATCAAAGTCAACGATAAACATTTTAGATGATTTATTTCAACGTGAATCTATTTAAAATTGAAATAGTACGCTAGACCATGGTTTATTAGTCTAATTCCTCAGAGCTCTAAATCATTACAGATATAGAAGCAATAAATATCAAACCTAACTAGCAACGACAGCAAAAAGATACTTATCTATTATTCCTTTTTCATTTAACTCATTGTGAGACTAAAAAAGGCCGTAAGAATATTTATTCGAAACTTGCTACCTTGAATTAATAAAATTAAACTGATAAATTTATAGGAGAAGTTGATGGAACAGCTAATATTGTAAAAAATTCTATCATATATATATAAATCAAATGTCTGTCCGTCCGTCCGTCTGTCCGTCCGTTATTTATCTCAGAAACGGCTTGACTTAGAGATCTGAAACAAACTGCATTATGTTTCTACGATGCTGAAGCCCCCAGGAAAACTATCTTCATTTCTGTAAAGGCCCGGGTTCGAACCCAGGAGCACAACATACGTTTCCATAAGAGATGTACGTAAAGTACGTTTTCATGACTTGCAGAAGTCGTTTCTTTTACAAAATTAAATTAGAAGCAATAGTCCTACGAAATTGAGACAAGTGTCACAAGAAAGGAAAATAATAATAGGNATATATAAAAAGCAAATGTCTGTCCGTCCGTCCCCCTATTTATCTCACAATCAGAAACGGCCTACCTTAGAGATCTGAAACAAACTGCATTGCGGTTCTACGATGCTGAAACCATCAGGAAAACTATTCTCATCATCATTCACAATACGTTTCTATAAGAGATGAACGTAAATTACGTTTTCATGACTTGCAGAGGTTGTTTCTTTAACAAAATTAAATTAGAGACAATGGTCCTACGAAACTGAGACAAGTGTCACAAGAAAGGAAAATAATCATAGAATCTTATTTTAGTCGTGAATCATTCATATAATTTTGAAATTGCGAGAACTTTGATAAAATACACGTAAAATTCATAAAAGTTTTTCGGAAATAAACAACCCATCCCTTTGACGACCAAAACAATTGTTGATCATTGATTTCATGAGTTATCCCATACTATACCATAAGAAATGTACGTAAAATAGGTTTCGTTCCCTGCAGAGGTTGTTTCGTTTACAAAATTAAATTAGAAACCATCGTCCTACGAAATTGAGACAAGTGTCACAAGAAAGGAAAATGATCATAGATTCTTATTGTAGTCGTGAAATATTGATAGAGATCCGAACTGTTGAGGATTTTGATAAAAAACACGGAAAGTTCGTAAACATTTTGAGAAATAAACAACCCATCCCTTTGACGACCAAAACAATTGTTGAAGATTGATTTCATGGGTTATCCCATATAAAAGCAAGGGGATAATCAGTTCTTATAGTTTTTATAAAAACTTAATACGTAAAGTAGGCTTTCATGACTTGAGAACAGTAGAATAAATATTGTAAAAATGTTAAGAAATATATTGAGTTATTATGATATTACGGCAGCATTTTTTTGTGCTTAGGAGGACAAGATATATACGATAATAGATATATTTTAAAACTAAATTAAGTGCCGTCATGCTTGACGGGGGCGTTTACTACTTATATATAAAAGCAGAAGCATAATTATAATTTTTTGCCTTTTAGTTGCGATTTTTGGTAGGTTCAGTTCCTGATTTTTCTCAAAATAAGGAACATATAAATCTAAATTTTTACCAAATAATAGATCCTATTTAATTCCCAGGAATTATTCACTTCATCTTAATTCAGCATTTTCAAATACAGTAAAACCTGTTTAAGACTCTCTCTCCCGTTTATGCCGCTTAAGACACGATTTTCTCCACGATGGTCTTTCACGATGGTTCCTGTCCCTACCACACGAATCACATGGTAAAAATACCGCTTGAGACGCTCTGCTTTCTACTTAAGACGCGAATTTTTTTTACGTTATCTGTATCGCCGTAGTCTCTTTTCTTCTGCCTTGCTATAAGGAGGTTCCTTTTGACTCTCACGTTTTCGATGATTTATTTCCTGAGTAGAGAAAAAGAAGATACGACGAAACAGGACAATCTATCTATATATTCAATCAACAATCAGTGCGTTATCGTTCCTCATTTGTTGCATCAAGGGCTCGTATGTAAACCGATCAAATAATAAAATTCACAGTCTCAGGCAAGGTGTGGCGGAAATCCATCAGAGAACAAATAAATGGACTATAAGTATAATGAAAAAGTACCATTATTTTCCCTTTTTCCGTGATGAAATGGAATTTACAACTATGTAAGTAACTAAGACGTTCTCTTTGTGCGACAAGCATACCATTCTTCAATATATTCTGTAATGCAACCAGCATTACACAACCCGTTTATAACGTTATCCCGCTTAAGACGCGATTTTCGCTTGGTCCCCCGAAAAAGGTCTTAACTGAGTTTTATTGTATATAAGACCGCTTATTTCCATTCGCCTTATAAAGCTCCAAAAAAATTACATCAAAATACATTAGAAAAATCTACCTGATCAAGAAAATTGGCTGAATTGCCGTACGCTTGTTCATGCTATTCTCCACTGTTAATTGTCAATAACTGCAAATGCTAAAATCTCGGAAAATTTCCTCATCTTCATATAGTTTATCATTAATTCTTAGCATTACTTTATACAATATAATATGGGCCTAAATTCCCTGTGTATTTCTTTGGGAAAACGCATGATATCAGATTCTACAATTGGCTTAGCCGTCAAGGGTACTGGATGCTTACAGTTAAGAAAATACACGAAAATTTCACAAAGTTTTGGTGCATTTGATAAAATTTGTCGCAATTCCGAATCGAAAGCTAAATTCAACGACTAAGTTATAATCTTCATTTAGTTTTTCTTTTTCTGGTGTGTCTATCGATTTCTAATGAATGTTCTTTCTAAATTAATTTTCCGAAAGAAATAAACCCTGCAAGCGATAAAAATGAATTTTACATTTGTTCCTTATGGAAAAAGTTTTCAACGTCTGGAGTCGACCCGTGGACAGTTTGGTAAATAAAAGTAGCTTGCTTTGTTTTTCTATGCTTACGTTCTGCGCAAGGAAGATATTTAACTATATTGAATGTTGGAAACTTGTGCAACGTCTGTTTCTCGATATTTTGAGGCAGAAACATACATAAGAGTACATCCAATTTTATTTATTTAGATTATTCAATTGTGCAGAATTATAGCTTTTTCTATAATAAACAAATTTTGCATTCTTGGAATAAATTTTACATTGATATGTCTTCTAAACTTAATTTATATTAGGTATTTTGTGTTACTGAACTAAAAGGCTTTTAGGCTTTTCCCAAAAAGTCTTGTTAGTAATGGAGTTTTACTTTGTGTACATACTTTCTGGGTTTGAGGAGAAAATAGTAACTTGTAAAGACTTTCCCAGAATTCTTTTCAACAAAAGATAAAGGTCTAACAAAGAACTTACAATTTATTCTTCACGTCATATATGGGAAGAAATTCTTCCCTAATCATCAATTTCAAGAATAAAGATATAGTCTTCGGATACTAAGAAGCTGATATGCGGATATTTTGCATGAAAATAATAAATCTAGTACTGCTATATGAGTCTCGAACAGTCTGAAATTTTTATTTCCTGCATATCCCATGAAGGAAGTCGATCATTTCATTAGCCTAGTGTTTTCCTTATGATTCAGGAATAGATTACAGTTAAATTAAAATAAATAGACAATAAAGGTGGGGAACGGCGATTGAACATGGGAAAAAATTTTATAATTAAGTAATTTCACTGGAGATTAGTCATTTATGTATTTCATTACTTCATTTTACAAAAAAGAGTCCATATATATAATAGTAGAGGCTTACAAATGTTGACATTCAAGTTCGATATAGTTTAAATTAGGAAAAACAAACCATAGCTGCTGTTAATTTCTGTCACTTTATTTAAGATGCAAGATAGTCAATAGAATCATTCATATAACTCACTGTTTACTTATAATGGTTTCTAAATTTGCAGTTATAAAAAGCCTACCGGCGTTATTCAAATCTTTATGAAACAGGTTGACTAAACTCAAACGTAAAAAATAAAACCACAAAGGTCAATTTCGTTATATTCCTTAAAGCAGTAAATAATTACAGAAAAGGCAGCAAAAATATCAAACTCTACTAATAAGGACAGCAAAAAGATATTTATCCATTATTCCTATTTCATTCAAATCATAGTGGAGTAAAAACAAGCCGTTGGAATGTAAATACGACGCGTGACCCATTGAATTAGTAAAATTAAAGTGATAAATTTACTGGTAGAATTTGACTGAATACTTATAGTTCGAAACTCTTGAACCGTTGCATTATAAATGGCCCATCACCATAGAGGACGCTGATTGACCTTAAAAAACTCGAAACAAATGACATGAACAAATTGAAATTCTGTCATGTGAGGAATTGGACACTTGGGGGAAATATGCTATCACATCCTGGAAACAGTAAGCATTCCTCGCTCATTTGTAACTGTTCGCTCTCCGCGCGGTACCGACAGAGTTCTTATTACGATCAAATTCCGAATTAAAATGTTATACCGTTACGCTAATATTTTCACGATAATAATTGTCCAATGGGTGTTTAATGGTAATGCGCTCAATTCGTGCGATGGCAATTCGAGTGAAAGTCGTTCATTGGGCATATCTGTGAGCAGCAAGCAGAGGGACTTTGGGAAGTGGATGGATACTTTCTACGCGAAAGCAGAACACAGCAACACTCTAAGCAATATCTCGGTAGACGTTTTGCATAACGTCACGGAGTGTAGCGGAAGAAGAATCATTCAAATCCACGGAGTCATTCAGAACGGAAACGATAGTAAGTACTGTATTTGAGAATCTTCAATATTATTGGCAATAATAACATTTCTAGTGCTGCCAGATTAGTAGAGAACCGTCCGACATTTTCGTGCAAATGACACGAAGGAAGTCCATCATTTTATCAGGCTATTGTTTTCCTTATAATTCGGTATTGTGTTATCAGTTTATTTAAGTAAAATAGACGATGAAATGTCCTTCCTTCTTTATCAGCAGATTCACAAGACCAGAAATCAGTAAATAAAGTTTCAACTATCGTATTTCATCCCAAGCATGGGCCGAACGTGGTGGTGAGCAACAACGGAAGGACCATCGAAAAAAAGAAGTACGTTCCATACCTAGAAAAATAACTTAACAGAACTTCAAAATGAACAAGTGTGAGATAGCCGTATATTGTCTTGGAATAACCTGAACATTCCTGAACTATTGTGATAAACGAGAAGATTTAAGGAAAGAAATTTGGATTGAAGTTGATTGAAGAAGTTGATGAATTAGAATAGGTTTCAGAGTACCGAGTTTAGTTCCACTTGAAAACGTGCGGCAAAAAGAGTTTTTAAAATCTCTAAATAAAAATATATACATTTCTTCTTGATTTAAGAAATTGAAACTTTAACTAATCGTTTGTAAAGGTTTAAATTTATTCTAATTCGTTTTCTTTTGCAGTCTAGGAACAGATAATAACGGAGTAGCGTTTACAAATCGAGCCCTACAAAATAATGAAATTTTTGAAGTAAGGTTGGACCAGAAAGGAGGAAGAACAAGCTATTCCTTTGGAATCGGTATTTTAACTAAAAATCCGGACGATGTTGAGGTTCTCGTTCATATGCATTATTCGTAAGTATTCAGAGTTTCGCTGAAAAGTGTTATATTATTAGGTAAAGTGATGGAAAGAATTTTAATTTCTCATAAATTATAATTGCAGAAAATTTGCCTGGATGTATCATAGCGACGCTATAATAAATGAAAATTCAGAACGACGATCAAAATATGGGATAAATCTTAACGGTTTACCGGTAAGCATAAGGATTATGACGTATTTCCTTAATTTGTTTCACAAAAAGATTGCACCTTTGATGTATATAGTCCCGGTTAAGATCACATAGAAGTATATGGAAAGTATGTAAAACAGTATTTTCTGGAACGGTTTTTTACTTAAGCGTATTATAGTAAATGGAATTATTAAGTAATGTATACCGATTGCTTTTAGGTGGGCACTAGATTTGGAGTAATGAAAAAACCTTCAGGCGATATTCACTTCTTTGTTAATGATGCTGATCAAGGTTCAGCCGTATCAGGAATATCTGATCCAGTGTACGGAATCGTTGAACTTTGGTACAATGCTGAGAAGGTAACCATTCTAAAACCATAGATTAAATGGTTTTAAGTACATGACTGAGGACACAACTGCAGCTCATCACCTTGATTTCCAAGTTTTCTTCCGTTAGATAAATAATATTGATATAATATAATACAATAAATAATTATAATAATATGTAGCCATTTTAGATAATCTATGCTAAAATATTCTGCCTAACTAGTAACATGTATTGTTTATCTCGGATATTTGAGGGAGGTTTTTTGTAATTCTAACTTTGTTCCAACTTGCTAAGGTGTTTGTAATCTGACTTTTAAATTTATTAAATTGCTTAGTTCCAATAACTGTGGAAGGTGTTTTCAATCTTTCTGTCATCCTTTTGGAGATTTTACTGTAACTGTTGCTGCAATTCTACTGTTTACTAAACGTGAAAAGGTATTTCAATCTTGATGCCTAACATTTTATATTTTCGATTACTATAAACGATTCCTTAACATTTAGAACCAACGCCTGGAGCTGGAATAACTTGCTGCGCATAAGTTGCAAGGATTGAATATGTTCTGTACTCAATTTTAAGAGGATCATTTGAATGGAATCTGTAACCAAATAAAGATAAGGGTGTATTGCACAGCAATTATTCAAAGTTGGATATAACAAAATCACAAAATGTATCCAAAATTTGATATTCCGGGATTTTTACAATTTAAAAGTTCCATGTTCCTCAACTCAAAAACATTTTGCCAAAATAATTGTACCTGGAAATAATTCACGGAATTTCGTTAACTTCTATCGAAATTAACTATAAAAGAATTTAAGTTGCTTCAATTTTGGAGTGAAACTCTTAGCTAGAGTACAATCATGTTATAATCTCCTAGTTTACAGCTTCCTAATAGTTGTAAACATTTTGAATAAAGAAAAACAGGAGGAAATATTTCATTTTTAAAAGATTATTAGAAAATACTACTGCTATGACTACCGTCAAATAATTCCATAACATGGTGGTGGTACCATACCACCGAGCTACATGACTACTCAGCTGAGAGAAGTAGGAACAATCGGTAAATTCTAGGAAGAAAAAGCTACTATTTCTATAATTATTACTACTACATATTTTACTATTGGGCCGAATGCAGAGACAGTCAAGTTGTTTAGGCCAGTGTATTTTAGCATGTTTGAGAGCCCGCCGCGGGGAGCGGAATCGCCGCTCACGTCTTTTCTTTTGTTTATTTTTTTGTGCGTTGCTAGTTGGCNGCAACATGGCCTGCCCACATCCATTTCAGTGATCTTACCTTATCTATGATGTCTGTCACTCCTGTTATCTTCATAACCCAGGTGTTGCGTTTCCTGTCTCTTCTTGTGATTCCAAACATATACGGCTCCATACTTCTCTGTGTAGTCTGAAGTCGCTGGGTTGTTGCTGCGTTTAACACCCATGTTTCACTTCCATATGTCAAAACTGGTAGAATGCATCGTTTGAAAATCTTTCTCTTCAGGACCATTGGCATTTTTGACTTCAACATATGGGAATTTCTTCCGAAGGCACTTCACCCTAGTTTCATTCTTCGATTCACTTTATTTATCCTGTTTTTCTCTCCTGTCGTAACCAGTTGTCCCAGGTGATTCTGGTGTATTCTGAACTAACGTCAAGGGTAACTCTTGTAGTCGAATTGGTACTTGTGCAGCAAAAGAATTATACATTACCTTAGTTTTCGATAAGTTTATCCTGATTCCTATTTTCTACCCTGCCGTGTTCAGTTCTTAGAGTCTTGATGCTAGATCTTCACTGTTGGGTACAAAGAGTACTATATCGTCTGCGAAAAGATGGCTGATGTACTCTCCATTGATCCGTAGGCCTCTTTCCTCCCAGTGTAAGGTTTTAAAAACTTCTTTCAGGACGACTGTAAAAAGAATTAGTGAAAGGCAGTCCCTTTGTCTCACACCCTTCTCTATCCTGAACTCCTTTATTTCTTCATGCAGCATTACAGAGGCTGTGACGCCCTTATTGATGCTACGTAAGAGTTGGATGTACTTTACATCTATCGCTTGTTTCCCTTGTGCTTTCAGTGTAGAGGAGGTACTTACCGAGTCAAAGGCCTGGGCATAGTCCACGAAGCAGAGTACTAGTGGCATCTAGTATTAGTTCATTCTGCTGATAATTTCTTGCAGCTTTTAGATATGGTCTATAGTGCTGAATCCCTTGTGAAATCCAGCATGTTCTATGGGCTTGGCAGCTGCAAGGGACTTCTTCAGACGTGCAACTATTACTCTCATGAACGTTTTGTAAATAACAGGAAGGAGGCTGATGGGGTGGTAGTTCTTCAAATATTTCTTGCTTCCTTTCTTTTGCAAAAGGACAATCCATGCATGATTCCAGTCCTTGGAAATTCTTACTTGTCTAAGGCAATTAATGAACAACTGGGCTAAAAGGGGAGAAATCTCTGAAACACAAAGTTTCAGATATTCCGCTGAAACTCCATCTGCTCCTCCTGCCTTTCCATTCTTCATCTTCATGATGGCCTCTGTTACTTCATCTGGGAGAATAAAGGGGGGATTTTCTGAGTATTGTGTTTCTTCTTGGTTTTCCCCTTCGACATTTGTCTTCTTGTATAGGTTGGTGAAATATTCTGCTACTGTCCTCAGTATTGCTTGTCTATTGCAAGTTGTTGTGCCATCTTTTTTCTGGACCGCCAAGATTTGTTTCTTTCCCATTGATGGGCGTTTCTGACCTTCTTCATGCTCTTGTTGTTCTCTATAGCGTCTTGGACAGTTCTTTCGGTAAAATCCATCATGCCTTCCTTCATTTCCACTCTGATAGACTTGCATAGCTCGATATATTCGCATATTTTCCTTTTACATGTCTGAGTGCTTCAATTCCTTCCGTTATTTCATAATTTTCCTGCTTCTGTCGCTGAACTTCTTATCCTTTGGTCTTTTTGGTGTACTTGCTACTTCTTCTGCCGCTACCTTCACGACTTCCATGACTTTGGCTTCCAGCTGTACTTCTTGAAGTGCTGAAAATTTAAATCTTAGTTCCAGCTGGAAATCTTTCCGATTTTCTTCCAATTTTGTAATACTTATTTCCTGTTTCCTGCTTAAGACCAACTTCTTGCGCTCCATTCTAACGTTAATCTTCATGCTGCATCTAACAATCCGGTGGTCACTTCCTGTGTTGAAGTTGTTTTGAACATCACAATTCGTAACTGTGTAGAGTTTGTTAGCCAATATGTAGTCTATTTCGTTTTTTACTCCATTAGGGCCTCTCCAAGTCCACTTCCTTGTAGGATACTTCTTGAAATATGTATTTTTATGTACATATTGGTGCACTCAGCAAGCTCTACCAGGTGGTGACGTCGTTCATTTCTCTGTCCTAGTCCATGTTTTCCAGTGACAGCATCATCTGTTTCTTGCTTACCTACACTAACATTGAAATCGCCCATGATGATTTTATAATAGTGATCTTCCTTGTAATGTTCCTTGCCGAGAGTCTGGTAGAAATTTTCAATTTCCTCTTCGCTGCTTGCTGCTGTTGGTGCATAAACTTGGATGATCTGAACAGAGTAACTCCTATTTATCCTGAGGATGAACTTACATATTCTGTCAGATACATTTTCTATTTTCTCCACATTATCTTTCCATATTTTGTTAATCAAGAAGCCAACTCCTCCAAATCTGCCATGGAATGTTTACACGACGCGTGACCCATTGAATTAGTAAAATTAAAGTAAAAGATTTACTGGTGGAATTTGACTGAATACTTATATTTTAAAAAATTGTATGAGATATAAAAGTACTTGCATAATTACTATTGCTTGGCATCAATTTAAGATTTATGGTAGGTTCAGTTTCTTATTCCTCCCAAAGTAAGGAACATATGAATCCTAAATTTTAGTAGGATCAAAAACAATGTATTATTCAAATCCTAAGAATTACTGATTTCTTCTTCATTCAGCATTTCCGAAGAGATGAGATCATGACTCAGCCATAACTAATAAAGGAAAAATCAACTGATCACATAGAGTTCGAAACTCTTGAACCGTTGCATTATAAATGTCAATCACTACAGAGGCTGCTTTAAAAAACTCCAAACAAATGACATGAACAAATTGAATTTCTGTCACGTGAGGAATTGGAAACTACTGGAGGGAAAATATGCTATCACATCCTGGAAACAGTAAGCATTCCGCGCTCATTTGTAACTGTTCGCTCTCCGCGCGGCACCAACAGAGTTCTTATTACGATCAAATTCCGAATTAAAATGTTATACCGTTACGCTAATATTTTCACGATAATAATTGTCCAATGGGTGTTTAATGGTAATGCGCTCAATTCGTGCGATGGCAATTCGAGTGAAAGTCGTTCATTGGGCATATCTGTGAACAGCAAGCAGAGGGACATTGGGAAGTGGATGGATACTTTCTACGCGAAAGCAGAACACAGCAACACACTAAGCAATATCTCGGTAGACGTTTTGCATAACGTCACGGAGTGTAGCGGAAGAAGAATCATTCAAATCCACGGAGTCATTCAGAACGGAAACGATAGTAAGTACTGTATTTGAGAATCTTCAATATTATTGGCAATAATAACATTTCTAGTGCTGCCAGATTAGTGGAGAACAGTCTGACATTTTCGTGCAAATGACATGAAGGAAGTCCATCTTTTTATCAGGCTATTGTTTTCCTTATAATTCGGTATTGTGTTATCAGTTTATTTAAGTAAAATGGACGATAAAATTTCCTTCCTTCTTCATCAGCAGATTCACAATACCAGAAATCAGTAAATAAAGTTTCAACTATCGTATTTCATCCCAAGCATGGGCCGAACGTGGTGGTGAGCAACGACGGAAGGACCATCGAAAAAAAGAAGTACGTTCCATACCTAGAAAAATAACTTAACAGATCTCCAATATGGACGAATTTGTGATAGATGTACTGCCCTTGTTGGACTAGAATTCTTGAACTATTGTGATAAATGAGAAGATTTAAGAAAAGTAATTTGAGTCAATGAAGTTGATTAATAAGCATTTAAAAACACTCCGAAAGCCGTAGAAGATGAAACTCGAATATTGAGACAAACGGGAGGTTTCAGAGTACCGAGTTTAGTTCCACTTGCAAATGTGCGGCCAAAAGAGTTTTTAAAATCTCTAAATACAAATAAATACATTTCTTCTTGATTTTAAAAGTTGAAACTTTAACTAATCGGTTGTAAAGGCTTAAATTTATTCTAATTCGTTTTCTTTTGCAGTCTAGGAACAGATAGTAACGAAGTAGCGTTTACAAATCGAGCCCTACAAAATAATGAACTTTTTGAAGTAAGGTTGGACCAGAAAGGAGGAAGAACAAGCTATTCCTTTGGAATCGGTATTTTAACTAAAAATCC
Source organism: Ladona fulva (assembly GCA_000376725.2). Taxonomy (NCBI): domain Eukaryota; kingdom Metazoa; phylum Arthropoda; class Insecta; order Odonata; family Libellulidae; genus Ladona; species Ladona fulva. The sequence goes on along the minus strand of KZ308643.1, from coordinate 288,246 downwards.
GGACGATGTTGAGGTTCTCGTTCATATGTATCATTCGTAAGTATTCAGTGTCTCACTGATAAGTGTTATATATTTAGGTAGAGTGATGGAAAGAATTTTAATTTCTCATATTTTATAATTGTAGAAAATTTGCCTGGATGTATCATAGCGACGCTATTTTTAATGAAAATTCAGTACGACGATCAAAATATGGGATAAATCTTAACGGTTTACCGGTAAGCATAATGATTATGACGTATTTCATTAATCAATGAAAATTTTTTTCACTTTTGTTTCACAAAAAGATTGCACCTTTGATGTATATAGTCCCGGTTAAGATCACATAGAAGTATATGGAAAGTATGTAAAACAGTATTTTCTGGAACGGTTTTTTACTTAAGCGTATTATAGTTAATGGAATTATTAAGTAATGTATACCGATTGCTTTTAGGTGGGCACTAGATTTGGAGTAATGAAAAAACCTTCAGGCGATATTCACTTCTTTGTTAATGATGCTGATCAAGGTTCGGCTGTATCAGGAATATCTGATCCAGTGTACGGAATCGTTGAACTTTGGCACAATGCTGAGAAGGTAACCATTCTAAAACCATAGATTAAATGGTTTTAAGTACATGACTGAGGACACAACTGCAGCTCATCACCTTGGTTCCAAAGTTTTCTTCCGTTACATAAATGATATTGTTATAACAGAATGGTGTAAATAAATATTATAATAATATATGTTGGCGTGATAATTTTAGATAATCTATGCTGAAACATTTTGCCTAACTAGTAACGTGTATTGTTTATCTGGTATATTTGAGGATGGTGTTTTGTAATTCCAACTTAATTACAACTTGTTGAGTTTGTTGTCTGACTTTTATATGTATTAAAATGTTTAGCTTCAATTTTTGTCGTACATGTTTTCATTCTTCCGGTAATCTCTTTTGTAACAATTACTTTAATTGTTGCTGCATTTCGACGTTTTGAATAAGAAAGAGTTTGAATAATTTTCTGGGTTTACGTTGTAAGGGTTGAATATATTCTCTTCTTAATGATGTCTACTTGATGGAATCTTACAGCAAATAAAGATAAGGGTGTATTGCAGTGCAATTATTGCGCAAAATGTATTCGAAGTTGGATAAATCCCTTTTTTCTACAATTTAAAATTTCCATGTAATTCAACTCACATAACTGGATTCAAAATAATAGTATTACCATTTAAGAAATAAAGTTGCTTCCAATGTAGGGTAGAACTCTTAGCAAGATTACAGTTATGGTAAAACCTCCTAGATTACTGCTTCCTAATAGTTGTAAAACTTTCTTAGTAAAAAAACGGAGAAATTATTTGCATTTCCAAAGGTAAGTAGATAAGACTACTACTACCATTAGACAATTCTATAACATATTATACCATAACTGATCAACAGAAATACTCAGCTGAGAGAAGCAGCAGCAATCGGGAAATCCTAAGAAGATTATAGAGAAAGGAACTGACATAACCTTTAACGTTACTAAATTATTTAGTCCTAAGACGTTTTGATTGTTTTATTCACGGGGCCTTATTGAATTAGTGAAACTAAAATTAAATGTTTACCAGTACAACGTGATTGTATAGGAAAAGGTGAAAAAATATCGCAGGAATAATCCGCTATAGAAGGATATATTGTGTTTATCTGCATCCAAACGTAAGCGGATAAAATTTAGATTTAAATGGGATAAGGACGTATCAGCCCAAACTACGGTTAAAACAATAATACACTTCGACGAAGCATTACCAACGATAATACGGGGATGTCATTCGGTACATGTTTACTAATAAAAAGTGTGTATATATATATATATA
>KZ308643.1:272942-283938 GCA_000376725.2 Ladona fulva | reverse complement strand
TTAAACTATTTGAGCATTTAAGTGATCCAAAAGTGATTTCTGAAGAAACCAATTAACAGAAACTAATTACTTCTCCGAGGATCTAATAACGAAATAATGGTAATAATTCCTTTCTCAGAACTACAAAATTTATATATTTATATCAGTATAAAATATTATTCTTCACTAAAAGATCGTATATTTAAAAACCTTCAATATTGTTGGGGTCAACGAATAAAGTACCTTACGTGGAAATATTTCTTTTGAAGAACCGGATTCAAAAATGTACATTATAAATTAACAATGTATCCTACTGTAATTAACACCAATTTAATACATTTAATTTTTTTAAACCCGATGTTTTTCATAAATTAACCGCTCTCATCAATTTATGGTACTCAATATGAGACAGCATAGTTTAAATGTTATTTTCATGTAAACTAAAGCCTCAACAATCTTCCAAAATGCATCCGAAGTATTCCTGTAAAACTGTGTGTCCTGCAAAATGAGGCAAACCAGTCAACACTATTGTAAAAAAATATATCTATGGAACCATGTTAGCCTTTCGATTCTTGTGAAGTTTACTCTATCTCTAAATCATCTCAGGGGTAATTCGTTTAGAGTTCGTTGGATACGGCAACAAACACGAGCGCGGTTTCCGGAAAGGGAAACTTACAGCAATCTCTGGAAAAATAATATCACAACGTGGAGATGACGAGTCCATGAAAAAAAGGTCCATTGAGCTGTAATTTAATAAGATGCCACTTTTTCACGGATTCGCTGCGGATTCCCTACGGTGGCAGTGGAAAGTACTTCATCATTTACGCCCACAATTGACGTGCGATATTCCTTTCGATAAACACCTCCCATCGTTCTTTTGTAGCACATTGTCGCGTCTAACGAAGCGTTCCGTCTCGCGCTATTTGAGTCATTGATCGCCGTACGATGTTTGCGGCGGGCATGGATTGGAAATTTTTTTCATTCGACTGAGTATTGACGTCACTAGGGAACGGTGGTTCCCCTGAGGTCGTGTTTGGAGGTGACCATTCTCTCCGTAGGACAAAGGGATAGAGAGAAAGAGAGAGAGAGAGAGGGAGGAAAAAGCTGGGAGAGGGAAAAGAGATATAGCATAGAGATAAAGGGCGATAGAGGGGAAAGGGACAAAGGGCGTGAGTGGTCCGACGACCGCAAATGCGGATTCTACGAAGGAAATGTTTGCGATCGAAGCATTCGGGCATCTGCGTCTTTAGATTCATTCTCTGATTATTTTACTGTCTCACACACACTTTACCCAAATCAAACTACATGGGATCCGGAAAATTCGCTACAGTCGATTCGCGACAAGTAGATTTTCGCAACAAAAATAGCTTTTTCATGGCAAAAATGTTTCACTACAAAAGCGTTTCCGTGACAAAAATGATCGTCCCAAAACGTTTTTGCTGCGGAAATTCTTTGTAGCGAACTTTTTTATAGCAAAAATTCTTTGTAGCGAAAATGTCGGTAGCTAACCTAATGTAGCGAATTTTCCTAGACCCATTGTGCGTGTATTGGCCTTGTGTTTGTTATACGGGATTCGGGGTTCATTTATTAAATACCATGATATTATCATCGAATTAGATGCTAAGACTGGGAGTTTNATATATATATCAGAACATCGGCGAAAGAAATGAATGTTGGTTTTGATGCCTCACCTTTGAACTGAATTTTTATGATTTGTAAGTAATGAACATTGGTCTTGAGCACTAAACAACTGCAACTGTTATCCTGTAAGTCCTCGAATTGGAGATATATAATTAGAAACATAACAAGATTTTTCGTTGAATGACATTACAGCAATTTTGTTACACTCTTTTCAATTAAATATGTACAGTTTGTTGCTGCTAAATATCATTATGTAAATAGCGTTAAAAATATATGATCAGATAATATTTTCAACGATTAAATTCAAGCTTCATCTTTTTGGATTCCAACAAAATCATTTAGGGTGCGTTGTAAAGGCAGATTCGCAGATTTATTTTACGTCACGAAAAGATGGGAAGGGAAGTCAAAGGAAGGGGATTCCTAACATGTCTTGAAAATAAAATGTATTTCCGCTTTCATTTGTAATGCATTTGCTCACTCTATAGAAGTAATCGACTGAGTTCTTCTTTTAATGCAAATGCAATTTAAAATGTTTAACTTTTGCGCTAAAGTTGTCACGATGATAATCATGCAATGCGTACTTAAAGCAAATGCAGCTAACTACTTGTGCGATGGCAATTCGAGTGACATTCGTTCATCTGTGAATAGCAAGAAGTGTGACCTTGGGAAGTGGACGGAGAAATTCTTCGCGAGGGCAGAGTATAAGCATATGCTATGCAATATATCCATACATCTGGGGCATAATGTCACAAAGTGTAGCTAAAGAAGAGTTACTTACATCAAGTATTCATTCATAATAGAAACTATAGTAAGTATTTTATCTAACATTCTCCATACATTGTAGTTCCTAATTGAGATGGGAGTCATTCCTTATATATCATAAATGGATAACCACGTTTTTATTGGGAGGCAGGTTATCTTCCCGAAAAACCCAAACACCTTTTGAATAAGAAGTTTAAAAAATACTGCAATAGAATACATAAGAATATACTTATAAATATAAGTTATATCTATTGTTTCTCTATCTATAATTTAAATGCATTTAAAATTAGCATTTTTATTTATTACTTCCATATTTAAAGAAATGGATCATTAGAAACTACTTACCCTAATAAATTTACCGAATATATGAATGCTCTGAGAAGTATGAAGAGCGCAATACGTATGCAAAAATCAAAATGTGTTTGTTTTAGTTAACGATAAAGCAAATACTATAAATTTCTTCCTTCTTTATCAGCAGATTCTGAACAAAATCATTACTGATCTTCCTGTTAAAGAACATGAAAATAAGTAATTTAACATCCCATTTTCTAATGTCCTCGCACAGCTGTTAAATTTATTGAGTTTATTTCCGGAGATTCAATGTAATTGAAGAATTATATCAATTAATCTGAATCCTCGAAACTTTGGGTACTCATCCTCTTAAAAATATCCAAAACCATGGAAAGGTCACATTTTATTCCATATTTCAATTACAAATTATTATTTACCCATGTTAACCATAGCTTAAGCTGTTCTATTTACTAATGCTAGAAGAGGTAGCTGTATCAACAGTTGCAACAGGAATCAAGAAAGTGTTAATTGCGATTATACTTTTTTTCGTAATTTGAAATTTCCCGTTACCTAAAGTAAAATGGAATAGACTTTTACGGATTAAATTTGGGACCTTTAGAGTTTTAAAAGAAAAAGTACATACAGGTTGGAATGGGATATTAGAATCGTGAAATCTTATAATTCATAAAGCATTTTATCACCAAGTTTTCAAAAGTACATAAATTGTTTGCTACTTCGTAGATTTATATTTAAAATATATTATTTATTCTTATTCAATGTTGTACTCTCATATTGAGAAATATTCCGGTTTCATATAGTCATACCATTTTCACTGCTGATTAGTCACTATAATGTTACGTCTGTAACCATTGTATAGAAATATAACTTAATTTTTTCAATGGCATCACCATATATTTCACATCAACGGTATTTATTTCTTAAAAATGATGAAGAAATGAAAGAGAAAAAGTCTACCGCAGCCGGGAATCGAACTAGGGTTTCCCTGCTTCCGGGCAGGTGCTCCGCCCTCTAAGCTACCACGACTTGATTGGAGGACAGAACACCCACCCAGAAAGTGGGAGACCAGGGTTCGACTCCCAACTGCGGCAGACTTTTTCTCCATTTCTTCATCTAAATTCAATGATGTGAACCATGTATTTCTCATTGCTTATAAAAATGATGGTTATTTTGTGACCCATCAAGAGTTTTCATACATTTGAGAATTATTCAGCTTTGACAAAGTAAATACACGAATCTAAATTAATGGCAGTAAGGAGAAGATTCTTTTAGGTTTACATGTTCCATATATTGAAAGAAAGAATACTTAGTAATTCCCAGTTGACAAAACTAGTCGAATAAAAACCTGCCGGGAATCACTAACTGTTCTGTCTTTCAATATGTCTGTTGAGTTCCATATTTCACGTTTAGACATGTAAATTTTACACATGTTCAATCATAATTAATTTTAGTCTAAATTTAATTTACGATTTATGGTAGGTCAAAGGCCTTTTCCACCCAAAGTATGGAGCATGTTAATCCAAAATTGTAGCAAATAAAATCTCTTATTTAGTCCTTAGGAATTATTAAGTTATGCTCAGTTCAGTATTTCTCAAAAGATGAGAACATGGCTCAGTTTCCACCAATAAAGGAAATATCAGCTCATCATATCGAGTTCAAGGCATTTGAACCGTTGCGTAGAATATGACCCATCACCACAGAGGCTACTGATTGGCCTTGTTAACTTTAAAAACAAATGAAAAGAACAAATTACATTTCTGCCAAATTAGAAAAGCGGAACTGGGAAGCTGCTGGAGAGGGAAATTTCTATCTTGTCCTGGACAAAGGAGGCGTCCTCCTCACTCTGTAACTGTTCCATCTCCAGAACGAATCGACAGAGTTCTTGTTCCGATAAAACCCCGATTAAAAATGTTACACGGTTATGCTAATATTTTCGCGATTATAATTGTCCAATGCGCGTTGGAGGCAAATGCAATCATCTCGTGCGGTAATAATTCGAGTAAAAGTCGTTCATTGGGCATATCTGTGAACAGCAAGCAGAGGGACTTTGGGAAGTGGACGGATACTTTCTACGCGAAAGCAGAACACAGCAACACGCTAAGCAATATCTCGGTAGACGTAGTGCATAACATTACGGAGTGTAGCGGAAGGAGAATCATTCAAATACACGGACTCATTCAAAACGGAAATTATAGTAAGTATTGTATCTGAGATACTCCATATATTATTGGTATTAATTACGCTGGGAGTTATTTCTAATTCATGCAAGATGGATTAGTAAATTATCATAGAGATGCATGGGTTCACTACGTTGATGAAGACAATGCAAATACTTCAGATACCGTGATTTAAATTAATTTCTCTACCAGACAAAATTTAAGCTGAAGGATAAAATTTGCATGTACAAGATATATTTATTTATTTAATTGGAAAATATATTAAATTAAAACTGTAATCCACCATTAAACCCATCACTTATTGACATTATTTTTTCTGTTCAAATTCTAAAGCTTAAATTCTTCCATATTATAATTTTGAACACTTTTAAGAATAAATTACATACGTAAAGCTTTACCTAGATAATTTAAAACTGGGTTCATATAGGGTGCAAGGATGGATAGTCTTCTTTTTTTTTGCTATTTCTTCTTTTTTAGAATCACATGGAAAAGTAAATAAAATATATATAGGAAAATATTACGTACAGTGTTTCTTAGTATAGATATTAAAATGCATTCTTTTACGGCCGAAGAGGTTAACGTTATTCTGAGATAAGAAGAGATTGCGAGTCAATCTGATCCAGAGATTTTGGTTAATTTTTCGACTTGAATATACGAGCGATACGATACGACATTTATTTGTGATAACTTATGCTCTGCTTTACTTTTAAATTTCTGAAGTTCGAATTTTTCCAACTTAAATCCATGTATCTTTTTAATACATAACTAAAAAATTCACGCATTTCTTTTATTCTCTTGAATAATACTGAACGCACATTTGATGAAGAGCAATCAGAAAAAATTATAGTATCAGTTGAGTTATAAAATTGCAATAAAACTTCTCCCCTCTATTATCAGCAGCTTCAGATCAGCAGATATCAGGAAATAATGCCCCAGCCATTCTATTCCATCCCAAGCATGGGTCAAATGTAGTAGTGAGCAACCACGGAAGGACGATCGAAAAAAAGAAGTAAGTTCCGTACCTATAATCACAACTTTAGAGCCTTCCAAAATAGATGAGATAGAGCCGGTCGCATTGTCTTTGATGAACCAGTGATTGCAAGCTCTTGTAAAAAATGAAAAGGTGGCAACTTTTTGATAGGATTAACTGAAACTCAAGTTTAGGTAAGCGTTTCAATACTGTCATATTAATTTGATTTTGTTTCCCCTAAGTCTTGGAGAAAACCAGCACGGAGCAGCATTCACAAATCGAGCCATTCAAGATAATGAGCTTTTCGAAGTAAGGTTGGATCAGAAAGGTGGAGGAACAAGCCAATCTTTTGGAATCGGAATTTTGACTAAAAACCTGGACGAAGTTCAGATCTTGCGTCAAATGCATTTGTCGTAAGTACACCGAGCTTTTATGTAGCTAATAAGCATTCTATTAGATACTAGATACTCGCTAGCACGAAGAAAATAATTATACAGTTCATATTTTAATTGCAGAGAACACGCCTGGATGTACCATAATGATGCTATTTATTCTAATAATTCGGCACGGATATCAAATTATGGGCAAAATCTCAACGGTTTACCTGTAATTACCTCTCTCTATATGTGTGAGTGTATGCTGATACTGATTCATTAATTAAATGATTTACTTCACAGGTGGATACTAGATTTGGAGTTATGAAAAAGGCTTCTGGTGATATCCACTTCTTTATTAATCAAGTTGACCAAGGTCCTGCTATATCAGGGATATCTAATCCAGTTTACGGAATTGTTGAACTTTGGTATAGCGCTGAGAAGGTCACCATCCTAGTACCGTAAAGAGAATGGGTTTATTTATTTGAGAGAGGATATGATTGATAGCACAGGATATCACTTTGTTTCCAAAATATTCGTCCGTTTGGTTAATGGTGCTTTTATACCTTAGGAACACACTCAAAGGATGCCTACGGAATTTATAATTTGTATTGTATAGCCTTCCTTACTGAGGAGTTAATTATTGTTATTTTTACTATCTCTGTTACTAAAATTACACTTTCCATTCAAAATGTATTGGCTCTTGTAATCTCTATAATACGTATTTGATAAGTACAAACGATAAATTAAGTAAATTGCAACAATATATGATTTTAATTAAATTAATAAAGTATATTCTTGATATTTTTTATCTTTTTGTGTTTATATTGTGTGGAAGGAATAAGTTCTTTCATTAATTTTCTCTACCTTATGAAATTTCATAACAAATAAATAAAGCAGATATTATACTCCGTGTTTTACACGTAGTTTATCCAACTATATATGTTGTATAATTATATTTTACTCATGGAAACATTTTAGTATCACGGAGGAATTCAGAAAATTCCTATAAAATTATATAAGAACTAACATTTCATGCAATTTGCTTCAATTTACAGTAAAACTCATAGAATTAGGAAAATATGACAAAAACTGTTTCTAGTCAACTGATTCCTAAGAAATGTAAAATTGTTAACAGCCGATAAACAGAAAATATCGTTCAATACTACGAAAGATTATCAGGAAACTACTGTACCATTATTTCATTTTTAGCAAAAGTAAGATGATATTATATCTGAATGATCTAAATGTTTTATCTATGGGTGCAACCTTGAATTAGTAAAACGGTAATCAATGTTTACGAGTGTAAATTGATTTGAAAACTAGAGGTAAAAATGTATGATCAGGAACATCCACAATTGCTTGATATCTTGCACATCCAAAGCAAGGGTAAATGAAATTAAGATTTGAAATGAGTGAGAACATGCTTACTCGACTTTTTTCATTTTTCACCGTTTAAAATGTTTAAAGTCTGTAGGATGTAAACAGCTTTTATTTTTAAATTGCGTGGAATGCGTTTGGATGTATCATAAGGACGTCACTTATATAAAATATGCGGAAGGGTGAACACGTCATGGGTAATATGCCTACGGTTTACTCGCAAGTGAGTGGAATTTAAATGATTCCATTTCCGCATTTATTGGCAAAATATTGCATTTTTGTAGTGTTTATGGCTGAACTATGATCAAGGAAAAATAAATAGAAGATAATTCCTCCAACTCCTTTCAAAATACTTAAATATTTTGATTGAAGATCTAATAGTTAAAATATATGACCAAATACATTTCTTTAGGTTCCTTCAACTTCTATTTTGATTCTTATTCCCGCTTTAAGCAATGAGAATGTTATTTGAGACATATATGTTCCGGTTATACATAAGATCGATGTTTTGACTTCTGTAAAGAGATAAAGTTTTCCCACTCAAAAGGAATGAATTTTATGAAGGAACCTTAGGATTGGACTCTTTAAATTAATTATCACAAAGAAAAAATAGCTCAATGTATATCTTCACATATTCTTGTTGATATTTTTTGAATATTTAGATAGCTTATTCTTGTGCAATAGAATGTTATATTAACCCCTCAAAACTCAATTTGCAGCTATATTTTTATCGTGAAACTTCATTTTAAGGTTTCAAAGTAGCTACTGTTCTGTAATTTATCTTACCATTTACGAGATTTGGACGCACTACACTCGAACTGAAAACTAATTCATCCAAAAAAATCAAAGCTCTGAGAATCGATGCCGAAATCAGCTGAAATGTTAAAATTAAAAAAACATGGCGTATAGTTACTTACTTTTTAAGCTTCGTGGATCTTCGTGCAATGACATGCAGGACAACAAATTGTCGCACACAGAGCTATCAGGTTCTTTCGTATTATTTGGGTCAGTTTTTTTTCCCCCATGAGGGACTTGGAGCTTACCTAGAAAATAAAGAAGGTGTCTTAGTATGACAAAGTAATTACGTACATACCGTAATAAAAATTAATGTCTTTTAATTAATTATTGCAATCTTAATTTTTTAACATCTGCTGCGAAATTCGTCGAAGTCGAGCTTGATTCCATCAATTTGAATTCAAGACATTCATTAGTCATTCAAACTGATGCTTTAGTGACTCAAAGTCAAATTGTCTATTGAGATAGCTCAAGCGTTTCATATTTAAAAATATCTTGAAGCTAATGGCTATAATATTAGCCCCCTCTTTGAGTCATAGAGAACAAAGTCAACTTGTTTTAATCTCATGAAGTCTAAATAGATTTGGAATCAAAACATTTTTTCCCAAAGGTGTACATATTTTTGGGTAAGCCTGTACGTATGATCTCTGTATTAATGTATCATCTCAGCATTCCTTTATTTCTTGGAATACTTAAATAGTCGCTGAAACGTAGGTTTTCAATTTAAAAAAAGCAAACATGGAGCGGAAAATCATGTTAGAACTCCCCTTGCACTATAACCATTTAAATAATTTTTTCAGGCACTAACTGATTATTTTAATCACAAAGATTTTGATAAATATCACTGAGTGATTGATGGTTTGTAGGTGGTCTTTTGCGTAAGTTTATCGCATGAAATTAAAGAATATATTTGAACAGGTAATATTTGAGAAAGTAGAGATACCTTGACGGAGTGCCATCTACGAAAACTTTAACTTATAAGTAGCCACTATTCCTGGCAAATTACGTAGGGACTATAAGGAAGTCACCTTTCTTAAATCTAGATTATAAGATACGTTGCTAAATCTTCAACATACAACTCTATAAGATCAACCGGAAATTTACTATTAAATATTTTTTGTCTTTTAGTTTACTGTTCTTTGAAATTATACACCCTTTTATTACAACCAAAGGTTAAGGATTTTTTTTTTGCACAGAAAGCAAGGTGATATGAGGCGTTCGCATTGACCGAGGTTCGCAACGTAAAACTTGCGAACTTGTCAAATAAATCTCTTTTGGTTTTCCTTTGATTCCAAAGGATATGAGAATCCGTTGTGGTGGAAACAAAGCTTTTTCAAGAAAGACACGCGTTAGTTTATTTATAGCAACCTAAAAAGGAATGGGGCTATTCTGTCGAGGAAAATCAATTCTGACCTCGGATCAGGAGACAGATTCTGCTCTTTGATGTGACGGGAAGGAGAGTTTTGGCAGAGCTGAAAAGTTGAAAAGGCGATGGCTTCATTTTACTACAAAGCACTTCAAAACGCTTCCGAAAGTCAAGTCAACCTATGTTGCATGCTGTTAAGCAATATTGCAGTAACTGATACTATATTTCAATGGCACACACCGCTTGCTAACACCATTGCGAAATGACATAGGGTTCGTCAAATTCGTGAGTCAAATTTGTTATTAGTACATCGAAAAATTTGTATGGGAGCTAAGATGCTGTATTATTTCTTTTTGTGGTCGTATAAGTTTAAGCGATTTAAACGGTTGATAGTTTAAGATAAATATTGGAATCTGAGCAAATATTTTGCTTTCACACACAGAAATATACCCATGCCGGATCACAGTAAAGTGGGTGTTTTACTTTATATTCCTGGAAGCTTCCCGTCATCCATTGGTTCAGCCCATTATCACTTACGTAGCTTGAGGCTCAATACACTGGGCGGATTGACTACCTACTCGCCGGCGAACGCGCTGCTAGTAAACTCGCTCTTTGTAATAATGTGTGCTAGTAAACTCGGTCCTCGCTCTACTAGTGCAAGTTAAAGACTGGGCTACTTTACTCACTAGCGAGTGAACTCGCCCAAAGTAAATGAGCCTTTAGTGTACGCTCTTAGATTGAACAATTTCAAAAGGGGTATCAATAAAATTGAGATGGGAAGGTCAATAGTGTTGGGAACGAGATGGTGTCAAATGTCGGGGCAATGTTAACTAACTCAAGGAATGATAAGTCGGAAAAAGATTGATTCGTGGGAAAGAAAAGATGATATCGATAATTTTGCGGTATTTACAGCAAATACCTTCAATAACTCATTGTTTCTCTCTCTCATTATATGATTTTTTGAAGTTCCTTTCTCAGTTACTTTTTGTGTTAAAGTCACCTTCTGTCAGTGTGGTGATCACTCCTTTAATTTTACAGCTGCTGACGTTTTTCTAAAAAATTAATATTTCTCCGTTTTTTTATGTGAAGATAAACCGAATATCAGCTGTGTTAAATAATTACGTGTTTTGTCAAAGGAATCAGTCAATCGGAAATCACGGAAATGGGAAAGACTCGGTACTTTAAAAAGTGGGCAACGCGTTCGACTTTGGTGTCCCAAGTTCGATTCCCGGGGGGGGGGGGG
>KZ308643.1:233349-271501 GCA_000376725.2 Ladona fulva | reverse complement strand
CTCCGAGGATCTAATAACGAAATAATGGTAATAATTCCTTTCTCAGAACTACAAAATTTATATATTTATATCAGTATAAAATATTATTCTTCACTAAAAGATCGTATATTTAAAAACCTTCAATATTGTTGGTGTCAACGAATAAAGTACCTTACGTGGAAATATTTCTTTTGAAGAACCGGATTCAAAAATGTACATTATAAATTAACAATGTATCCTACTGTAATTAACACCAATTTAATACATTTAATTTTTTTAAACCCGATGTTTTTCATAAATTAACCGCTCTCATCAATTTATGGTACTCAATATGAGACAGCATAGTTTAAATGTTATTTTCATGTAAACTAAAGCCTCAACAATCTTCCAAAATGCATCCGAAGTATTCCTGTAAAACTGTGTGTCCTGCAAAATGAGGCAAACCAGTCAACACTATTGTAAAAAATATATCTATGGAACCATGTTAGCCTTTCGATTCTTGTGAAGTTTACTCTATCTCTAAATCATCTCAGGGGTAATTCGTTTAGAGTTCGTTGGATACGGCAACAAACACGAGCGCGGTTTCCGGAAAGGGAAACTTACAGCAATCTCTGGAAAAATAATATCACAACGTGGAGATGACGAGTCCATGAAAAAAAGGTCCATTGAGCTGTAATTTAATAAGATGCCACTTTTTCACGGATTCGCTGCGGATTCCCTACGGTGGCAGTGGAAAGTACTTCATCATTTACGCCCACAATTGACGTGCGATATTCCTTTCGATAAACACCTCCCATCGTTCTTTTGTAGCACATTGTCGCGTCTAACGAAGCGTTCCGTCTCGCGCTATTTGAGTCATTGATCGCCGTACGATGTTTGCGGCGGGCATGGATTGGAAATTTTTTTCATTCGACTGAGTATTGACGTCACTAGGGAACGGTGGTTCCCCTGAGGTCGTGTTTGGAGGTGACCATTCTCTCCGTAGGACAAAGGGATAGAGAGAAAGAGAGAGAGAGAGAGGGAGGAAAAAGCTGGGAGAGGGAAAAGAGATATAGCATAGAGATAAAGGGCGATAGAGGGGAAAGGGACAAAGGGCGTGAGTGGTCCGACGACCGCAAATGCGGATTCTACGAAGGAAATGTTTGCGATCGAAGCATTCGGGCATCTGCGTCTTTAGATTCATTCTCTGATTATTTTACTGTCTCACACACACTTTACCCAAATCAAACTACATGGGATCCGGAAAATTCGCTACAGTCGATTCGCGACAAGTAGATTTTCGCAACAAAAATAGCTTTTTCATGGCAAAAATGTTTCACTACAAAAGCGTTTCCGTGACAAAAATGATCACCCCAAAGCGTTTTTGCTGCGGAAATTCTTTGTAGCGAACTTTTTTATAGCAAAAATTCTTTGTAGCGAAAATGTCGGTAGCTAACCTAATGTAGCGAAGTTTCCTAGACCCATTGTGCGTGTATTGGCCTTGTGTTTGTTATACGGGATTCGGGGTTCATTTGAGTTAAAATTTTTACGACACATCTGAGAGACTTAAGAGATAAAGTTATGAAACTGTATGCAAATATTTCGAAGAGAACTTAGGTAATATTTTTTTCGATTAATTCAGAGATTATTCTTTCTCGGAAGACCTATTAGGTATTTTGCGATCGCCCTATTATAAAATAACGGTTAGATACAATAAATTACTAATAAGTCTCGATTTTTCCCTTAAATAAACACATGTTGTTATTAACATCATTTTGTGCGTCCATCCTATAGGCTGATTAAATACCATGATATTATCATCGAATTAGATGCTAAGACTGGGAGTTTAAAAAATTCATCATTTCCGCAAACGATACGCGACAGCAACTGGCCTTGGTGGTGGTGTATATGATACGTGCAATTCATGACAAAGGCTGAAAGGCGGCTCCTACAGTATATACCTCAATGCAAGTTTGCTTAGCGCTGAGAAAACCAAACTTTTTGAAGGTGCCAAGTTTTACAACCTTTGCATATGTTATAGACATTTTTGCCGAGGTGCTCATTTTTTGCAAAGTCGAAAGTCTGACTATTTCATCCTGTTAGACTTTTCTGTTTACCTGCCAATTAAATCAATAACAGAAAAATTAAATGTTCACATTCAAAACGCATAAATAGTATTTTTGTTCATATATTTTATCGACCCTTTATCTCTTTCAATATTTACAATATCGATTTAATTCTGAACGAGGAATTTCCCAGGGTTGAAAGCTAAATGAAGATATAAGTGTGCCCCTAAGCATTTTATTATTGCATATCAACATCGCGTGCAATGTTATTTCACCTCAACTTTAGTATGTGTGTACTGTATGAGACCCTGCTGATAAGTGTTGTATTCGAGAATTAGAACAGGTGCAGAGATACGTTCTGTGAAGAATTTAGAGAAATCAGAAAGCGTTTTTCAGATGCTTCATGACGCAGGATGGGAATCTTTAGAAGTTAGAAGATTTATACAAAGGATTAATTTACTGGATACATTCAGAGAAAGCTCGCTTAGAGATGATGTAGCTGATATAATGTGTCCACCATGTTACATAGGCCGTTCTGCGAGAAAGATCAGGGAAATGGGTGCTAGAACGAATCGATTCAGGAACTTATTTCTTCCGCGAATGATACGCGAAAGTAATCTATTAGGGAATTATAGTCATGGTGCATGCACCCCCTGCCACACGCCGAAAGGCAGCTTGCATGGTTCTTACATAGACATAGGCATAGAGAAATGATACCATATTTTTGTTCTAATATTGCCATGTGGGTCACTTTGCGGTGAGGAGATACGTTATCTGCGCTTTCAGTTTACTCGGATTAGCTCCTTCTCCTTGTGAAAACGAGTAAAACATGAACTCCATTTCAAACTAGACATCAAGTGATGAGGAAGGTAGTCCAAGTATCTATCTTCATTGAACGACAGTCCGAGAACCAAATTGGACCGTCTTGGTATTTGATTAGGCCTTTTAGTCCATCACTAAATTTGATATGATCCTATTTTCGACATTACAGGACCACTCAGAGGCGCCATTCATTCCCTTAAACCATCACCTCGGGCCAACTTCCAAAAGCACCCCTTCCATTTCGCAGCCATAATTTCCCTCTACTATCTCACCCGTAACCCACTTCTACGTCATTTATACCATTCGGTCCACATCCGCATCGAGATAACATCCACACAACACGGGCACACACGAGGGCAGTCTTGACTCACGCAGCGTTAAAAAGGGACGCAGTTAGTAGTTCCCTGCACGCGGGACTTAAAAAGAGTGCCACCCTTCAGCTTGCCTCTTATCTCCCTTTCACTACTTTTAACTCCGTTCTTTTAAGAGGCACTTTTAAGGGGAGAAAAGAAAACAATCGGAAAGGCGAAAATAGACGTCTACTCCCATTTCCCACTAGCATATTCAGAAAGGAGTCTTGCCTAAGCTCAACGATGAACGACTACTACGAAAAAAAATCATTTAAACTTGGGAAAATGGGAAAACTGTTGTCCATGATTCGGGGTCTTAGCTGTGTTTTTCTATTGAGAACTTTTACGTTCACTTTTATATTGCATACCACGGGTTAAGGGAGGGCATCTGACTCATTTTAACGTAGGGTGTTTATGTCAAAAGGTAATTTATTTAGTACGGTTTTCGGACAGCGGCATTTACTAACTGTCGTTTTGAGGTCGCAATCCGAGATCGTGAAAAATTAGATGTTTAGGTATGTTTTAGTTTCGAGTCGAATCTTTTGGTTATTTTATTTACGATTGTAGAGAGGAGTGCTATATTATAGCACTGGAAGTACTTAAGTAATATGGAACGTTCAGAATTCTTTCTGAACACCTCTGATATTCTTCTACCCTTTTCCATTGGAAGTGATTGGGGCTTCCAAAGTAGGAAAAGGGATTTTCCTGCTCTAAATTGTACATACATGTCGATCATTAAATAGATGTTTTGTCTTCCCATCGCAGTACAATCAGACATATTTTTCATTTAAATTAATTTTCTATTTAAATTTGTCCTTCTGTACATTATTTACGAAGAGTACGGACAGTTTTAAACCTTCTCCAAAAGCAAGACGGTATAATGAAATGAAACATGAAACAAAGTGAAGTGATGTGTTCCATTACATTCGACTAAGCCAGCGAACTAAATTCCTTACAGGTCTCTTCGACGTAATTTTACAAGGAAATCACAGCTAAAATAGATGGTTACTTCTTGGTTGTTCTGGTTCTGGTCGTTCTTTCCGAATAGCATCAGAGAATTTAATAGGGTAGATTAATTTAGGGTAATGTGTTAATACACCCCCTGCCATGCCTCATGGCGACTTGCGGGGTACAATTCTAAATCTAAATCTAAAAAAATCTAAAATCTAAAAACATACTTTTTCAGTATTTATCCTCAAACCTTGCAGAGTCTCTAAACTACAAATCATAAAGAGAGTACGATCATGAAAGGTAAGTTATATAACAAAAACGAATGAAATAATATTGTGTGGAATTATGCGTTAAAAAATTGGATGTGAAATGCTTAGAAAAAGTACTTATTACAATAACTTATCATGATCCTGAAATAGAAAGTAATGCGGTAAGTAAGATAGCAATTTAAATAATAATTTTCTCCGTAGCCAATAATAAGGTGGCGAGGTGTATTGACATTTCACGGAATCCAATTCTTCAGCAGCTTGGGATCATTGGGTGGAAATTCAAATGCTGTTTGTTGTCTTCACTTATTTTCTATAAAAAAGGTCTATAGCAAAGTTTGCCCTAAAGTTGAAGTTTGTGAAGTATTCATCCCGAAGTCCGGTTCAACACTGAAACCTCTACCGTTCACTATAGTTAACATTAGTTAATATCTTTCTATGGAGAAGCTAGAGGTATGCTAGGAAAGATGAGAAGTGAGGTGATTTGCTGTTTTCTCCGAGACAGGATTTTATAGTTTGAAAACGTGAAAAAGTGCAGCACAATGACACTTCGTAACATTCGATCAGGGGTGACTTCTGTCACTTCATCTTGAATGAAATGAATGCCGTTATTCAGCATCATTCATACTTCAGTGGCTTGCTTTTTACCACAACCTTGAACAAGACGGAGACGTCAGTAAGTCAAAGATTCGCATTCTCCATCCTATGACAAAGGACAAATGAAAAAATTCCATCAAATACTATTCCATCGATCAAGATATGGTATCAAGAATGGAAAAACACCAGAATGATGAACCAACGATGTCTGTCGAGAGAGTGACATGGCGGAGAACAAGACGAAAAGAGACTCCAAATTACCGTAACAATTGGGCAGATGAAATTCACAGTAGACTACTGTGCAGTTCATCTGTCCAATTGTTACGGTGCCTTGTCAGCCTGTCGACAGACATCGTTGGTTCTTCAGTCTTGTCACCGTAGTCTTTATTTCTTATCCCTTTTCATTTAAAAACTAGCATGTTGAATAACTATCACAAAACATTAGTTTAGGCAAGCTCACTGCTCATATGATTCGGATTGGGATGTTGGAATTGATATGGAAACTAGTCCCGGATTAAATATTAGCACTCAGTTTCTGCTGCTTGAAGCTTGATGGTGGAACTTATGCGTCAAAAATAGTCGGTTTTTTCTTATCATTTCTGTAGATATTGCCAATTTATTGAATTCGGCATCTACTTTCCCCTTGAAAAAGTTGTTTCCTGTGATTTAACTCGATATAGAATCCCAAAAATTATAACAGCCGTGTCAGTTATGTTTATATCAATAGGAGGAAATTTAAAAGACCATCGTAGCGAGGCTACCATCGTTTCTGAGCTGCTACTTTCTACCCAGGTACGAGATATCCGAAATTATTTAAAGTATTAAAATATATTAGAATATTAAAATAATTCTTATTTTATAAGAGAAATAATGCTGCGCATCATGGGAAGGATGTTATAAAACTTTGGAAATCAGTTGCGCTAGGACCTTCCGCGTCTTACGTTCATATTTTTGTTTTGATCCATCGAATTTCGGTTTTCCTCTGTCGCGAACGTGTCACATCAACTCCACGATGGAGTGGAAGGAGGGGAGAATGGGGGAGAAGCGAGTACAACGAACGTGATCCCAGAACGGCGTACGTGATTTCCTCGTAAATCTTGCATTCGCAGTTCCCCGTCATGGACGTGCGGGCAACTCTTCCGGAGGAGAATCTCCCGTAAATAGGGATCTTTCAGTCAAAGCGGACGTTCCAAACTTCCGTCTTCCTGTAATATTTAGATTGGGACATCATAAGGAATGGTAGCGGAGGCACCTCCCATTGGAGTCGCATGTATTCCCAAAATGGACCAGGAAGGCACAGATATGGAAGATTATTGCCACGATCTAAATTTCTATTAACTTGTAGCATTTTCTCGGCCATTATTTTGATTTTACAAAGCGAATATTTTCTGACTGATTTTAGTATTAACATGAAATATTGGATATCCGCTCTGTATTTTCAAGTCATCATTAATCATCTTGAAAGTTATGGTTCAAAAGTCGATCAAATTTCTTTGAAAAATTTATCTACAAAATGCATTAAAGCTCATTAGAGATTAAATGTGAGTAGATGTCAGGTAGGAGGTCAGTCTGAATTTACTATTGATTTAATAACTCGAATTAACGTAATTTATTCATACAATTATTAAAGAGATATACTAAACGTTGGAAAAGTTTAAATCGAATGATATGAATATTCTTTAATTTTATTATGAATTACCAGTGAATTATCAGAAAATCCAATTATCTGACACGTATGCAAAGGTTTATCGTAATAGAATCTTATACCGTCCATTTTAACTTTAAATCGAATATATTCACATAAATAAAAGTAAATACCAATTATATTTAGCATTGTTAACGAAAGATATCGATAATTTAATGACAGTCAACTATTATATGTAACTGTTTAGAAAGGGATTTTTACATTTTCAAGGAATCCTCCTGAACTTTCATGGAGAAATCTTTTCAACTCGTATGCATAATTTACCCAATATGACTCTATTTATAAACCTAAACCTATATTTATATCTTTCTGCTCTTTCTTTAACAGCAGAGCACATTTTAAACTTTTATCCTGCGTGTCATTCCTATGCAATTACCTGGATTAATGGATCAATTTAACCTGGGAATCGGAATGGCTATCATCCGTTTTCAAACCAAAATCGGATGCAATACATCCATGTTCCTCGTGGTCAGGTCACCCCAAGGCAATTGATATGCCTCCATTGTATCGTTCACGTGGTAATCTTGTTCTTGCAACATCTACACGTTGAAAACTGATATTTTCCAGCTGATTTTGTTTCCTTTTGTCAAGTGATCAGTCCACATTCATTTAAGCGACTTTATTTTATCCATAATGTCTGCCACACCTAATTCAGCGTTCCGCACTTCTTTGCGTTTTCTGGAGTCGCTGTATTATCGCTGCGTTTTACATTTAGGTTCCATATATACATACTGGTAAATGCATCGGTCTCTTTTGATGCCCATTAGCATTTTTGACTTCAGAGTACGCGCGTCCTTTCCGAAGACGCTCCAACCAAGTTTGTGTTCTCTTATAGCCAGTTGTAATATATATAGGAATAACAAGTGTGAAAAATAGCGACACGACTGAGACTCGAACCCAGGTCTCCCACTTTCCGGGCAGGTATTCTAACCACTGAACTACCGTGCCGCGTTCGAGACCTGGGTTCGAGTCCCAGTCGTGTCGCTATTTTTCACACTTGTTATTCCTTTGGGATTTTCGTAGGTTTTCAACCTATTAAGTTACCTTCCTTTCCTTTATCCTTGTGATATATATATACATATTCGATAGGATTAATTTCACGAAGAAAGTAAAATAAAGCAAAACCTTCTAATCGCTCTGTACTAAAATAAATCACACGAGCGACGGTTTCCTTTTTCACAGGGGCTAAATTTGTTTATACCGCAACTATGAACTCAGAATGAGATGAGAGCTGAATAGGGGAAGGTGGTGAAGGGAAGAATTGCGGCACCTACGCTACTCTGCGAATGCTCGGCTATTCTAAAACGTAATCATAGCATGCTTTTGATTAGTTCGCCTGACCAATACGCAGTGTCTCGGTCACGAGCGATGAAATATGGATAAGATTTCGCTTCAATTGCAAGACTTGCCGTCGTTGCTCTTCTACATCATTCATCATTACACAGTATAGTCATACTTTGTTTAATGTCCTCATTAGTTATGTATTTACATCTTCGTTCCTCTGAAGAAGCATGCATATATTTTTTATAGGTTTTACGTAATAATATGTTATTAGAGCAATTCTCAATAAAAAAGCGAAATATATTTTAAAGCGAAAGCGAAATCTCTTTTAAAGCGAAAGCTTGCTATCATTAACGCGAAAGAGCAGAACACATTGCCGCGAATGCAGAGCGAGATTGCTAATGATGCAACGCGAAAGACGAGGCCTTTATCTACGAGTTTGTATGAAAGATAACACGTCTCCAGTCCATCGGTTCATTCCCTCAAATTTCCTAAATTGAAATTTTAAGTTCTCGTCCACTATTCCCACTTCTTCACTAAATTGCTCTCCAAAAGTTACCGTACGATGGAAATGAAAGGAAGAAGAAATTAAGTTTCCTCCTCTCCCTATCAATGTTTCCCAAACAATTTTCTGTTCTAAATTTTGAAAAGCGAGAAATATTTAACCGAAATAACAGATTTAACTACAGGCGTTATTAAAATTAAGTCAAGCAACAAATAAAACATCGCAAATCGCGCGAGTGGTAAATAAATTTGACAAACTAGGAGAATAGTTCCGGCAGGATCCGAAAAACGCATTTCGCTCGCCACTTGAAAAGGGCAACACAAGAGGTAAATTCATTCACATTTGAAACGTCGCTATTTTAAAAATTCAATCCCGTTTCGGGAGATTTATGCGGAATTACACAAAGGTGAAATTCCGGAGAGGTGCACGCTATGGCGGGAGGGGAAAATGAAGAAAACAGAGGGAGAAACATGAGCTGTGGAAGTGGGAAAAAGGGCGTTAATGGGTTTGCGTGTAGGAGATCGGAGAAGGAGAAAGCGAAGGAATCAGGAAGAGGAAAGGGAATAGGTAAGGCAGAATGGTACACCGGAAAAGGGGGTATGGATGGTGGGGAGAGACGTATGGTGAAGACTGGATGGGGTATGGGAGGAAGGTCAGAATGGCCCAGGGCGTCGAGGCCAAGGAACACATGAGTGACCTCGCTCCATCGATTTCTCGCCCTCCACCCCCTACTTCCATTCTACCCCTTTCTAAATCCCCACACATCCCTCCCATTTTCCCTTCCGTTAAAAATCCCTTTATAACACCATTCCTCCTCTTTGCTTCGACTGTACTAAGCGCGGCGTCTTGACGTACGTAAGAGAGACTGAAAGAAGCATCGAAGACCGTGCCGTGGGAGCGTTTTAATACATTTCCATTTTCCCCTTGCAGAGTTGGCTCCAGATGACGAGGGAAAGAGACGGGAAAATGTTCAAACTCAAGATCATTCGCGGCGAGTTTTATTAAAGAGTAGAGAAATCCGTAAGGTGCGTGTGTTAGCCATTTCCCTCGCAGAATCAACCGGCAAGTCAAATTTATCCTTCTACAACAAGGATGATGTTTAGACTGCCATAAATAACTAACGATTTAGGAATAGTGTGAACTTCTGCGTACAAAAAGTATGAACATTTTCAGAGCTTAAGCCATTCCGCGTAATCATTCACCGCGTTCCGTAGTGGGACTCGCTGTGCTGTGTTGACGCAATTATAATGCAACTTTCCCCTCACTATCTGAGATTCCATAAATTTTCATTTATATTCTTACAAATNTGGTGATCACTCCTTTAATTTTACAGCTGCTGACGTTTTTCTAAAAAATTAATATTTCTCCGTTTTTTTATGTGAAGATAAACCGAATATCAGCTGTGTTAAATAATTGCATGTTTTGTCAAAGGAATCAGTCAATCGGAAATCACGGAAATGGGAAAGACTCGGTACTTTAAAAATTGGGCAACGCGTTCGACTTTGGTGTCCCAAGTTCGATTCCCGGGGGGGGGGGGCTACATGGGAAATAACGTAAAGTATCGACGTACTTTCAACAATAATACTACTACGACTATAGTAATATTGGAATGGTTCTCAATACGTTGATCTCTTTGAATTGGATGAAACAACAAGGACGAGGGAAAAGTAAACTTAACACATAAAGGCATGTTCCTGAAAAGCTAAGGATAAAAGAGGTAAAGAAATATAGACATGAATGTGTCTTGAACCCAAGACTCTCATGGCGTGAATGTTTAGTGGTTGGAATACCTGCTCGTAGAGTGGGAGATATGGTTTGAGTCCCAGTACCGTCGATATTTATCACTCAAGTTTATCCTTAAGTTTATCCTGATGAAACGAGTTTTTACTTACAAATTTTAAGGAACTTTTCGAAAAGTAAATCAGCCTCGATAATTTAGGTCGTACTGACTTTTAGTTCATCTTATAATTGTCTATTCCAACAAGAGAGACTGATAACAACATGGTTATTTATTTCATTCGCATTCAGTTTTATTTAGTATGTTTATAAATTGATCAAATTCACTGTTTTGGAGGCATATACCGAATTTTGCTTCGGCCGTGAGATAATTTCCCCTGGGATTGCAGATGTTACCTCAGTATTGCGCTCCTAGAAGTACTGATGGGGCAAGCTGTTCCCTCCGCTCTCTCCTACGCATGTAAGTTTTCATATTCCAAGCATTGTAGCAGCTGCCCTGTTTGATTTCAGCTGCTGCGAGTTACTCTTTTAGTACAGAAAGAACTCGAAGGAAAACTCAATCTCATTTTCGGTGAATTCAAACAGTTTTTCAATTAAAGGCTTGAGTAGAANGCAAGACTTGCCGTCGTTGCTCTTCTACATCATTCATCATTACACAGTATAGTCATACTTTGTTTAATGTCCTCATTAGTTATGTATTTACATCTTCGTTCCTCTGAAGAAGCATGCATATATTTTTTATAGGTTTTACGTAATAATATGTTATTAGAGCAATTCTCAATAAAAAAGCGAAATATATTTTAAAGCGAAAGCGAAATCTCTTTTAAAGCGAAAGCTTGCTATCATTAACGCGAAAGAGCAGAACACATTGCCGCGAATGCAGAGCGAGATTGCTAATGATGCAACGCGAAAGACGAGGCCTTTATCTACGAGTTTGTATGAAAGATAACACGTCTCCAGTCCATCGGTTCATTCCCTCAAATTTCCTAAATTGAAATTTTAAGTTCTCGTCCACTATTCCCACTTCTTCACTAAATTGCTCTCCAAAAGTTACCGTACGATGGAAATGAAAGGAAGAAGAAATTAAGTTTCCTCCTCTCCCTATCAATGTTTCCCAAACAATTTTCTGTTCTAAATTTTGAAAAGCGAGAAATATTTAACCGAAATAACAGATTTAACTACAGGCGTTATTAAAATTAAGTCAAGCAACAAATAAAACATCGCAAATCGCGCGAGTGGTAAATAAATTTGACAAACTAGGAGAATAGTTCCGGCAGGATCCGAAAAACGCATTTCGCTCGCCACTTGAAAAGGGCAACACAAGAGGTAAATTCATTCACATTTGAAACGTCGCTATTTTAAAAATTCAATCCCGTTTCGGGAGATTTATGCGGAATTACACAAAGGTGAAATTCCGGAGAGGTGCACGCTATGGCGGGAGGGGAAAATGAAGAAAACAGAGGGAGAAACATGAGCTGTGGAAGTGGGAAAAAGGGCGTTAATGGGTTTGCGTGTAGGAGATCGGAGAAGGAGAAAGCGAAGGAATCAGGAAGAGGAAAGGGAATAGGTAAGGCAGAATGGTACACCGGAAAAGGGGGTATGGATGGTGGGGAGAGACGTATGGTGAAGACTGGATGGGGTATGGGAGGAAGGTCAGAATGGCCCAGGGCGTCGAGGCCAAGGAACACATGAGTGACCTCGCTCCATCGATTTCTCGCCCTCCACCCCCTACTTCCATTCTACCCCTTTCTAAATCCCCACACATCCCTCCCATTTTCCCTTCCGTTAAAAATCCCTTTATAACACCATTCCTCCTCTTTGCTTCGACTGTACTAAGCGCGGCGTCTTGACGTACGTAAGAGAGACTGAAAGAAGCATCGAAGACCGTGCCGTGGGAGCGTTTTAATACATTTCCATTTTCCCCTTGCAGAGTTGGCTCCAGATGACGAGGGAAAGAGACGGGAAAATGTTCAAACTCAAGATCATTCGCGGCGAGTTTTATTAAAGAGTAGAGAAATCCGTAAGGTGCGTGTGTTAGCCATTTCCCTCGCAGAATCATCCGGCAAGTCAAATTTATCCTTCTACAACAAGGATGATGTTTAGACTGCCATAAATAACTAACGATTTAGGAATAGTGTGAACTTCTGCGTACAAAAAGTATGAACATTTTCAGAGCTTAAGCCATTCCGCGTAATCATTCACCGCGTTCCGTAGTGGGACTCGCTGTGCTGTGTTGACGCAATTATAATGCAACTTTCCCCTCACTATCT
Organism: Ladona fulva; assembly: GCA_000376725.2. Taxonomy (NCBI): domain Eukaryota; kingdom Metazoa; phylum Arthropoda; class Insecta; order Odonata; family Libellulidae; genus Ladona; species Ladona fulva. The sequence goes on along the minus strand of KZ308643.1, from coordinate 258,993 downwards.
GAGATTCCATAAATTTTCATTTATATTCTTACAAATATTATATATATTATTTTTCTAGGAAGCCGTTCTATCCCCATGACCTCCGCCTCAAAATTGCCATCATTCTCTCTCTATTCGAATGCTTATTTTTTTCCTTCAACAACATTCATTTCCATGTCCAATGAAGCAAAGGGATATGAATCTTGACTTTAAAATAAGAGGTTAAAAACTATTTTCCCCTTAACTTTGCGTCCACAAGAAAATTAAAACGCGCTTAAAATACCCTTAAATGTAAATTATTGGACTGGATTGATGTTTCTTCCAGCAAACATGTTTGATGGTAATATTTTTGGATATATTACAGACATATCATCAATGCGACAAGCAAAATTTGTTTTGATCGATAGTAGGTAGATAAAAGAAGAGACTTCGTAAATGAGGAAAAGATAAGGGGAATGTTGACAAAGTCATTCGCATGGCAAAAGACGAGGGTTTATCGACAAGGTGTGGAGTTTTCGGAAGTACGGTTTAAAAAGATAGTGGAAATGTTTAATTTTAAAACATAGCTCGCATTAGAAAGTAAAATGGGTGGTGGATGCGAATACCACCAGGAATTTGGAAGATAAAATAAAAAAAAAACAAGAATGTGAAGTGAATGTATTAAAATCTCCTAAATTTACTCTTAACGTAGAGGCTGATTTATGCGGGACATTAAACTAATGGGGAGTTGGCGGGGAAGGAAGGAGATGGCGTCAAATGGAAAGGGGGAAAGAGGTGAAATCCACGAACCGCAAACGTCTCCGGCCTTTTTATCTACTGAATACGAATTTATTCTCGCACGATATTCTCGTCCTAATCTTGTCGTGTCCCGTCACTGTTTACCTTCTTCCGTTCTTCACTTGATCGCTTTGGTGCTAATTTAATGGAAAGAAAACCCGTCTGTTTGCATTTGTCGCAGCGAAGCTGGCAGTATTTAGAGAGATATAGGTATAACATCACGTCTTTTATTTCCTATCGGAACACATCTCCACATGATTGCTACAGCAAAGTTATTTCAACTTAAAAGGTTTTTCTGGTTTCGTGAAAAGATTTTAGATATCTGATAGGACACTTGATATAACCTTATAACTTAACAGAATTTGATTGATTTAAAATAAAAATAATGAAACCGGCACATGTTAAAAGAAAAATACTCTTAGTACAAAGAGATTTTTTTTCCTTTGAAGATGTGAGCAGAGAAATTCCACTAAGTCACACTTAACCGTATTCATTTATAACGAAATGAAGTTTGTACGATATAGTTAAACGGAACATATTAATTATTAGAATATATTATTCCAAATGTCTTCTAATAAATGTTACTTAACATAAAGAAAATTCGAATGTCATGAAAAACATTTGAGTTAATAATATAATTAACTATGGGCTACTTAGTTAGTCCTTTAATACATAATAACATTAATATTTGAAATCTCCTAATATAATAAAGTTTTATTAAAATTACCGTTAAAGTTACCTTGAGCAACATTTTCAGCTTATCCTGATCATGTAAAAGAGCGCTTTAATATACCTTATATATAAAAATCTTTATCCCAATGAAAGATGTGCGACGTAAAGTCAGAATTATACATATAAATTTCATAAAATTTATAATTAAATTTCATTTGATTCGTATTATTATATGACTGTTAAGTAATCAGAGTGCAAATGCGTTGCAAAAGACTTTTACAAGAACTGAACTACTCTCTAAGCCTATATGAGTCATAGCTGAGCAATAGCATTGTCAAAAGTGCTTCGACAGCTTAGGTCATTTCGCACATATGGTTCATCACCGGATATCACCCTCGGGACAGCTTTCACAAAAGGCGAACACGTTACCCACTTGGCTATAAGACCTCGCAGCAAAAGAACTGCGAAGAAACGTGAAAATAAAATTAATAAAATTATTTAATTTATGTGAGTATGATGATATCTTTTAGATATCCAAGTGGAATCTAGTCTATGGAAATCCTGTTATTAATTGCTGGCCGGTATTTCATGGAGATGCAGAAACCATATAAATAAAATAATTCACTAACTATTTCATCTGATGGAGTTAATATTTTGGAGTAGGTATCATAGTTGAGCTAGTTATATGTCTGAATGGAGAAGACTAAAAATGATTTACATCTAGCATTAGGGATAAAAGAGAACTTGGCCGGACTATTTTACAAAAATGAATAAGTTCAGGTTTAACTTTCAGATAAATTAACTTTGCGTGAATTCTTTATGATATTTCCATTTAAAGTAACAACGATCATAATGGGGTTGTAAAAAAACCTTTTTTTCTGTACAAGATTTCCTCGATGAAGACTCAAAGGGTCCTTCCCGAAATTTGGTTCCAAATATACTATAACTGGTTTATTAAAAACAAATTTCAGCGGAAATGAGCTAAATTAGCGGAACTAGTGTAATGTAATCTAATCCAGTCGTAGCAAACACATTCAAATGTCAAATTCTACTGAATCATCATCAAAGACTACGGAAAGGGTCCAATTGGACTAATGGTTAATCGCTTGTATTGGCTTTCGTTGAACATTATTGGGCCAAGAAAGAAATCTAGATAATAGCAAGGAATATATATTATACCAAGATCTTCAGCCAGCGATTACAGACAAATGTATCGGTGAATCTTTGAGGCATATGTGCCGAGGGAAAAATTGCAACTTCGCTCAAGGAAATTTCTCTCGGGTAAGGGGCGAGAAAGAGTAGGAATAATTTTCCCTCGGCGACATTATTACCGCAGGGAAGCTTTTTCACATCCATCATTTACGATTCATTCTCTGCCGACCTTCGGGTCCTCCTCCTCTGCCCCTCCCAACTCGTCCAACCTATATTTTTCCAGAGGAATGTGTTAATGGGATCTCGAGCACGTCCTGTTGATTCATAAGGTAAGTGAAACAATAGTGGTGAAAATAGTGGGAAATTTTGCTCAGTATCTCTCATGCGTGAATTTAAATACCGTATTTGAGCGAAAAGCGACTCAAAATAAACACCGACGAGTGAGTATGCAGAAATTTTCTGTAGTTGTAATGGTCTCACTTTTATCTTCCTAATATCGCCCACCATCATTATTAAGGAATAAAATATTTTGATTTTAATTAATTAATTTTTTCCCATTCTCAAATCCGTAGCATTATCAAAATGTTGGTACTCTGATGACATTCTTTGAGAGCCCCCTGTGACTGAGAAATGAGAATCCAAAGGAGGGCATTTACTAAGAGCGTAAATGCGAGAAATAGGAATAAAGTTATTCCTCGAGAAATATTAGAAGGGAGATGATGAAGGAAAACCCATTCAAACTTTGGGAATATAGAAGGCAAATTAAATGTTCATTAAGTCAATAAGGTGGGCGGCAACAGAGGAGAAAATTAGAAAGAAGAGGTTTTTCGGGAATAATCTTTTAAGAGAAAATGAGATTGAGGGAGAGAACTGGAAGCCAAAAGTGAAATTCGGCTGGCAGAAACACAACAACTACGATATCGTTAAGACAGTGCAAGTGTAGCCGAGTGCAACGAACTATTTGAAGAAAATTTTACGACAAAAAAATAAAAAAGGGAAAGAATTTAACAGCGAATTTATGAATAATTTTGTAACACTAATTATTAAATATTTTGCCTGTTGAAAAGTTATATATTTATGTGATTGTTTTGGAAAACTACTTTAAGATGAAAAATAAGAGAACTTCCAATGATGTAATGCTGATAAACACAAGAAATAATTATTTATACCAAATACCTAAATTCTATAGTGAAAAGAGGAGAAACCAAAGATGTATTAAAATACCTAATATATTGAATAAACTCCCAAGGGACTTAAGAAATATAGAGCGTATGAGCACTCTTAAAAATAAGTAATGGAATGGCTATTCAATGCTAAATAAAAATGAACTGGTATAAATAGAAGCGAAAAAAAGTTTTTTTGATGAAGCAATACCAATACTTGAAAATTGGGCACCTGCTGACAAGTCCATAATTGGACTTAGCAGGACTATAAAGAAAATCAATCTTCAATTTTGAGGTACTGTAATTTAATGTGCTGTAATTTTATAATTCAATTTGTAATAGTTTTGAACTTCAATTTGTAATAATTCTTTAGTTTAATTTGTAATAGTTTTGAACTTCAATTTGTAATAATTTTGTAGTTCAATTTCTATTTTGTCAAAATTTGTTTATTTTTTGTAAAGTTTTGACATTAAATAAAATTATTATTACATTATTATACTTACGTAAACAACACTTTTATCATACTTTTTGGTTTTTCGTTGAAACATTTAGAGCTTTACTTGTTCTCAGACATTGATCTGCATGTATGAAATAATTGCAATAGAGAGGCCGAATTTCAACGAAAAGTGTTTGTAAAGTAATTCTGATTCTCAAAGAAAACAATACTGTTCCGTTGGCAATGTATGAAATTTAAAGTCTAATACATCAATAAAGATTTTGGAGATTAGTTGAACCAATAAATCAGGAAGTCTAACCTTCCGCAGAAGTTTATCGCCGTCATTTTTAAGTGAATAATTAACGTATTTTGAACGAGCTTTGATGAGCCGTGCCCGCTGCTTTCACAGTTTCCTGTAAACCTCTAATCGTAGACCTGTACCTTTCAGAGGACTTAGAATTCCATCTTAGAATCATACCCTCGGCCTCTTAAACCCTTGCGGAAGAAACAAGAAGTTCTGTCATCACTGAATTTCTTTTGCACAAATGCCTCCATTGTTTCATGCCCTCACTTGGTATTCGTCAAAGAATGGAGACTTGGGCTGTCATTCTATTTTTTACTGTCACGCTTAATACCTTGAAAATGGAGCGACTTCATCATGAAATCTTCCTCACCGCGGCAATTTAAACCAGGTCAAGATAAAAAAAGTCTCTTTGAAGAATTAAGAATTTGACGCTGCATTCCGACAAAGAATCGCCACAGCTTCGCTTCCTCCAGTTCGACGTTTCCATTTTTATTCCCAGTTATTCCTTTATAAATATGCTCCTCGTTAGCTTTAATTAATACGAATGTCAGTTAAAAGATAAAAACCCTCTTCCGGAACGGCAGGAAGAAGGTCTGCTTACTAGGGTTTCACGTAGATGGAAGAATATTGATGTTATCGGCTATGTTCGAACCTTGTACGCCAGAAACGCTCTAGAACTTATATTTATGTCTTTGAGGTATTACTTATAAGTCCTTTTCAAAAATTTCAAGCCATTTATGTCGAAGGAAATGATTAACAGCGCTCTCTAATGACGTATCTTTATGTCGATAGAGAGAGATTACTTATTGGAGAGTAATCCTTTGTGATAAGAAAATTTGCTGGAAACTACTGCGAGTAGAATAGCTTTTTCTAGATCATTCGAAAGCAGGAAAATTAATTCGTACAAAATGTCTTTGCCATTCACACATATTTCTTCATACGTTCCCGTTGCTACTCAGCTCGAACCCGAGCTTTCTTAGAGATGAGAATAGTTTCCCTGTGGCTTTTTAACCCTGGAAACATAATATAGTTTGTCTCATATTTCTACCTCGAACCGTTTAGATTACCATGGTCATCAGACCGAAACGGGCAGATGGACGGACACTACGCAAAAAAGATATAAGGAATTTACTCTTACCGCGATATTAGGCAAAATGGTCTCTATTCTAACGGTACTTAAACCCTGGAGATATTACATGGTAGTAATACTACACTAATGAGCAGAAAGCAATTGACTTTAATAAACTTACATCTGGAAAAATAAATCAATAGATACAAACTACATGAAAAACGTAGATAAAAGTCAAAACAGTAGGAAAAAACTAAAATGCAGTTTAGTTGAAAAATAAATAAAAAATATTAGATACAAACCAATAACTGCAATAATTCTGTTCTCTCTCTAACAAATGCAATGAAGAGCAGATAAGAGTTCTTCATAAATTCATTGCACTGCGCTTATATAGACGTTTTCCAATCAGAGATTTATGAATTAGTGAGGGAAGCAAATGTCAAATACATCTTTAATGGTATACCTAGTGCCTCTCCAAGCTATCGGTCGTTTATGGCAGAGGATTCTAGGATTAAAGTGGACTTCAGGTTGAGTACTTCACCGACTTCAACTTTAAGGCAGACTTTTCTTTAGACCTTGTTATGACAAAGAAATGAAGACAACAAACAGCGTTCAAATCTACCACCCAATGATCCCAAGCTGCTGAAGACTAAGATTCCGTGAAATATCGATAAACCTGGCCACCTAATTATTGGCTACGGAGAGATTTGTTATTTAAACCACTATCTCAAATATATAACCATATCTCATAACATTTTATTTCAAGGTCTTGTATTAAGCAATTTTCTTACTTAGCATTTAACGCCCATAATCTATAGCAATGGATTATAATATTTCTTCTTCTTTCATGTTCATGCTCACTCAATGCTGGCGGAACAAAATAAATTGAAATAAGCTTGCTACCCAATCTTTCCTTTTCAAAAACATTTCGTACATTTAAGCAAAAAGTGCCGTAGAAAAAATGTAGTGCAATCTTTCACCGATAATGATACTTAGCCATGACTTTCCAAAACGCATTTCCCAATGTCCTTGTAACATCTATAAGTTATGATTATAAATTATGACGAAGTTCCACCGACGCCCAGGAAAGTAACAGAATATGGTGACTTGTAAGAAAATATTTAAGGTTCATTTATGTAGTCTTAATGCAGGGATTGGAGGTTTTTTCTCCTACGAAATATTTAGTGTAAAGCACCATGAAATTTTCTCGTAAAATAAGATAAGGATAAAGTTTATGTAATTTATATACGAATAGGCTCCATATATAGGGTGAAAATGAAGTGCGAATAATATTAGAATTCTAGTGAGCGTATTGATAGGAAGGAAATTCAGCTAAGAATAGAACGACAGCGGAAATCTAGATAAAGAGATCACATATTTCTTAGAGAAGATCCCCAAGGGGTGGGAGAGTAGTTGTGAAAGAAATCGCAAACCTTATTCTAAATTTAGGAGGTAAAGACAAGAGATTGACTGAGAAGAGGCCCAAATGAAGACGCAAGTTCAGAAAATAGAGAAAGAATAAGTGAGCATACAGGGAAAGGGGAGTGGAGGAAAACGGAAAAGCAAGGATGTATACCGAGAGAGTAGGAGGTGATGATAAATGCATGCTCTGTTAGACAGAAGGCGGGAGGACGAAGGCAGATTTGAGGGCCCAACTGGAGACTGAAGTCCAGACGCTTTGTTGAGAATTTGCATAATCCTCTTTCTTGACGGAGCCGCAATATTCTAGTGTCCTTTGCTACTTCCTGGTGCGACTTGGAAGCTGTTCCTTTCAAATACGTATTCTACGTTGAGCGGAGGGCGATTTTAAATGGCATTAGTTCTTGTTCTTAAGAAAATGCTCGATAAACATGAAACTGCAAATAAATACCCAGAACCATTCTTAGACACTGCAATAGACTCCGAAAACTGTTTGTTCTTTATTGTAATTTGCCAGAAACATGTTTATTCTAATAAATAGTACGCAATAAACTAACAACCCTCAGAACATTTTTAGTTTCATAAAATTATACTCAACTCTGCAAGGTTTGCAAGGTTGTTCGAGAAGAATGTCACGTGAATGCTTGAATACTTACTACAATCTTACACTCTTTCGGAATTATAGATGAATGCAATCAGCAAATTCGTTCAATACTTTATATAAAGTAAAGCCGTAACTTTTGGAGTATACGTATTGAAGAAACGGATTCCTAAATTTCGAGCCATACAACATGGACGAAATGTCAGCTTACAGAAGATGAATAATGTACTTAAACGAGCCGTGGCTTGGCAATTATCGCCACCCCGGATTCCACCAGGTTCTATGGAAAACGAGACAGAACTAAAAACCCTTGATAAGTTACCCGAGTCAAGTGAAACGTATTTGAACCTTTTCAAGTGCTCACATTTTGGTTGAGAAGCTCGAATGTTGATATTTTTGAAGAAGGAAAATGTAGCTGTATTAGCTCGGCAGACGCAAATCATCGAAATCCTCTTAAACTCCTAAAGCAGGAGAACTCTTAAAAGGGATTAAAATTAAAATCGGAACTACAGCTCTCAATCGCTTAGCGCTGGAGCTATCGAGAGAAATTTATTGCTGTCGAACGCGGAATAACTTTTGTTTGTAAACTTAGTTCGAGGGTCTGAATATTCTTCTCCACGAATGTTCGAGTGGAAACAACCGTACGCTGAATTAAAGCTCTGTCTTTTCTGCCTTGCCCTCTTCAAAAGAAATTTTACCCGAGGGAATTTTTTTCCAGTTTCTCCCCTTCGATGTTTGTCTACTACTTTTTCCCGTGTTAAGATCTGCAATGCATTATTTCACGCTCCTCCTTTGGTATCCACCCTTTCCGCGTCGAAGAGTCTTGTGATCTTTATTCTCCGCCTAAGAGCCTCTACGCAATCCTCGCAAGTAAGGGATTCTTTGCTTTCCTTTCACCCGTGCATATGTTCTCATAGCATTTTCCTCTTTTGCGAGCAAACTCATCTCCATTGTTCTTCCAAATAACTACCCTCTCTTGGCGCAGATAAGCTTTTACCTCGTTCAGGATTTTAAATAATACCTTCAGTCATAAGGCACGCGAAGGAAACCGTTAAGAACCAAAGAACTAAAAAGATAGAGAGCTACCGTTTTCAAGGAAATGCAACGTATAAACAATTCTCAGTAGTCCTGGGCTGTAAAGTAAAGAGCCTTAAGCAGTAAATGAGTCTTGTTACGGAAATATAGGGCTTTTAGCAAAGGTATTCGCTCTATGGGTTGCATTGGAGACTGTTTTGAAGATCTAAAAATCTATATTAAATATTGTTTGGAATATCTGTTTTTGTAAGTATTCATGGAAGCAGTATTTCTTCATGTTTTAAATGTGAACGAAAACGTGGAAAAGTAAAGTATATCTTGAGACCTGTTTATTACAAAGAAAGAAGAAAATTGGAAATTGTGAGGTGACTGAAGAAATACCTGCATTTTAAGTATACTATGTGAAGTATACTATACTAGTATACTATACTCATTGTAAAGGATACAAATTTTACTTTCATTCTAGCTGACATTTATATATTTGACTATAAAGTTCCTAATAATGAAAATTATACCTATTTAAGAATTATTAACTTTATTATACTGGAACTATTTCTTTTATAATAACATTGAATTAATTACTACTGCTTGTCTTAATGTTTGTTTTATTACCTGTATTATCAGAATTATCTTAATTTAAGTTCCACTATATGGTACTAAAGTGTAGATTATTATTTATCACAGCTTAACAATTGTAGTTGATCTTTATTTGCTTTCCTTCTGTATGAAAACCACACAAGTGAAAATTATCCGAAAAATATCGTTTTTTTCCGCTAGTCTTCTCTCTCATTATTTTCAGGTGTAATACCTCACCCATAGTTGAAGACCACGCTCTCTCGTCATAGGACGGGACGAAAATATCGACGTTCAAAATTAAACTTATGTTATACTTAATTTTATAAATTCATTTTATCTGTGTTTTCGCGTTTTTTTCCCTCCCCTTCTCGTGAGAACGTTTTCCTGCGCCGTGAATTTTTCTCTGAAAGCCTTCACTGAGGAGTTTTCCCCACAGACCCATCCTTTCATTTACTTTTTGTTGTGCTTGTTTTAAATAATTTTTAATTTTTGTAATTCTATAACTATACCATGCATGGCTTGGAAGGTTAGGATTATAAGATGTAGTCTTAATGCAGGGATTGGAGGTTTTTTCTCCTACGAAATATTTAGTGTAAAGCACCATGAAATTTTCTCGTAAAATAAGATAAGGATAAAGTTTATGTAATTTATATACGAATAGGCTCCATATATAGGGTGAAAATGAAGTGCGAATAATNTGATCTATTCCCCATCGATTTGCGTTTCGACGGACAATCCCTGCAGATGGAGAAACAAACTCTAAGTACTGCGATAGAAGGTAAAACATCGTGCTGATGCAGCGGACATAATTTCGCCCCCAAATTAGGATCTATAGCTTCGGGAGCTGACAAAAATAACGAGAAGTAGACCGAGTTTGCGAGACGTTAATTAAGTGTCGGCCTTAATTCTAAATGAGGAGAAGAGAGAAATGGACCGAGGGATTGGAAGAGGGAGAATAAATCAGAACTTTAAGTAATTAAGTAATGTTTTTGTAGTAATGATAATAGGGCAAGTCTTTTCAAGAAGCCACTTTTCTTATTCTAATGTGTGATACCCTATTTATAGAGTATTTTTAAGTCTCGAGAATTTCATTTAGTGAGAAAATGATGAGGAAATCGTTAAAATAAGTCACAGCAACATCAGCTGCAATGAATCAGAATCACGAATTCAGAATTATGGATGGATATTGTGGACAATAGCGGAGTATCAAATGAGACAGGATTTTAGTATTACATAACACAGCAACATCAGCTGCAATGAATCAGAATCACGAATTCAGAATTCAGAATTATGGATGGATATTGTGGACAATAGCGGAGTATCAAATGAGACAGGATTTTAGTATTACATACTAATTGTTTCGAATTAAACCAGTTAAAGATTTCATTCCAAGCTGAAGATGAATAGCAGCGTTTTGAGATACCACGCGAGTGGTCTCCTAAATTTTATTAAGTATCTTCATCCGTGTTCATGTGATGTCTGTAGAGAAAACATTTTCTTTGCTGTCGTTATTCTTCGTATTCTCGTAGTTGGTGACGTTTCTGGTAGAGGGTTTGCGAAGCAAAAGGATAGGCTAACCATTTTTATTGACAAAAGCTGGTTACGAGGGAAATTCAAGGCGATCAAAGATTTGAAATTGAAAATATATATATATAGGATATAAGTCGTCTGAAAAATAATCTTACTTTCCATTAAAATTGAAGCTTAATATGAAAGAAATAAGTAGCTCAAGTCAGTAGCGAAGAAGATTAATAAGTTGAATAAGTAGGCGAGTTGGAGTAAAACGGAGCAGAGAAAAAAAGGAAAATGGATCGCAAAATGAGAGAGCAAGCACGGAATAGTAAATGAGGAAACGTTACGACATTGGGATTCAGAGAAAACTGGAGAATAAAAGAAACGGATGATATAAGCAGGAGAATGATAAATAAACCTCAAAGTAAAGCGTGACAAAAGAAAATTAAAGGAATACTGTTAAAGAAAAAACTTAGGAAAAATAGCAGACCAAAAGAAATGAATTTTGTTTCATTAATCTGTTTGGAGACCTTGTAGCTTTCTTTGAATTAATTGGGGCGTTTATGAGATAAAATTTAATGTGACGATCAAAAATCGGTGCGCATTTAGCGCTTGGAATTCCCCACAATTTACTTTGAATAAGTCTTACAGTTCAAACACAGCATTTAATAAACGTCAATAAAAACTGAAAAGAGTGATAAATATGATGACTTAATTATACTTTTAGAGTTTGTGATATATATTTGGCTTTTATATATCAGCAACATCTTCGGGTGAAAAGCAAAGACGAATAAGAAATTAATCAATGACCAATACCGAAATGATTTTTCGACAACGACAAAGCAATGAAAGTCAACGTTAATTGCCTAATTAAACGGTTAACTGTTGTCTTCGGTTCTCTTCAAAACAAAAATATTAGCAGAAGATGTAAAAGGAAATTAGTAGAAGGAAGAAAGTAAAAGAAAAGATAAAAATTGAAGATTCGGAATAGCCGGACAGAAAACGATGAAAATGGAAAGACGTGGGCTTTGAATTTTTTCCAAGAAAGAAATAAAGCAACCGAAAAAGACAAATACTGCCTTATAAAAAAGGGATATATAAGAAAAGAGAACTTGGGGATTATTTTGAGCAAACAGGTTCGACGCTTTTGTTTGTGAGGCTGAAAAGTTACCTCTGAATAAAATTGGTTTTCTCGGTAACAGGCTGCGCAGAAATATCGTGGAAGTTGGATAAACAGGTGGATCGGAGCTTCACCTTAGCTGACTTTGTTGAGCTGGGATTGCAAAATGTTCGTGGGTAAATACAGGTAGTATTTCATGATCATAAGGAAAAACCTGTTCCCGGGTGCTACCATGAAATTTACTGGGTACATCTCGTCTCGTAATCTACTTTGTCTCCTTGGGGATTTTCTATTCTTGGGGATCTATTTTGTCTCCTTGAGTAACTATAATACTCATTAAAATATGCATGGACGCGTCTCGTCACACTCATTCAAAATAATATTTACCTTTATTGCTACATGTTGCATTTTAATATCAGTATTATAACATAAACGAAACCATCTTGTTTCTCATCAAAATGAAATGTTTCAATAGTTCTTGATGAATTATGGCAATCTAATTCTTTGCGATGTGTTTTTTCTAAATTTTCGTTTCAAAGTAGTTGTATAAATATATAAATACAAGAAAGTAAAGCAATAAAAAATAAAATAGAAACTAGTCAAATCAAAGTTTATTCAGTTTTTCAAATTTCTGCCTGGCCCTAATTAATTTGTGATCTTCAAGAAGAAATGTTTTTAATGAAAGCTCTCAAGCAACTACTCTCATTTATAAGCTCATCTTCTAAACAGATGTTGGCACATTTTTCCATGGAACTAAGTCAGAATTGCAACTGTTATTGAAGCAGCAGAATGGATTTTTTAGTCAAAATATTTAATATTGAAATAAATCTTATAAAGATATTTCAAATCTCAAACTCATAAATTTATTAGATTTAGAGATTTAAAATACTCCAAGAACTGTTTTGCCGGTGAAACGTTTCTTGGGATGTTTTGAATCTCTAATACATTAAAAGCCATTAATTTTTTTTCCTTATTTTACTTGATTAAAATGCACAAAAATTATGAATATGTACATAATTTAAAGTTTAATAACACGCAGGTTATTTATTACAAATTTGGATATCTATGTGATTGCAGATACATATTTCAAATGTTAACTAAAGTAACGGAGCCAAGCTACTGAAATGTTACTATTTCCCTCAAGATTATTTTTTACTCAGCAAAGGCGGCTAAAATCATCTGGAATCCTCTGGGACCCTCTGGACATCCATTATAATGCCGCATATGCATTCTAATGAAAATCATCTAAATGTTTCGCGTGTGGTATCCCTTGCTCGTGGTGTCACTCCAAGATATTTCACTATTTTACTGTTTTGAATCTCATCTTCGAAAGCCGCAAGAGTAATCGTCTTCCTGTGATTTTATTTTAAAAACTAAAACAGAGTATACCTCTTAATAAAGAATTCTAAATATCTTAATCAAAATATTTAAATCCTCGAATGACATGATTTTGTTTTCCTTATCTTTGCTAAAATTCACTGCTAATTTCTGATTGGTCTACATTAACACGCTACTATTAGTGTTCACTTTATACCTAACAATTTTTAGTCGTCTGTAATGCGTACCCCGGTAACACAGGCGTTGCCACGCCACCCTGCGGGACGTCTGCGGAACACCTGAGGTCTTACCGTTGAGACTCCTACCATCCATAATTTACAAAATCGTCTCTATCGGGGAAGAGTCTTTAGTCATGTCATTATTTATGATCGCATATTTTTATTACGAAATAAATTCATGACAGGGGACCTTCTCAAATGCCTTTTTGAAATCAATAAATATCGAGTAAACTTTCCGGTTATTTTCGGAAAATTTCAAATCGTAAACCACACCAGATGAAACTTGAATACATGCGTTGTTATGTTGGAATTTAAAGTGGCCAGATTCTAAAGATAATGAGCTTCATATTTGTTTTCAGGCAGCAAAGCCGAAATGTTCGCTGAGAATTCTCTGGAAATTCTTCTACCGCCTTAACTGAGTACTCGCATTAGCCGCTTTCTAATAATTCGGAACTTCAACTTAACTGTTCGATGTCTCAAATATAGTAACCAGAAAAGAAGATTCGCTCCCAGAAACTTCTTTTAATATCAAATTGTTATATCCTCGAGGCATGCAGCTCGCTAGATTTTAATATTTATAAAACCTTTCCGTTCTTCCTGGTGGAAAGAATTTACCAAGATGCCCGAAAAATAAAGTTGGCATAAACTATGTGAGGGAATTGGGAGAGTTTCTGCAGTTCATGTCAGGAGGTGTGGATGTGCTTACGAGGGCGGGATGCGGGAAAGAAAGGAATCGATGTGAAAAAGTGGGCTCTCCAAAGAGTTCGGGCCTTTGGAATGAGATACTTCAGGAATCAGCACTTTGCTCACGAAAGGAATGGGAAACGAAAGGAGGCCCGAGGAACATCAAGTTCTTCTTGATAGCAATCCCTGTGATGGAAAACTGATATAATGAGCATAATAAACGTTTATTCAGCATCAATTCGTCAAGTTTGGTGGAAAACCAATGACTTTCTCGCTCCTTCAAAAATATTTGAAAGTATATAACGAAAAATTCCTTATGCCTTCTTCTCCAAAAATTCTGTATGGTAGATTTAAAATGACAAGATTTGTTTGTTTATTCAGTTGTGGTTCGTTTTTTCGTTTTCAGGCACCACGATCCGTCTACTGCTTTCTACTTTTTCGTCTACACCTACCGCCGCCTTCCGGTAGTGGTTGTAAACAAAAAGCGCTCGTACATATTGAGTTTATTGTTGTCGCGTATCGTTCGCAGAAAGAATGAATCCCTAAAACGACTTGTCCTTGCATATATTTCTCTTATTTCACACTCATTGTCCGATCGGCCGAAGAGACAGGTGGATCTTATAATACTGATTACGTCTGTTGCAAATGTACCTTTTTTGAATGTATTAAGAAATTGTAGCATAGCTCCCAATCGCCTTCCTTTTAAGGATTCCCAACCTGCTTTCAGAGAGAAGTTGCGTTACGCTTGCTTTTCTATCTTAGCACTTTTAAACAAATCATATCACTTTGCGCTGCACTTTCTCGAGTTATCGGGCACACGTTTTATCCGCTGAATTCCATGTACTCGTCGCATATTTCAGATGGGGTCCGACCAGAAGACACCGCTCTAAACTTTTCATTGTATCTGCCAATATTTCTCTGAAATGTCGATGGTGCGATTGTTATTCTACTTCTGGTAACTGAATTAATTTCCTTCTTGTATTTACCGATTTTTATGCGTGTTGAGAAACTCAAAATTCAGTCTACCGTATTCATTCCCGATAAAGATAAATTTAAACCAAATTCACATCAATAAAAAACTGATAATTCTTGTCAATTCATAAGCTCCTTAAATCAAATATAAAAAATTAAATATACCTAATTTTACCTTAAAAATATTTATTTCAAAGGAAGGTAAAAACATCCGTTCAAATGAAATTGTGCCACTTAAGTCTTCTACTTAGATTCAAGCTTTATTTCATGAACAACGTATTAATGATGGTGGCATACTATTAATTAGGAAAGATGTTACTAAACACGAGCTTGGAAATGCTGGAGGTTCAAAATTCAACGAAAATCGTTGATAAGTATTACGGTTACTTAAATATTCCCTGTCATTTTACTTCATTTCTACACCTTAATTCACAATGAGTCATTCCTTCTTGATCGAGTGAAAAATTTTCAACAGTGAAGGCATTCAGATAGCATTTTCGGATAACTTCTTCCTTTTACGCCCATCACACATATTGTCTTTATTATAAATGTAGGATGTGCATTTAAAATTTCAAAGCTCCTAATATTTTTGAGCCTAGTCGATCCTTATAAACTAGAGTTGTGTTACTATACCATAATTTCCACTCATTATGAGACCCTTTATTGGCGAGGTTGTCAATTTTGGAATTGCAAGTTTCAAATTCTACGCAATTAATCATGCTTATAATATTTTGATTTTTCACGCATTCACAAACAAAGGATACGTAAAGGTACCAAAAACGAACGCTCTTATGCATAATCTAAAAAATGGAAGGGGAAAATGATTGAAAGTCTTCTTAAAATGCACCCACTACAAAGAGGGAATGCCTAGGAATAAAATAATCCAAACGAACCTGCTTCTCATCCTGAAATAGTATAAAGGCTTGAGAGCGACAATCTCCCGGACAGCCTGTCTTTGTGATTCTTCCCTCGACCGCGAGAGGGAAAATTGCTGCTGTCAACAATAGTCTCTGAATGGAATGGGAACCATCGTAAACATTTATTCTCGGTTGCCTGGCAACTCGTAACTGTCTCCCACATAGGAAAGGAATCTACAGCAAGAGGGAGATAAATGGAACAGGAACCACAATCATTGGTATGTGTGAAATAAGAAACAGAAAAGATAAATAAAGACGGCAGAACAGTAAAGGAACAGAGTAAAGGCAACCTTAGAAAGGGTAAAATACTTATAAATAATGGGTATAATACTCATCGTAGAATGAGTACAAATCACAGTGAAATGTTCATGAAAGATTTTATATAGCCATAAAAAGCATTGCTGAAAGAAATTGATAAACTATTAAAACACAAGATGGTTTTTTGTTATTTATAAAGATTCTAGTGGGATTAGTGAAATAATTGGTCACATTCTATAAAATTTATCTCATTTAAGGTAAAAATGTTTATAAAGGCGTTGTTCATATTTCTCATTATCATTTCAAAAATGTCAATTCTTTGAAAACTATTGTTCCTATGCATAAAACAGTAATCAATAGGTAATTAACAAGAGTTCTGGTTAGAATTCAACCCAATCTGCAGGGAGAGTCGGAGTATAAAACAGATCAATCTGAATATGTAATCACCACAAAAAAGGGTGGCTGAATACGAATCTCATCTTATTACCTCAAGTTTATAAAACGAAAAATTTTCTGGAAAAACAGTCAAGAAGCACCAATGCTTTTTCTGTGAAACATACTTTTTTCCTAAAAAGTGTGCCGTAACTTCCATTTTATCCCTACATACTTGTATGTAAGTGGGCTATCGTTCCTAATTATTCTCTCTCAATTTGCAATGTATTTCCAAATGGCAATAATAACTACTCTCAGCGGTTATTATATACTCTTTCTACTTAAGACAAATAAGTAAGTAAAGGAAAAATATCAATATTGAAAAAGTGTCTAAACATATGGTATGAACCTTAAGGTGAAATTCGTGAAATAATTCTGAATGAGGAACTTGGAAAAGATGTCTATTGAAGTTAATAATAATATAACATATTTATTTCACTTGTCACAAAGGTACTTACATTACTTACTTACAGGTGAAAATTCGGACTGGTGATTTTTAACTAAAAGGTGTTCATCAAAATGAGATCTATGAGGGGCGTTATTAAGGAAAGCTCTATGATGTTCATTGCAACTGGTATAAATATTCCTACTACTCTGGCCAACCTAACTAATTTCATCGTCCGAATTTTCACCTGTAATCCTCCAGTCCTGCCGCAATACGTACAAAATAGATTTACTAAAAAATTTCAAATACTCCACCATCTCCACCTTTCCTTTTCCCTTGACAATGAATTCCTTTTCACAGAGAATCCTTCTACATTGTTTACCAGCCTTTTCCGTTCATTACCCCCTCCGCTTAACGACCAATTAAGAATAACTAATTGGCTCCCTTACTTTGTAACTCTCTTCACCTCCCTCCCTCCCCCTTTGGTTTGTTCTTAAGCTGCTGTACCGAAGCCTCCGTGCCTGATGATGGTGTAAATTTCCACCGAAACCATTGTCGCATAAATAAATTCTGTGGAAAGTAAATCTTTAATTTCTTCTTCGTTTTTTATAATGAAATTCCACCAAATTTCACTTAGTACTTTTAACTTTAATTTTCTATTAATAATTAATAATTTGTTGGAGAAAGTCCACATATTTTGTTAAAGAATGTTGCGAGTTATGGGTAAATATTACGCAAATTCTTTCTGACTTTGAAGAAAACAGTTCGAAGTTAGAGGAATAAACACTTGGCTAAACTTCCTCCGTTGAATTAAATCCCACAAATCCTTCAAAGAAGTGAATATCATGCATCCGTCGTGATACAGCCGATCGACTGTTTCTGGATATGACATGTAATGTAATAAGTTGTGATGTAATGTAATATGAGAATAAACAGAAACACTCCAGATGAAATTTATTTTGGTGATTGAAGTTAACTATTATGAAGGATGAAAGACGGTTTATAACATAACGTTATATTTTATCTTATGATTTACCCGCACTAAAAAGTATGTTCTTATCTTCGGCATGTTTTTTATCGATTGTGTGATTTTAAGGTTAAAACCTATCTTTATAAATCATTTACAAGGAAACAACAGAACTTTTAGGTGGTTTCTAAATTAAAATTAAAGAAAACAGGATATGTATTGCATGACGGAAATATAAACATTTACGTTCCTTTGTCGATATAATTATGTTCATCGTGGAGATTCCACAATATATGGAAAGGGAAATTTGGAGAAAACGTGATCCTCCTTAGATTATCAACAAGAACAGAAAAAAAATAAAATTTATATCACGTGGGAATAAGGAGGTCAATGGAGGGGGAATTTTGTCCTGTTTTGGGAATATAAATCGTGTATCAAATCTATCCTATTAGTAATCGTCCGTCACGCACATACGGTTCTTCACTCGCAGTTAATTCCTATTAAAAAATGACCCACTTTAGCGTTAAAATTGTTATGATGATAATTTTTCAGTGCGCGTTTGAAGCCGAGGCAGAGGACGAGTTGTCCAAGAGGAATTCGAGTGATAATCGCTCAATGAGCATATCTATGAATAGTAAGAAGAGCGGCCTGGGAAGTGGACAGATTCATTCTACGCGAGAGCAAAGTATAGTAACACGCCAAGATACATGTAATGTAGTGCGAAACATTATAGAACGTAGTGGAAGAAGAAACATTTAAATTCAAAGATTTTATTCAAAACGGAAACTTTTGTAAGTAGGTAACCTATGAGTTTCCTTGAAATAATTCCATTAATTACACCAGGAGTTATTATTTTTCTATTAAAGGAGTATAACTCAATTTCTTTGGTGCGAAAGGGGCTTTTATGTAAGGAAGAAGAATTGCAAATAATTCAGACGAAGAAAGGTGTGATATGTTCTGTGATTGAATATTAGGACATACATGCATAGCTCTTAATGTGGTGAAGGATATAATATCATCAGTTGAGGCGAAATTTAAATCAAAATCTTCTTTTATCTTCCATCAGTTGATTTAGAAGAGCGGACATCAGCAAATAAAGGGCCATCTATTGCGTTCCACTCCAAACATGGATCAAACCTGGTGTTGAGCAGCAACGGAAGCTCAATCGAAAAAAAAGACTAAGTTTCATACTTTGGTAAAAGAAGAGTTTCTTTAACTTTAATGATTCTCCTAATACTTTTCATTCTCGATAAAACGTACTTGGTGGAAAAAATAATGTCACTGATGAAGAGAAGTAAATTTTAATACTGTGAGTACAGTTTAAATACTGTAAATTGTTTTTTAAGATTTCATAATTATCTTAGATATTACTTTATATTCATTTTCCTTAAATCTTAGAGTAGGCGATAACGAAGTAGCATTTACAAATCGAGCCCTAGAAATCAATGAGCTTTTTGGAGTGAGGTTGGACCGGAAAGGAAAAAATGTTACTCGTTTGGAATCGGAATTCTGACGAAAAAACCGGAAGATATTACGATTCACTCTCGTATGTATGGCACGAAGGTATCCAGAGTTATTATATTGTTAGTTTGAGGGTTAACAAGAGATATTGAGTAGAGTATGGAAGTATCAAATGATCAAGTAGTTTGATTTTTTTTAACTGCAGAAAATACGCTTATATACGTCATCACGATTCGATTTATAATGAAGTATCATATAAGCAATCAAGACTATGGACTAAATCTCGATGTTTTGCTAGTAAGTTTATGGAGCAGTTAGTGGCAAAAATTACTTTTTTATGAATTACGTTGCGTCATGTTGTTGACTATAAATAAATATTGACGGAAAAGAAAAAGAATATTTGGAGAGTAGGGACATAGAAGTAAATTGCGAAAAAATAAGTTATTTGTAAAACATTGAGAGGAATATTTTCTTGCTTGGAAAGTCGTAATCTTCATGGTGATGCTTGTTGGTGTCTTCATGGTGATGATGACCCAACTCCAATTTTCAGTTGCTAATTCGGCGTAAAAATTGCCTATTTGTATCAACGGTCGGACACGTGTCTATTATTTTTGAGCAAGGAACATACCCTATCTCTGAAAGTCTCGTTCTAATCCGTTTCCCACAGGCATGGTCCTCCCCTTGTTAGATATTAATATGTATGCTTAAGTTTATTTTAAACTTGAGGTATTATGATGGAGATAACTTCCAAGGACAGAATATGGGAAAGAGAAAAGTAGAAAAAATAGAGAATTTATGATTTTTTAAATCACCATGTTTGGAATGGCGAGTTATAAATCTGCTAACATGTTTTTCTTAATATTTCCCCATTTCATAATTTTATTCGTTGAATTTATTAGTTAACTATATATCTGAAATAATTTCAGATTTAATTTCGTCAAACTTTTGAAAAATCGATATAATTTCATATTTTTATATTGCCATACTCAATTAATATGATAGTCTTTTATTTTACTTTCACGAATAATGTTTTAAGATAGCTCTAAGTAAATGATCTTAAGGTATTTAGCCATAAAACTAATATAATTTATCCAGATTACATCATATATCATTACACGGTCTCGTTCGCAATTGAAGTAGAAGATAGTACATTCGACGCTTCACATTAAGGAGACGATGGAAATTCATGCTCACTTTTTCACTATCACAATTAGGTGACAAAATCGAAAGTTAATCTTATGGATAGGAGAAATAAATTGATATGAATACGAACGAGCCGATACTAAAACGAAATCTTGACAAAAGTATGCATTGGTTAACCTCAGGAATTTTTTTGTTTGATCTTAGGAAAATGATGGAAGGAAGGTAATTAAACGAGACTTATTGCTACCCAAACAACGAACCTAGGTAACATTATCATTTGGTGAAAAGGTGATACTTCTTAATTCCTCAGCATTGCAGATGTGGGAGTATAAACTTCGGAAGCAGCGTAGATAACAAGCGTACTAAAGTAAAGAGAGTGGCGATTGGCCACAAGTGTCTCCGAAGCAAAAGAACAGAAAAGATAACATTTATGTCACGTGGGAATAAGGAAGTCAATGGAGGGGAAACTCTGTAATGCCATGGTAATATAAACAGTCTCCCAAATCAAACTTGTCAGTAATCATCCCAAATGCACATTCGCTTCTTCACTCGCTGTTAAATCCTATTCCACAATGACAAACTTAGGGTTAAAAATTACAGCAATGATAATATTTCAATGCGCGTTTGAAGCTGAGGCTGAGAATTGGTTGTGCGATTGTAATTCGAGTGACAGTAGTTCATTGAGCTTATTATTGAATAGCATGAACAGCGGCTTTGGGAGGTGGACGGATTCATTCTACGCGAGAGCAGAGCACAGTAACACGCTAAGTAATATATCAGTAGATGTGATGCATAACATTACAGAATGTAGCGGAAGAAGAATCATTCAAATTCAAGGATTCATTGAAAACGGAAACACTTGTAAGTATTCAATATGTGAATTTCTTTTAATTGTTTGTATTTATTACGTCAGGAGCTATTGTTTTTTTTCTATATAACTTGGACGGGCAAGTAGTAAATAGCGACCAATCAAAGACTGGAGCTTTTAACGATTGGTTTGTGTGGCAGCACACAAAAGCCGATAGGGAGAGAGTTGAGGTTTCGATGCATAGGAACAATTTCAAACATATTAGGATAGGAGATAGCAACATCTACAAGAAGATAAGAAATATTCAAAATCATAAGTCCCCAGGGCCGGGTGGAATCGCGGGCGAGGCCTTAAAGTTAGTAGGAGAAGCGCTAATGCCCTATCTCGCAGTGTTATTCATGGTACCCCTAAATAACGAAAAAGTACCAGCGTATTAGAGGAGTGCAATGGTTGATGTAATTCACAAAGCGGGTTCTCATTCAAAAACGTAAACAATGACGTAACATCTTGGGATCCATAAGCAGTCGGACTGATTAAAGAAGTTGAGATAGAGCAGAGAACAGCTGCAAGATACGTTCAGAATAATCTTAAAAGATCTGCAAATGCAACAGGAATTTCGTAAAAGCAAGGATGGGAATCTTTAGACAGCACACAGTGGGCTAGAATCGAAAAAAGCTGGCCAAGAGGCCAAAAATGGTTTTTTAGAGTGAGGAACGTGAAACTTCGCATAGGTATTCAGAAAAGATTGAATTTTGTTGTTCAGCCTTTTATTTTTCGTTGTTTCTCCGCGTCAAAAAGATACAGGGTGTCAAACTTGGGACATTTTCACAGAAAAGAATGTTCTCGGATTTTTCTGTAAAACATTCAAGTTTGCTGCGATGCAGACGTGATTAAAGGAAACTAATGGAAAAACCGATTATGCCATATTTTAGTATGGTTTCTGATCTTTTGATTCGTTATAGTTTTGTGCTCAAATATGGATCTCTGCTCATTTTACGCAACAAAATGGCGGACACCTTTTTCGGCCACTTTTTGAGATAAAGTGAGGAAAGCAACTAGGAAAACGGCGCCAAACTATCAAGTCTCTTATACCACGTCAATGTCTAAGGTGTTCTAATATAGAATGTGAAGAAACTGTTTCGATTCACCTGCTACCCTGGGATTGCGATGGCTTTTTCGATCCCGCGGCATGGCCCGGCTGAGCGCCACGGTCGCTAAGAATTCTGTCACGTTTCCTATTCGGCAGTCTTATTATGATCTTTTAGCTATTATCATGTTATATTCTGGTTTTAAATGTTATAAACTTATTCCACAGTAATTTCAGACCCTACTAGGACATTTTTATTTTATTTTTACAAAGGATATTTATTATTTAGCAGGTGAATTGAAACAGTTTCTTCACATTCTATATTAGAAAACCTTAGACATTGACGTGGTATACGAGACTCGATAGTTTGGCGCCGTTTTCCTAGTTGCTTTCCTCACTTTATCTGAAAAATTGGGTGAAAAAGGTGTCCGCCATTTTGTGGCGTAAAATGAGTAGAGATCCATATTTGAGCACAAAACTATAACGAATCAAAAGATCAAAAACCATACTAAAATATGGCATAATCGGTTTTTCCATTAGTTTCCTATAATTACGTCTGTATCGCAGCAAACTTGAATGTTTTCCAGAAAAATCCGAGAACATTCTTTTCTGTGAAAATGTTCCAAGTTTGACACCCTGTATCTTTTTGACCCGGAGAAACAACGAAAAATAAAAGGCTGAACAACAAAATTCAATCTTTTCTGAATACCTATGCGAAGTTTCACGTTCCTCACTCTAAAAAACCATCTTTGGCCTCTTGGCCAGCTTTTTTCGATTCTAGCCCACTGTGCAGCAGTAAGAAACTATTCAGGTTGGAAGCTTATACAACGTCTACGTCGGCAATCCAGCGTAGGCAGACATCAAGTGTGGGATAAGGAACCCCTCCTACTTGAGTGGTAATGAACACGCAATTTGACCTCTTCCTCAAAGAATAAATACGGCTAAATTTACACATTTTAATAGAACCAGAGAGCAATGAAATGCACTTCCAGCAGAAATATTTGAGCCTTTTCCTCCGCGAGTGCGGACCTTGAAGGCGAAGCTCAAAGAAGCTGTACTAACTGGGCAACTGGGATAAGTTTGGGATAGTTACTTGACTTTTGTTCTCCCCTAAACTTAAACTTAAAACTACTGGCTTATGTTTTGTTGAGCTGTGGAGTTAGTGACGGACTTGGGGATGAACATTGAAAACTATCATATGTATGTGATGATCGACGAGTGTTTTGGTGTACCTGTGTGCCTCATAATTCCCCTATGGTATTTTTGTTTTAATGTTTTATTATAATATTTTTAAGGAGGGCTGTATGTTATCACCTTAAATCAATGAAAAAGTTGTAAACAGATGAGGGCGTATTTCACGAATATATTGAATTCTTTGAATTTTAGTTAGAGGACAGTTTGTGTGTATTAATATAAGGGTGACTTATTTATCGGCTGAGCAAATAATTCTGTTAGATCTTCCTCTCTCATTATTTAGCACATTCAATTGAGCAGAAGTCGGCAAGTAAAGTTCCATCCATCGCATTCCACTCCAAGCATGGATCAAACGTGGTGTTGAGCAACAGCGGAAGGACAATCGAAAAAAAAGAGTAATTCCTCAACTTGGAAATAACATTAGTTACTTCAACATCATTATCCTCTTAATTTCTTTAATCGTCGTTTAACCATGTTGGAGAAATAACTTGACTAATGAGGAGAAAAAATAGTTATTACATGTTTTAATGCTGTAAGTTGCTCGGTAAGAGTTTGAAATGTAATTAGATATGACATTAGATTCAATTCCTTTCCAGTCTTGGAGTTGATGATAATGGAGTTGCATTTACAAATCGAGCCCTAGAAATCAATGAGCTTTTTGAAGTGAGATTGGACAGGAAAGGAAAAAGAACAAATTACTCGTTCGGAATCGGAATTATGACAAAGAAACCAGAAGATATTGCTGTTCTCCCTCGTATGTATGTCTCGTAAGTATCTCGGGTTATCATATTGTTGTTTTAAAGAATAAGATGTGATATCATTTAGGTGATGGTAATATGAAAAGGATTTATTCATTAAAAATTTTAACGCAGGAAATTCGCTTGGATGTATCTCCATGAATCTATTTTTAATGAAGGCACTACTAAACGATCGAATTATGGGGCAACTCTCGATGCCTTCTTGGTAAGTAACTGCAGTTTAGAGAGATACCATTTACTTTTTTATGATATAATGCGGCATATGTATAGTGTATGCGTTTAATCTGTGCCGAAGCAGAAGCATATGGAGAGTTAACGGCGCAGTCTGTATCTCTTTTAACTTCTCTCTCTCATTTTTCTTATATATTAGAGTAAGCAAATGGACTTATATGCAGGATTTACTTTTAGGTGGGTACTAAATTTGGAGTAATGAAAAAACCTTCCGGCGATATCCACTTCTTTGTTAATGAAGTTGACCAAGGGCCTGCTGTATTAGGGATTTCTGATCCAGTTTACGGAATTGTTGAAATCATGTACAACGCTGAGAAGGTGACCATACTAGCACCATAAAGTGAATAGATTCCAGCTTATACAAGGACACTATGCATGTTGTTACCTCTGATTCAAAACTTTCTGCAATTTAGGGATGTAATATTGCCATTATTAGAGAATCTCGCTGATAAAATAAAGTTTAATTCTTTGTTTTTTTATATCCATAAAAGTGATTTAACTATTTGTATCTTTCCTTCTGTAATAATCTTTGTATGTGTCACATGTTTACTTTTACAGCGCATAGAATCTGACAAATGCAGCACCATAATTCGTATAGATTCCAAAATGTACAAGCAAACAATGATTGTGAGCCTCAAATTTGATTGAAACATCTGTTCTTGTGTATTCTATAATTCATGAAAATGTCAATATCATGCGATAAGGATGTATCTGAGAATGTTGTTATCACATGTCTTCTTCCTTGATCATGTTCTTCTTAGCCCATGATACTTATAAAAATGTTGTTTGGGTTTCAGCTTTCGAAGTATTTATTGCATCTGTTATTGAATGTATATTATATATTATTCTTGCGGACGTGTTAAGGATCCATACATCCACGACTTAAGGATTTTTTAAATTAAAAAGTCTAACAAAATCCCTGAACCATTGCGTACTTTAAAACTGTACACGTTGTTTAGACACCTTTTTTCACACA